>OZ005657.1:138719097-139319097 GCA_963930645.1 Salticus scenicus
TTTGAAAATATTTTAAAAGATCCCTGCTATTTGTGCTACTTAATTTTAATTCCTTTTCCATTCAATTTTAGATTATTACAGTTTAACAATACATTCTAAAAATATTTGGGTATTAAACTATGGATTCATTGGTAAGTTATATTTAAAAAAATTATTTTCAGTTGAATGCTAAGAAAATTGCAGAAATTGTTAGCGTTGAAAAATAAAAATATTTTTAAAAATTTAGCTGATAAATGGGATCACCCAAACATGTGTAGATTATATTTTTATACAATAATAATGGGAAATTTAGGGAAATACTTAGTTAAAATGATACATTTTAAAATTAAAATAAATACATCTAAAAAATTCTCCTTGTTAAATTTAAATAGCTTATCTGAAATTTTAATATAATAAATATTGTTATATTTTCTATGCATACGGATACAAATTTTTACAAATCAAGAACAGTAATTTACAATTATAATATAATAATATTAATACTAATATCGTCCACAATTCATTTAAATAAGTACGTAACTTTTTATTATTATTATATTTTTTAAATTAACTTTTGCATTTACCGTTTTCAGAATATATATATATCTAACTATATATGTTGAATATTGTTAAACTTTTACATTGCACACTCGTTTTTCATAATTTTACTTTATACCATACGTAAAAATTAACAGTAAAATTTTGCACCTTCTGTTTTTATCGTAACCTAGAATAAAATATAGAGTTGCGATGGGAATATGAAAAACATAACGAAATTTTGAAACGGAACAGCATTTACGCAGCGAAAGTATTTTTGATGTTTATTATAGCAGAAGGTGTCAGATGTTGCAAAACCGGAATTGGATTCATTCAATATTTCCCCCTGAATATGCATAGTAAATCGATTTTTTTGATAAAAATAGCTGAAAAATATTTACCCCCAGCGTTAGATTTAAATCTTATTGAAGGCGAAAATGCATTTACTGTGAATAACTCACGCGCAGTTGAATAAGATTGCACTGGAAATATATTCCATTTGCTTGTTTGTTTTAATTTTCTTTTTCACATGGTTCTAAGCTAAAAACTTAAAAATTAAAATTAAAATTAAAATGTATTTCAGTGCAAGCAAAATGTTAAATTCCCGTTTTGTATTTAAATACATTTATAGCTTAAATAATCATAATATACAATTCAAAAACAATTTAAGCAAAAAATAGCTTTTACTGAAAATATCTATGAACATATTTGTATGAATTCAGAATAGTTGAAAAAAAATTTGTGTGTGTGTGTGTTATTATTTTTTTTTTCAAATAATTTAATTTCCTAGTGAAAATTCTACAAATGTTTGTTACAGAAATATTGTCAAACTAAAGAATTATTATAAAATAGTTTTTTTCTGTTTATTCTCTCATTTTTTACTGGAATATGTTCATGTATTGCAGGGTTCTCAGTAGTCGCTATTTTCAATACCACATTTATATAAAGCATTCATTGTATTATTCTTTCAAATACATGTATTATAAATGATTAATGAAGGCTACTATAAAAAAAAGTTGTATTAAAAATTGTGACTGCTGAGAAATTTGTATATTGCTGCTTATAGTACCGTACACATTCACTGGATCAAATTTCTGTGTTTCTGAGATATTTTCTATACCTTTTATTGTTTACCTGAATCTACGTTTGATATGTTCCTGAATAATCAACGATAAGGTAAAACTAGGAGAGATTGCGCACATAGGGGATCGGAAGGAAAAAGTAGAGTGGGCGAGTTGAAATTTTAGGTGGTTGTACAACATCAATAGTGAAGTGCCGAATTGAATTTGCATGTTCTTTTTTTTAAGAGTTTACAATAAAACGTGGTTATTTTGTCTCGTTCTCAAAAATAAGTGCTTGAATTTTCATAATCCTTTCTAAGAAGTTCAGTACAATGGTAGTAGTGCAAAACGTTTTTAAATTATCCAATTTCTCCTAACCTACTGACCTAGACTAACGGTACATACAAACACCCTGATTTCCTCTAAAGGCGAGTAATTATTTAATAAAACATTGCACAATCTCTTCTACCAAAATGGGAGAGACTGCGCTTTTGCTGTTTAGGAGAGATTGCACATTTAAAATTCTAAACTAACAGGGATTTTGCAGCTTATAGGTGATAACAAGGCAATGATAATGAGTTCGTTCAATTCCTGGGACTGTACCAAAACCTAATTTCGGTAAGTGATTGGGCTAGTTCTTACCATTCGAGGCGACATACCACCTTTATGGAGACTATCCATAGAATCTGAAATTGAATATTACTCAGGTGTGGTACAATCCACAAAAGCCACAGCTCTGATTGGATTTACCTCTAGAATGCTGTTAGCCTATGATAAATTTAAGACAAAGTATTTAAATGTTATTGTATATCTACAGTAGAACCTCGATCCATCGTTTTTCATGGGGTGCATGAAAAAAAAAAAAAAAAAAAAAGACGAAAGCGGCAAAACGAGGTATGCGGGTTAAAGTGAAAACACGAATAAAACAATGTTTATGAAATAATACAAGCAATATATATATAGTAGTATGCAAACTAATTTGTTACTCTTCAAACTGTCAAAGAAATAAATCAAAGTTGCAGAACATTAAGTGATATTTATTTTTAAAAATCAGTAATTTTATGTTGGATTTTTTGTTCATTTTATAAATTAAACGGGTATTTTCGAGATTTACAACATTTTCTGGTCCTTTTCTGTAATTTCATGCGCACATATATATATATATATATAAAATCGTGTATTTTCGAATGCCGTAATTACGTCAGACACACTTGGAATTGGCATAGTAGGCTCAACCTCAGGAAAATGAAAAGATGTAGTAGCTGGCTATACTGGATGCATCCATTCTCCTCTTTACATAAAATAGAATAACTTATTCTCCAAGCAACAACACACGATCCGTTTTCAGTAATTCATAGACACATGTTACAATATCTGCACAATCCCTGTTCTTCACCTAAAACAGCATAAGGTTGAGTAGTTGGGTTACATCGCACTAGTGCTACAATATGGCCAAATGGCGATGGTCTGCAACTCACCTTTGAGGATAGTCCGGAGTTATGCCATCACAGTTTTTATCCTCCGTGATGGAGGAAAAGAGCTATTTTAGGATAAAAGAAGTAATTCCAGTTGGAATGACACATGGAATCTATTGATTTTCAATTTCATTTCGGTCAGAAGAAATATTTTACAACGAAGATTGCGGGAAAATGGCTCTTTGAAGAACGGCATATACGGGTTCCGTAAGCATTATTAAATACAGTTTGTGCAGGGACCATAGAAATAAAACGATCAATGCTGGAAAACGATGGATGCGGGAACGATAGATCGGGGTTTCACTATATTTAGTTTTGCAATATTTTCAAGTATGATGCTCAAGTTTGTGCAGCTGTCGGCTGCTTGAATAGAAGATACAAAACTACGGACATGTATATTAAGCAAGCAAAAAATATCAGCCTATTCAATCTTCTTTATAAGGACTGAAATCGTCTAAATTTCAATAAAGTAAAATAAATAAAATAAACGTTAAGGATTTTAAAGCGTAAAGAATTTTAAAACGTAAAGGATATTTTGGTGGAAAATTTTGAGGGAAAAAATAATATATTAAGTGGTGGGTGGATTCTGCACTTAAAAATGGGCGGGTATCACATTGGACACATATCATTGCACGCGTGATGTGCTAATTTTTTGTATTTTTTTTTTTATTTTTTCTAAATGCCTGTTCAAGACGGTGTATCCGAAATTATTATTTAATTTTTTCTTAAATTTATAAGCCGCATAAATATGCACTGTAATAAAAAAATCGGAAGCTTTTACAGCAAAATGTGCTGGCTCTCATATTGCCAGGACATTCTGCTGTTAAATAAGTCAATTTACAGCGGAAACCTCTGTAAAGAGAGACTCTCTTACGATTGTTTCTGCTGTAAATTACTTCTTTCTAACTTTTTTTCCCCATGCACCAATATTGCCAGCACATTCTGCCATAAATCTACCGTTTTTTTTTTTTTTTTTTTTTTTTTTTTTTTTAACAGTGTGCGAGATAACAGATAATCATATGCTTATTAGAGTAGGATGGGATAAATCATTGGTAGTTTTTATTTTTAAAAAATGTTTAACCATTTTTACAATTTATTAATTAAGTTTTAATAATTCCAAAATGTTGTTTATGCCTTTCTTAATAATAAAAACATATTTATGTTCAGATACCTATTACATACTAAAATAGAAATGATGAAATCTTTGTATCTGTTTTTTTATTATTCCGAAACTTAAACAATGTTTGTTTAAAAAAAAAAAAAAAAAAAAAAAAAAAATTGTAGACCGCACGAATTTTGAATAAATAAATAAATAAATAAATAAATGGCGAAATAGGTTATCGCAAGAAAAAATATATCCTAAGTTTTAATTATCTATGTGCAATTATAATTTTAAATTACAGGGTACATAGGGGTTGGAAACGGAACATTTTACCCAGAGCCTGATTAAGGGGGAAGCACACATTATTTATACTTACACCGTTATTTTTTAACAAATACTTTCCTCCTATAATAAACAGAAAATTCTCATTAAAAATTATTTTAAAAGAATTCTGGTGTCTAATAACGGTGAGTAAATTGGATTGTTTTACACCGTTCATTTTTTATAAAAAATATTTCCTCGTCAAAGCGTGGAATTTCTATGACATGAAGTAAAAAATAAATGTAAAAATATTCCGGTGAGATCAGAGATAATGTGTGCTTCCCCCTTAACCAGGCTCTGATTTTACCTTCAAATTACCCCATGTGGGAAAATCGGTGGAACTTTTTATTTATATATTTTTATTTTCAATTTATTTTTAATTAGAATTATTTCAAAATGTTATATGTAGCTTTCTAAAAGCATTTCCTTTTATCCCTTAGCTTAATTTGGCTATTTATCAAATGAGTTCTAGGCACGTCGGTCTTACTGAAGCGGACTACAGTATTGTGAAGTCCCTATCGTATAACAAACGTGAACGGCTGGGATTTTGTTTGAGAACTTACATAAGTTTAAAATATGACCTACCATAGTATTTTTAGGATATTTCTTTCTTATAAGTGCATTTCTTAAATTTTAAGTAATAAATTTACTTAGTTTGCATAGGTAGAAAAACATCGATTTTTGTCAAATTTTATACGTTTCTAATAGAAATTCTGTAAAAAAAAAAAAAAAAAAAAAAAAAAAAAAAAAAGGTTTGTTTTTCTTAATCCAGTTATACTAATTAGTAACTTATAACATTTATTTAACTTTAACGTTTTATTACTTAACTTTTTATAACTTTAACTTTTATTACTTTTTAACTTATTGTTAACTTTTAACAATTATTCTTTTATGAGGAGGCTTACACAAATCAAAAAAGGTCAGAATTGGCAATTTTTATTTTTTAACCGCATTTTTTGAAACCATATTATTATTATTATTTTAATGAAAGTATGTTTTCTTTAAAGGATTTATTTATTGTTTGAGCACTACTTTACCCCAAATTTTTAACTTCAATCTGATTAGGGTTTATAGACATACCTCAAAATTACCCTAAGTTGAGTAAATTGGAGGTAACTTTTATTTTAAATTTTTATTGGAGTAATTTTTTTTTATTTATAAAACCATCTCAGCATGATACATTAATGAACTTTTCTGCTGTAGCCTTTTTTTTTTTTTTTTTTTAAGAGAAAAGGGTTAAGGGTATGAGTATCATATAAAGAAAACTAAATTTTCCACTGATTTATCCTATCCTACACTACTTTTTTTTTTTGTAAGAATATTTTTTACCCTTATGTAATTAAATTAACGATAATAATTAAATTACGACATTTTTAAATTATGTATACATTTACAATTAAACCAAAACTCTTACTTTAATTGGAATGCTTATATTACATAATCACACAAACATACCTCCAAATTACCCTAAGTTGAGTAAATGGGAGGTAACTTTTATTTTAAATTGTTATTGGAGTAATTTTTTTTTAATTTATAAAACCATCTCAGCATGATACATTAATAAACTTTCCTGCTGTAGCCTTTTTTTTTTTTTTTTTTTTTTTTTTTTTTAAGAGAAAAGGGTTAAGTGCATGAGTATCATATAAAGAAAACTAAATTTTCCACTGATTTATCCTATGTTACACTACTTTTTTTTGTAAGAATATTTTTTACTCTTATGTAATTAAATTAACGATAATAATTAAATGACGACATTTTTTAATTACGTATACATTTACAATTAAAACAAAACTCTTACTTTAATTGGAATGCTTATATTACATAATCTCACAAACAATCTTAGTTCAACGAAAGAATAGATTTCTTTGTTCCCAGTTAAGCACTTCAGGCAACTGATTACATTTCTTAATTTAAACTCACGATACTAATATGGATTTGAACGCCTATGAGACTCATTAAAAGAAAAGTAAATATATATTTTGCGGTAAAATAAAATTGCTTTATTAATTATCAAACTCGATCATGCTAATAAAATGAGAATAAAATCGAGATACACACTCATTTAACAAACTTTACGTAAGCATTTTGAAAGAACAATTACCTCACTTAATAGATCTTTTCTCGGGTTCCATTTATGCTTCAAAATTGTAATCAAATATAAATTAACGGCTAATCCATTTGTTGTTACATGATAAATAATTAACCCCTTCCACTCCATGGACGTACGTGCGTACGTCCTAGTGTTAATGGCCATTAATACCATGGACGTACGTGCATACGTCCGAAGAAAGTATGCGATACTATTTCAAAATTATAATCTGGTATTTCAGACATTTACACTACAGCTAGCCTGGAGCGGAAGGGGTTAATTTAATTCTAATGACGAAAAATATTTACATTTATTAAATAAATAATAAATAACTTTGTTTAGTGTTAATATTTTAGACATTGTATTTAAAATATGATAAAACTAATTTTCGTTGCATAATAGAAATTTACTTTTTATTTTTTAATTATGTAAAATGCCATATTTTCCTTACTGTGACATCTGGTAGTAAAGATAACTTGCGCTCAGCATTTTATTTTAGAAAAACACCAAAACATTTCAAATTAGCTTAATTTTGCAAATAATAATGCACTAATTTATCTTTTTTACTTTCTCTTACCCATAAGGTAGAGAAAGTATTGTTTTTGGCTCAAATTTTCGAACGCGAGATTTTGGTATATTTACACGTTTTGAGGTGCCCTGAATACGAAAATCATATTTTTAGCAAATGGTCTGTGTGTCTGTGTGTGTGTGTGTCTGCGTGTCTGTCTGTTATCAGTATATCTCAAAAACAAATTATGGCAGAAAATTCAAACTTGGTATTCTAAATGTGTATCATATGTGGATGCTACATTAAGCTTTTCGTTAAGATCAAGCAAATGGTTCGTGTACAGGGACAATCAAGACAATTCTAATACATTACGTCTATGGGGGAAATTGCAGGAAAATAGAGTTTAACGTCTATAGACTGCACTAAACCAAATGAAGCAAATATATATTTTTTGTAATAAAGACAGTTAACAGGGAAAATTTTTTTGTGTATGTAGGAGCCTCGCCTCCCCCCCTGGGGGGGAAGTCCCCCCCCCCCCTCGAGGGGAGTAAATTTTCATGATGGGTATCTTTCAAAAGAGCTCGCCAATACCTTTAAAACGAATGGTTGAACCATCGATCTGCGATAATTTAAAACAAAGTTATTGATTTTTTTTACTTATAACGAAAAAAAAACTTTGAAAAAAAAATCGTACTTTTTTTTTTTTTTTTTTTTTTTTATATATATATATTGAGAATAAAATGGACTTTTTTTGGATATTTGGTGTTATACTACTTCTCTAATATGGAAATCGTCTGCCTGATCATAAAAGATAATTTTTTTAAATAATAATTTTAACAAATTATTTTTTAAAAAGCGAAATATTTTTTAATAACCGAATTAAATTCTATATAAATGTAGGTACATTAATGAAACGGGGGGTTGAGGGGGGCTGTAGCCCCCCTCACACAGAACTAATTATCATATAAAACTCTTCAGAAGCCTAATATGAATTGTTTAACATAGGTTTACATAACAGTACTCGTTATCTTACCTATTAATCTGCAACCTGTATTTATAGTATTACATTTCAGGGTAAGAAAAAGTCGGGTGAGTGACACACCAGATTATTTTAAACAATTATATGTCATAAAATTTAACTCGATTTAATTTTTCTTAAACGTGCAAGTATGTTTCACTTTGTTGCATTTGTTTAAAACATGAAGTATTGATTTCATGTACAAATAATAATACAAAAGGCTCTTTCCTTTTTTACAAACAAAATATACAGGTTTATTCAAAATTAGTGTGACCAATTTCAGAGCATCAGAAATTTTTATTGAATTAAGTTATTTACATGAAATTATCAATATAGTTTTCTTTAGCATAGTACATTTTACGTAAATATTTAGGCCAAGCCAAAACAGCTTTTTCGACCCTTTTTAGGGGTATTTTCCCATCTTCCTCTTTGATTGCTTTTAGAAGCCCTTGAAGTGTTCTTACTTTACATCTACTTAATTGTTTTTTTTTTTTAAGTATTCCTATAAAAAATAATCGCAAAGAGCACAGTCAGGGAATGATGGTAGCCACTTCTCAGGAGGAAGAAAATTTATATATTTTTTTTATCTTTTAGCCATTTTATAGTTGATTTTGCAGTATGACTTGGTGAAGAATCTTGGTGATAAACAAAGTTTCCTTGTGAGTAAAGACGTTTACTTTCTTTGATCATGTGCTTCAAGACTTTATTCTGATAGTATTTAGCATCAATTTTAGCCTTTGGTTCTATAAAAAATGGTTTTGTTAAGCCTTGGGAGGACATTCCCATCCGTACGATAACACCTGACGGCCAACTTGCCTTTTGCAAAACAGTTGCATTTTTGCGACGCGTTTCGGGTAAAATATATTGTATCTTCGTTTGCCATTTATGGATGACACATAAAACAGTGCTTCATCTGATGCTATCCATGTTTTGTATCTACCTTTGCGTACCATTAAATACAGAGGCCAAGAATGTTTTCTTAGTTTTTCTGCGGTATTTGCAGACATTTGATGACAGACTGGTTTATTCACTTTTTTTTTTATAGCCAATTTTCTTTATCTGACGACAAATTGTAGATTGCGATACCTGTAGTTTCTTTGCTAAAGTTCTTTGAGGCAGAGGATTTTCTACAGCGATAAGTCTTTTCAGCTTCTTTTTTTTTTTTTTTTTTTTTTTCTTTCCCCACCAAGGACTTTCTTTCGTCCACATTTTTTCCCTGGAGCTTTTGATTTCCAGTCAAATTTTATTTCTTTTGGAAGTTTAGGTAGTAATCCATTAGAAACAAGTCTTTTCTGATTTTTAAATGCTTTATTTATAACAGAATTTGAGCAATCATTCTTCAAAAGCTTTAAAATTTCGTTTCGGGCTTGAGGATCTAATTTTGGAACCATAATTCACTCCTACTAATAAAAATAGCTAGATTGGTATTTTAAACGTCTCACTTTTAAAATAAAACTGGTGGTAAAGCGATTAAAATGTACCACAAATAGTTACATTCTTTTAAAATTGGTCACACTAATTTTGAATCAACCTGTATTACTGATTTCGAATTTTTAATTAGTTTTTTTTTTTTTTTTTTTTTTTGTAATTAAACACTTTTCGGCTGTTAAGATTGTTTGTTGCTGCCACTTAGATTGTTATCGAGTAAAGATGATAATCTATCCGAAAAACGTAATTCTTGAATAATAGCAGCTCTGCTTATCGTCCAGGTAGCGCCTAAATTGAAAAGTCCGGGTAAGGCGCAAATACACGCAGGGAGGGCCCTTAACCGATATATCGCAAGCGGAGAACACGCTGCTAAAGGTAGCGGAGACCCGAAGCGAAGTTTTAAAAGATTTCAAAGAAAATGTTTTTAGTTTTTATTTATAAAGTGATTTAAAATATATTAATTGAATTTTTCTTCTTTTTTAAAAAATTCTTTCAAATATAGTGACTAGCGAAGCAGACAAAGCCTGATAATTGAAACTTATTGAAACTAACAACTAGAAACTTAACCCCCTCCGATTCAGTTCCACAAAATTTTGAGATGAGGTTTCGTTCTTTATTTATTAAGCATGTGATATTTTCGGGTTAAAAAGCTCAAAAAACTGACCAAAGTTATTAAATACAATTCATTTTAACTACCCTGACTTTTTTATTTTATTTTACATACTAGATGACAGGACAAGGCTAATAAATTATAGCGGGAGATAGTATATTTTTTAAATAGGTATCAGCAGAAAACTATATTTTGTAAGGACAAAATAGTCAGGGATAGCGGTATAAGAAAGAGTTATTACTTAACGGTAAAACCGGTTATAGAATAAATGTTTCAATGACTAGAAATGGTCACAAGGCAAGCTACTTAATTAGCATAAATCAGTAAATATAAAATTAGGAGCCAAATTAATATTCAAACTCAACTACAACGCTAAAAACAATAGCGCTAAATATGTTTTACCTCAAGGAATTATATGGGATAAATTGGTTTCATCATTGTCAATACTTTTACTTTTTAAAAGAATTTCTGAGAAATTCTGGCGAGAATTGTGGAAGTTTTGCCTTGTCACCGCTAGAAGGTCGCTTTTAAAAATTACTATTAGCCGTTCATATAAAGGTCAACGCTTACTTTATAAAAGCTTTAAAAAATAAATTTTTTGGCTGTTTTCTTGAAAATAATGTGATTGTTAAGGGAAAAATTCTAGAATAATGGTTCACAGCTTTAACAACTTAGTATAGCAGGCTAGTGATTTCTAACTGTTTTCTTTTACAGATATTCAGTAATTGGTTATAAACTACTTTTGGAAGATTATATTAGATAAATAGCTCGTTTAGTTTAAAGAATGACATAAATTAACCCGTGACTACAGATGTAAATTTGTACGGTTAATCACGCCCGGTTTCATTTCTTTTCTAAATAACGCTTAAAAACTTTTTCTCGAAAATTCTTAATGTAATAAAACTACTCCCACTAAATAAAAAATACACGGAGCTAAAAAACAGATATTTTGCGTATTTACCGAGAGGCTTATTTAAGATGTAAACTAATTGTTACAATGAAATAATCCGCAGAAGTCCAGTATAATTACAGTTTAAAATTATTTGAGCGCTAGCAAAAATTCCTACACAAAAAAAATTATGTTTAATACTGTTTTTTTAAATAAATCCTCGTCGAATCATGGTCTTAGTCAGTCTAAGAACATGATTCGACAGGGATTTATTTAACAAAACAGTATGAAGTGTACTCTTTTTATATAGGAATTTTTGCTAGCGCTCGAATAATTTTGCTGCCGACTGTAAATAAATACAAACTAACCTAATCTTAACTTCAGCGTGCGTCACATAAATAAACCAGCATGCTGCATCCATCGCAAAATTTTCTTCCTTATCATACAAATGAAACTCAAAAGCAATTTGATCATATTATAAGGGATGAGGTTATTAAACAAAAAAATGTAATCCAATTCTTCCCAATGCAGTAAGAAATAGTGTTATTGTGTATCGAATATTCTAAATAAAAACTGATCAATTGAATTTTCATCATAATTAATATCTTATACTATTAATTTACCGTGATTACACGTAATAATTGCCGCAATACATGCCGCAATATGAATAATGTGAAAAATAAAGCATACCAGCGTAAAAGTTGAGCAAACACAAGTTGGGCATGCAGGTTGCTTAAAATGAAATGAATAGACAGAGCCTGATTAAGGGGGAAGCACACATTATTTATACTTACACCGTTATTTTTTAACAAATACTTTCCTCCTATAATAAACAGAAAATTCTAATTAAAAATTATTTTAAAAGAATTCTGGTGTCTAATAACGGTGAGTAAATTGGATTGTTTTACACCGTTCATTTTTTATAAAAAATATTTCCTCGTCAAAGCGTGGAATTTCTATGACATGAAGTAAAAAATAATTGTAAAAATATTCCGGTGAGAGCGGAGATAATGTGTGCTTCCCCCTTAATCAGGCTCTGTGAATAGACATTTAAGGGGGCTCAGTACACTTTAATTTTTGTTTTGTTTTGTTTTGTTTAATTACTTTACAATACTGTTTTTGCATATTAGTAAATGATTTCATTAAGTAAAATGTTAAGAGAGCTCTAATGATATTTAATACTACAATTTGAGCATTTTAAAAATTGTTATTTTTTAAAATTAAGTAGATTTTAAAACCTAGCTTCTCCCGCAATATCTATCTTCTTTGAAACAAATTTTTATAACGTTCTTTGATGTACCAAGTATGAATTCAAGGATTTATAAAATATTAAACAGTTTGGAAGAAAAAAATATTGATTTATATATGGTATTAAATCAACAAAAGGTTTCTTTTGATTTTACTTTAAATTTGATCCCTAATTTTAAAAATGTATTATAATGAACAGGGGCAATTCCATGAAAAATGTAACGTCACTCACAGAAAGAGATAATTATGCTCCCACCAATATTTTCTAACTATAATCACTGCCCTATTCAATCATAAAAATCACAATTAATATGCTATTACGTAGCTGCCAAGTTTTTTAACTTATTCCGGAATGCTGTTAGTCCCGCCCCTTTTTCGCACCGTAATCTTTTTAGAGAAAATTTCTTCATATTTAATCATAGTTATATATTGAAGAAAATTTTTCTACAAAGATTACGGTGTGAAAAAGGGCGAGACTAACAGCATTCCGGAATAAATTAAAAAACTTGGCAGCTATGCCATTAAAATTTCTGTATGGTGGAACTGGTGGCAAAGAAGGAGGAAATATTATCTTTTTTTTTTTTTGTGACTGATGTTATCGTCTTCCATGGAATCACCCACAAACAGAAAGATTTAAGTTGGCAAGTATATATTTATATATACAGTGTGTCCTGAAATCACAGCGACAAATTTTAATAGCAGATAGAGAACATCATACGGGTTGAGAATTCCATAGGAACCCATGTCTGCAAATGTAATCTTAACACTTTTAGAAAAGAGTGATTTTGGTTACATTTTAACATACATGGGCGTGGTTTTTAAATTTTGAATTTTTAACATTTTTTTTGTTTGTTTAAATGATTACATATAAAATAATACAATATTATTAATTCTGCTTCTGATCGATGTATTTACAGCACTGATTGTATTAAACGAATAGTGTATATGATTTTATGAAATGATGGATCGTACAAGATCTTAAAATTTAAAAGTAGGCGGAGTTACAAATAACCAAAATCTACGTTACACATGAGCAGTCGATAATACTCATACATATCGGTATGTGTTAAAAAATTCCAGAATCTATCCATTCCTAAAATGGTTAATTTGATGTTTTGGGTCATGCGTTGCTATGTATTTCGCATTCCTTCAGCTGTTTATTTCATCCACTTAAAGCTTGAAGCTCTACGTTTGTAACACCCATATCTATTAAAAAATACCCCAAAACACGAGTTCCTTAAAGGTTTAATATAAGATTTGCGGACATGGGTTCCTATGAAATTCTGAATTTTTAAAAAGTGCCACATCTCCTCTTAAAGGTTGTCGCTATAATTTTGGAATACCTGTATATATTTATTTGTATTATTGAATACATATAGTTTTCGGATCTTCACGAAATTTTGTAATGATATATTAGGGGTGTAAAGATATATTTCAATATTTAAAAAAAAAAAAAAAAAAAAATCATTTTCATCATTCGGCGTTACATGAAGAGTGAAGTCTTACTGAAGTCTTATTACTTTACTTAAATTATTACTTTCTTATTACTTTACGTTACTGAAGTCTTATTACTTTAGAATAAAAGAAATCTCGTGGAGAGGTTACGTGTAGAGGATCTTGAACTACAGTGGCAATAAAAGTTCGGTAATAGCAAATGATACTACCATACTTGCCAACATCATAATTAATATTCCGTAGTATTGTTAGCCCCTCCCTTTTTTTCGCACCAGTGAATTGTTAGAGTAATATTCTCCAAACGTAATTACGTTTAAATAAGAAGAAAAATACTCTAAAAAGATACTGGTGTGGAAAAAAAGGCGGGGCTAACAATTCTACGTAATATTAATTAGTATGTTGGTAAGTACGTGCTACAAAAAAAAAAAAAAAAAAAAAAAATACTCGAATTAAGTAAGAAAATTACAAAAAGCGTAAAACTACCATATACAGAAATCTAAATACTTCAAATATCCAGTACTAACTTCTTATCGCTACTCGGCCTTTTGGCTAATATCAAAGTGTAATACTTACTACATTTTTATAAAAGAAAGTGAAAGTACAACTACTTATGAGAAACTGACATTAAAAAGTCATTTTCATCTGTATATCGTCAACAATTCTGCAATTATGAAACATTCTATGAACTAAACAACATGTAGTTATTTTGAACCATTAAGTTGTGACTTTGTAAATATTATATTTCTGTTTTCTATTATCTATTATTTTGCATTTTTTTTAAATTATTATTTTAACTTGAGGCACTCGCTTTTTAGATTGGTTTAAAATCCATTATTCACGTCACATGCAATCTTATTCTTTTATAAGTAGATGACATATCATCACTTTCTAATGCATACTGCGTTAAACAACTATAGGGAATTTAAAACATCAAACATAAAAAATTGAACTGCTATATTCAAAAAATCATTTTTCAGCAGAGCAGAATAAGATATTTAAAAGAATTTTAAAAAATTGTTTTAATTACCACTTTTATAAACGAGAAATTCTAGATTAAGTCCGAAAATACAGTTTTACAAATGTGCATTTAATACTCTTAATATTTATACTGTAGATTTTGTATTTGAGATATATATATATAACTATTAAAGAAATATTGCTGTGAGAAAAAAAAAAAAAAAAAAAAAAAAAAACAGAAAAAATTACTTAGAAGTGTATAAAATAATAAAAATATGTGAGACAATGTATGATGATTCAAAACTTCTAACAACATATTACTTTGAACTACTAATAAAGTTGCTAACATTTTAATTTATTCCGGAGCTTTTTAACCCAGCTTTTATATCGCACCACTTTATTTATAGAATAATTTTCTCCAATATATAAATATGATACAGAGCTGCCAATCTAATCCGGAAGATTATTAGTACCGCCCCTTTTTCCACACCACTTAAATTTTAGAGTAATTCTCTTAGAAGAAAAATGCTCTAAGAAAAATGTGGTGTGGAAAAGGGAGCGGTACTATCAATCCTCAGAATTAGGTTGGAAGCTCTGTTGATAAAATAAGAAAAATTATCCTTTAAAAAGTATTTTAAAACAAAGACGGGGCTAAAATGCTCCGAAATAAATTAAAACGTTGGCAATTCTGCTAATTCTAATTTAACCATTAAATGTCGAGCGTTGCTTTTTGGCAACGCACCCAATTTTGACTTCTACACTATTAATAGAATAATATTGAAGTTCTAATGCCTCATGTTTGCTTATTGACAACAAATTGCTTTTTGTCTGTAGACCCCAGTTAAAATAAAGGGTGATTTTTTTAAAAGTATTTTTACCGTGATTTATTTAAGAGAAGTAAGACTAAAACATTTTTAAATTGATTAAAAAAATAATCAGGCATTAAAGGGTTAATGAAAGTCAAGCAAAAGTCATTTATTATTATATATATATATATAAAAAAATAAGTAAAACTAATACATTTCTTTTACTTATGAATATAAATCTAATTATTTATGCTTCATCAAGAAACACATTGTTTTATAAAACGTTTCATTTTCGTTGATTACCTCAGAGTTCATTTATTAAACAGAAACAGGTTTCTGGGCAAAGTACTCAATTTATAATCAACTCTTTTGGTGAGAATTAATTATCAGATTTCAATCTCAGTTCTTTTCTTCCTGCCGTATTCTTTATTGACATTAACTGACACTCATCTTTGTTTATACTGATGAAGCGTGAATTCTTCTCGATCGTTAACTTATTCATTGATTTTCAATTAAGAGAGTTTTGAAATATTTTCGAAGACTTGCTTTATGTAAGTATGATGAGAATTATTTAGAGGATAATTCAAATTCATTTTCATTCAATGGGATTAGGTCTGGCCCACACATAATTCTCTTAATTTATCGAATGATAATTTAGAAAGATGTTCTTGAAATAAAGGGAGTGTTAACGTGTTTTGAATTTTGGGAAAGGTTTGAATATTTTTGACTGGTGAACTCATTGAAATAATAAGTTATTATAATTCCTTAAAAGTGGATATTTTTCAATAATAAACCACATTCTTTTCATTTTCGTAATCTCTGTTATTTATTCAAACTGTAATTTCATTATGAAAGTAAATATATAATTTTAATAATTATATTTTCAATTACGCTATATTTTGTAAGAACTAAAACATAAAAATGGGTGTATTTTAGATAAAATAAGGTTGTAATCACTGCTTTTTTAGATAAATCAATACAAAGTTTTTCGAGAATTTAATTCCTTATAATGCACTTGTGATGGGTAAATTATTTTTATATTAAAAAAAAAAAAAAAAAATTACATTGTAAATAAAATAATGTTCACATTAAACATTTTTTCAATATAATTTATTCCTTGTTTGAAAAAACATTTTGTAAGATTAAATGAGAAGATAAATGTTAAGAAGAAAAGGCGACCAGTTGACATGAAAAAAAAAAAAAAAAAAAAAAAGCATAGCATGTCAGCGAAATTTATCACAAAATAGTGAAAATTTACAACGCGATTCCCAGAACTCAAAGGTTATGATAAAATGTTTGCGGGTTTAATCATATGCGGATAAAATATCCAATGGTAAGACGGCAAAAGGCAAAACTCACTGAAAAATGAGAAAAATTTCAATACGAAAATGTGCAAGGAAAGAGTCTGAAGAATCTTGCAAAGATTTGGAAAAATGAGAGAGATGATGATTTTCGCATTCTGCATTGTAGAATTTCAATGAAGTACTCTCCGTAGTATAATTAGTGGTATGAAATTTTAAAAGTTGCCGCAGCTAAAGATTTTGCGACTCTACTCAGAATGAAATGTTGAACCTTGGCCGCGTCCATGCTGATATGCTGGTGTGTGCCTGATGGTTATTTTGCTTCTATCTCCTGAAGTGCTCACCCATTACCTTAGGCGCCGAGGCAGAAAATGAGAATGTTTCCGGAAGACGAATCTGATGCTATGTTTCTCAACGGTATCTAACATAGTTGCCAAATTTAGCACTTTTTGGCTTTCGGAAATTTTTATTAGAAATTGTTATTATATTTAAAAATTGAAAACTGTTACAGAAATATATATATATATATATATATATATAAATTAAAATTTGACAGTAGTCAAAAGCATTAAAATTGGAAATTTGGGTAACCATCACATTCAATGCCGGGGCACTAAGTTGCAAATATCTAATGCCTGGGTTATCCGGCCCGGCATTAGATATCTGAAACTTAGTGCTTCATTTTACCTTATGTTGGTAATTAATATCACCCTTTTCTACTCATTTTTCGCAGTCTCAATTTCATCTCTGATAAAATAGAATTTCCTGTAATAATTAATTTAAAATTTTTGAGTTTATATGTAGAAATTCTTGATATGCACCTGTTATATTAATTTTCATGGCCGGGTTTATTGACGTATATTTAATGATACTTTAAAAAGCACAACTTATGAGAGTACATGCGTAGTAGTCCAATAACTCAGGAACTCTTTAAAAAAATAGGCTTTATTCAATCTACAGTTTACTTTATTTAAATATTTTTAAAAATATTAAACACCTGTGGTGACCATATAGGTCAGTACAAAAATTAGTAAATTTTTAAAGTTAATTACGGAGTGGAGGGGAGCCGGAAGCCCCAACAAAGACGTCTTGACGCGTTTCATGACGGAGGTGAAGTGATGCTCCGATTTCTTCATTACTTTTGCCAAAGCTCTAATCAAAGCAGGGATGGAACACGGGCGCAGAATTCATACCACTATGAATGTAAGAAAATTTTCTACCTCTTAGATCAACGATATTATAGGTATGGAAATTTCTTAAACAGATTCCGGTATGAATTCTGCGCCCGTGTTCCATCCCTGTCAAAGCCAAATTTAAAATAATGGAGAAAAAATGGTTGTAATTATGTTACGTATAAACACATACAATTTTTGAAAAGGTTACAAGATAATTATAATTCAAACAGTCCTCAATAAAAGCCAACCATCACCATTGGAAGATGGAAATTTTTAAGCAAAATTAATGTATTGTGAAACAAGGAATGCACGCATGGCGACTAACTGCATTTATTTGAATGATGAAAAGAAACCGAATAGAAAAAATCATAAAATGCTATTGTAGATCTGCATTACGTTAAAGAAAGAATAATACATGATCAAAGATTTCGATAGAGTTGCAGTTCGCAAAAGATACATATGTGAGAAGAGCGAGGATATCGAAATTTAAAGAACACACTGTATGTGAATTTAAGTTATAATTTAGAGGTTATAAAAATGAGTTCGCTATGTTAAAATGGTTTCTTATACGATTATATATATATATATATATATATATATATTAGAATATGTGATAATTGACGTAACATAATTTCTCCCCCTTGACCAGAAAATTTTTAAGTCAAGCATGTTCTCACTAAACAACCAATATGTAGGCATATATAAAGAGTACAATAAAAATATGTAGTAAAATAACATAAAACAACAATAAAGTAAGCATATATGAAAAATGTAAATTATGTAACACTAAATATACATGGTCACCTATAGAATTACAAATACAATACAATATCTTGAAACCAATAATAGTGAAAATAGTACAGAGGTGCCAACCTAATCCGGCAATTTGTTTGTACCACCCCTTTTTCTACACCACTTAAATTTTAGAGTATTTGTTTTCTTAATTCTTCGAAAATATATTTGAAGAGAATTACTCTAAAAATTAAGTGGTGTAGAAAAAGGGGCGGTACAAACAATTTGCCGGATTAGGTTGGCAGCTCTGATAGTATGCTATAGCTGATAAAAGAAATACTTCTTTTTTTTTAATGACATGTCAGTACTTCAGTTATGTAAGACTTTTCCTTGCACCGAATACAATTTATTAAGTCATAACATTTTTCCACTAAGAGCACATAGATTGCTAAATAATTAATAAAATATAGCATTTTAACTATCTATATATTAATAGGCAAGCATAAAATTTGTAGTCCCTTTTTAACATATTAATTATGGCAGTAGAGGGTTGAAAATGGTATCATTCGAAAGGTATGGTTAGCCGGTAGGTGCGAATACAAATATTATTTTCTTACGATGTCAAGAAGGTATTTAAAAATACATTTATCTTTTATGCATTTTCCCCCATTTTTCCCTTTTATACACGTATTCCTTTACATTAAAAAATACCTAAAAGTAGAAAGTTGTTAAATCTGGCAATTTCATAAAGCTCAAATAAAACCATAGACACAGTAATTTGTATAATGTAGCATCACTATATGCAAGCGAAGTGATGACGTCACTGTTTGTCCATGGAGCCATGAAAAAGATTTTCTATGTTAATCGCCCATTGGATTTTTTGTAAATAATTATTAAAAAATAACGGAAATTATCTGCCGATTTTAATTCCGATATTTGGGTATAGTTATATATAAGTTACTGTCTACATGTGTTTGATTGAATTATTTTTTCTGTAAAATTGATAAAATTTTAATTTAAAATCACAAAACTCCAGAAAAAAAAAATGGCAAACTTCCAGTTTCGAATGTAAACATAAACATTTCATTTCAAAGGGTGATATTTAAACAATAAATATTCAACTAATATATTAAATAAAAGGAAAATGGATTTGTTACTAACTGCTGCATGTATAAGTAGACGATACGGAAAAAATACCGATTTCCGTTTTTTGCAGAATTGACATGTTTTGAGCTTTCTTTACGTTTCAATTAACTGAAATTGACTACTTATTTTTTAAAAAAGAGTCTTTATTGCTAGCTTTTGTGGGTAGAAGAACCAAGTAGAAGATACATAAAAACTTTTGATTTCCGGTTTTCGATGAATTTACACGTTTTGAGATTTCCTTGCATTTTAATTAAGTGAAATTGACTACTTATTTTTATCTTTTAAAAAGTGGATTTATTATTCTTTCCTCTGCATATATCAGTAGAAAATATAAGATTCAGAAAAGTTTTAGATTTTCGGTTTTCGATAAAGTTACACGTTTTGAAATTTCCCGAACTCAATTCGACCATTTTTGAAAAATATCTTTTTTTTTTTTTTTTTTTTTTATTTTTTTTTTTTATTTATTATTTTTTTTTTTTTTTTGTTCAAACACTGTATTTTATGAACCAATCGAATTAATTTAACAGAATTTGATACTTGGTTGGGCCTTGGTTTGACATGGTACCTATTAGCTTCTGGGCTGTATCGCACAACAAGGGGCGTTTTCACGTTGCGATTTTCTCTCATTTCAGGAAAGGCTAACATCTACAGAGAGAAATAGTTATATTAAGTAAAACTCTGCTGATTCAGTTAGAGTGAATATCGGCAAACATTTGCCGCAGCTGTGTTGCAATTGCATTCCGTTTAGTACAAGGCAATAACTTTGCTTTGCCTCGCTTTGCAAAAAAAAAAAAAAAAAAAAATGGTCGAGTTTCGACCACTGGGCGATACTAGTATATATTATTGCTCTTACAATTTTTGTTTCACTGTAGTTTTATATTTGAAGTAATATAAATCATAACTTTCTCAAAACAGGATCTAGATTGGATCCAAATAGCAACCAATAATTAAAATGTCCATTTGCAACAATTTCAATTTGCAGTCAATATTTCAAAATGTATATTTGCATTAGTTTCAAAATTGCATTCTGAATACTTGCAATTAATAGTCAAAATCCATTTTGCATATTTGAAAATTGCAAAGAAAAATATAGCTGGCAATAATAACAAAGTATAGGAAGTACTTTGCTTCTTCTTCCCTGATGTTACTGGAAACTCAGGCATCTATACCTCAGGAACTTTATATAATTTTATTTGAGAAAAAAAAAAAAAAAAAAAAAAAAAAGATTAAATTCTTAAAAATATTTTCTTTCTCTTTTTTTTCTTTGCGGTTGCATAAAACTGCAAAAGATGAGTCACTCCGACAGATCATTTTAAAAAGAGTTTATCATACAGTCAAATAATTAATGCCGGGAATAGGTTTCTTGCGGTAATGAAATGACAACAAAGTCGAGAATTTTTTCTTTATTTTATAAGATAAATATGTAGAATCGTTTGTTACTGCTAGATTTGCTGTTTCTTCAAGAATTAAAAGAGAGCGCAGATTTCCTCCTCAATTGTATAAGTAAAAGCGTGCAATCACAAACTTCAAAAAGTGAAGGTGGTAACATATACATTATGTGGCAAATCATTTTTAAAATTCCTGATTAGGTGTAGATTGTCACTTTCAGATTAATTTTTGAATAAAATGAACATTTTTTTTCTACAGGGAAAAGAAGGAATCCACATAATAAATAATGATGTCCCCAATTTTTTTTTTTTACCATAGACACTAGGACACTTTCCAACCTAACCTGGAAGATTGTTAGTTCCCGCCCCTTTTTGTACACCACTTAATTTTTAGAGTAATTCTCTCAAATATATTTACGATTAAATAAGAAGAAAAGTTTTCTAAAAAAAGACTGGTGTGAAAAAATAGGTGGAAAGGGGCGGGAGTAACAATCTTCCGTGGTTAGGTTGGCAAGTATGCACTAGAATTAACTACTTCAAAGTCATTTGTCGGAATATTTTATTGGTAGTTAAAAGACGGAAATAATCGAAAGATGAATAGTTTCCGATACCCATAGTATGTTTAATAACAAGTCACTTCGAAGTAGAAAACAATTAGTTCCTCAAAATGCTTATTTTGTAGTTCGTTATCCAGCAACAAATTAATATTAAAAAGATTTTCGACATTTGGAGGCAACGTAAGGATATTTCAGGTGTTTTGAAGATTCTTCCAGAATTATTTAAATGCCCGATGAATTCGATGAATCTTTTTTTAAAGGAGTATTCAATCCGAAAAGTATAAAAAAAATTATCTAAATTTACTAATGAAATGAAGCGCTTGTTTGTCTTGAACATCGGCACACAACACAAAGTATTTCAGAATGGAGGAATTATGAAATGGAGGAAGAGCCGGAAGCCCCAATAAAGTCGTCTTGGCGGGTTGAATGACGTTGGTGAAGTGATGCTCCGATTTCTTCATTACTTTCGCCAAAGCTACAATCGAAGCAAAATTTAAAATAATAGAGGAAAAATGGTTGTAATTATGTTACGTATAAATACATACAATTTTTGAAAAGGTTACTAGATAATTATAATTCAAACACTCCTCAATAAAAGCCAACCGTTGCCATGGGAAGACGGAAGTTTTTAAGCAAAATTAACGTACCATATTGTGAAACAAAGAATGCACACATGGAGACTAACTGCATTTATTTGTAAGATGAAAAAAAACTGAAGTAGAAAATGTCATAACATGCTGTTGTAGATATTCATTACGTTAAAGAAAGAATAATACATGATCAAAGATTTCGATAGAGTTGCAATTAGCAAAAGTTACATATGTGAGGAGAGGGAGGATATCGAAATTTAAAGAACACACTGTATGTGAATTTAAGTTATAATTTAGAGGTTATAAAAATGTGTTCGCTACGTTAAAATGGTTTTTTATACGAATATATATATATTAGAATATGTGATAATTGACATCACAAAGGCTGAAACAATAAAAGATGACAATAAAGGAAGCAATATTGGAATATTTTTTTGAAATTTTATTCTGAATTTCTGAAATTTTATTCTGAATTTCTGAAATTTTATTTACTTATTTATTTAAAAATCGAAACCGCATAATAGTCTGCAAGGAAAATATGCAAATTTTTATTACATTTGGCTCATTACACTAAGAATTATGGAGCTCTGAAACCCTCGTATTATTTTATAAGCACTCTGTACATATTCAGAAATTTCTTTTTCAAAATTTTTACAGCGTCGGTCATATCAAGAACTACGTTCCTATGTTTATATTCTGTATGTGTTATTACTTGTGTTCTAAATTTAGAGTAGTGAGGTGCATCATATAACATTAAGTATGTATAAATTTGTCATTATTTCACTAATTTAGCTTAATATCCTACATGGTTTCTTTAATGCATTTTAAAATATACGATATACTATATTTTGAGAATAACACTAAATTGTCCCTTTTTCTATTAACTATGGTTTTCCGTGATTTTCTCCTGAACTTGAGTGAATAAGAGTTGGGAACCTTAGATAAAACTTCACGAAGGATATACCCTTTTAGGCACAGGCCCAATATGTAGACAAGTGGCCTTAAACCCAATAATGGCAACAATGAGCAAACAATGACAGAAAAAGTTCAATCTTACCTACCTTTAAATTTCACGTAAATCATGTATGTATCGCCGTAATGTTTTTAAATAATTTATATTTAGAGTTTTAAACAGAGATTCATGTTTTTTATCGTAAGGAAAATAAATTTAAGAGTTTTTAATTATAGATCAAAAATAAGTGATTGGGCTTCCAAAATTCTAATAATTATAATAAGTTTAGTCAAATTTCTGTAAAGTATAAAGTCGTTACTAAATTGCACTTATTGAATGAAATATTACATTATTTGGGGAAGTTACTAGGTTCGTATAGATTTATTTTAAAAATTACGTTTACTATTTGAATATTTATTATGTCTTATCTTAAGAATTTATATATATATATATATATATATGAATATACATTTATATATAAAATACCCGCGCAAATATGACATACAACGATTTTGCATCATTTAATAATTCCATGTTAAAATAATTATAATGCAACTAATTTCCAAGTATCTAAGAAGAGCGTATTTTTTCAATACTGAATAAAACTAATAGTTCTTTCTATTTTTTATTTCAACGATAATCATGTTCCTAAAAACACAAGTTTTCTTCACTGTTTTGAAAATTATTTTTTTTAAGACTCTGACGTATTCATAATATTTATTTTTATTTAATTTTAAGATTACTTAAATTCTGTAACAATTTTTGTTAATTTTTCTTCAACAAACTTTTAGCTATAAAATATTATTTAAATTTATTTTGTTGTGATTTTTCTAGAATAACTTACCGTAAAACGTCGTAAAATTTGATAGGAATTATTTGACAAACACATATATATTAGGGTTGGCCAAAAAACGGATATTTCAGACAAGCGATTTCTAATAGCGAAAAAAGGTTATGTTTTCGCATCCTGAATTTGGGAAAAATAATAATAATAAAATAAATAAATATTTATATCTTTAGTTCGCGAATCAAACTTCAAAAATTTTTATTGAAATAGAAATATTATTAGGTTTTGTTCTAATATCATTCAAATACTTTCTTTTAACACTCTTTTCATATATCTTTAAAAATATTTATATTATTTTACAGTTATTGTATCGCGCATAAGCCGTAAAGTTTGGTGAAATTAATCAAAATTTGAATTTTTTAGCTTTTTTTACAAAATGCAGTATTTCATTTTTTGTAGTCCAGTTTTACACTTTTCAGAATAAATGCGCACTGTGCAGCTCTTCATTGTTATGCAATTATAATTTATTACATTACAACTCAGATCTGACCGCAGTGAGATGGTTGCACTTCGAGTTCTACCCTGCCCTTACTATTTAACTAATCATGATTGACAGTTATTTACAATATTTACATATTTATAGTGCATATTTACATTTACATTTATTATAAAATTTAAAAAAAAGTTTCTATTTTTGAATTAACGTTGGAATTTGGTTTTATTACTCAGTTTTGGCATTGATAATTACGAGTATAAATTCGTTATTATAAATCCATCTCTTGAGTCTTCCCCAAATACCTTTTCTGCAGATTCATTGACCAGCTTCACAATCCTTTCAACAGTCTGCATACGATATGTGAATTTATTATTTTAAACTTTGTCAATTGTTTGGTTTATAGAAATGATAAAAGAGCCTTGTTTGTCACATTTTCCTTCATTGGAGGCATAAAGAAAGAGTGAGAAAGTAATCACGTTGACCAGCTGATCAACACTTCATAGTTAGAAATTTCAAAACTTAATATTAGTGGAAACAATTCCTTTATAGAAACAGAAGTGTGTCCTGACGGTTGGTCACTTACTTTCAGTTTTCTTCTGTAGGCTAACTCCCTTATATGTTGTCCGTAGTCCACTGCTATGGCCAATAACAAGTTCTCAGGGTTAGCAAAAAAGGTACTTCGCGCGTCACTAACCACTCCAGCATCTTTTAGAACGGTGAACTGAATAGAACAGCTATTCTCCAGTCAAAAGTTCTAAACCTGTGACTCATTACAGTGGCAGTAAATAACATAATTTTCATTTGAGTTTTAGATGTCGAAGCAACACATGCGTAAGCCTCTTTTATTGTTTCTTTAAATGGCTTCTTAAGATATACATTTAGAACTTAATTGTCGGAAGAACCAACTAACCTTTATATTTTTTCAATATTGATCTAATAAGTTTCTAAGTTCCTTCTATCTCTTTAACCTTTATATATTTTTCCTGCCTAGAATAATAATGTAAGTGTTTCTAGTATTTTGTTGGTCATACAAAATTTTTAGTTTAATACGATATTATTATTCTTTTTTCTGTTTTTCACATTTGCAATCAGTGTTTACAGGACAGTCACAGGAACTCTGGTTTTCCCCACGAAAGCAAGAAAAAGTGATTGTGCTTTTACATGCTGTAACATTCAACAACTTTGATTTAGCATCAGCGATGAAGCACTCGCCTTTTTTTAAAAACTGCTTTCAGCTTTGCCTCTGTTATAAGACATTCTTAAATTGAAACAGGGATCATGATAGTCTTTTATTAATTGTACAAATATTAGAAGAAGAAGAAGAAGAAGAAAAACCTTTTTCGAAGTGCACTTCTTTAACACCATCTAAATTAAAAATGAACACTAAAACTGTAATCCCAGTAAAACTTTTGATCTGATATTCGAAACATCCGTTGCATAAGATACCATTGTCGCTTTTATACTTTCAATACTCTAAAAGTTTCTTCAATATATAATATGATCAAAGCCTTTGCTTCTTTATAAAGATAATGACGCATCAGTCCATGCCAAGTTTTGAACATATCGCTGGTGTTGGTTTAGGTGTTCGAGTAAAGGATAATTGTCTACACTTGTGACCTGGGACTAAGGAGGAACGCCCCCGTGGGGATCTTTCTAAGCTGAGCATATCATTATATAAAGAAATTCTCTATAAAGACAGATATCTGAAAGAAAGTTAAGCTTAATTCTCGTTTTCATCTAGTAGAATATGAATCAAAATCGTGACTAACAAATATTACGCACCTTTTCCCCCCCAGTTATTCGTAAAAATTGGACGTTAATATAAATATTATGTATCCAAATTATTTAATCACATTTTAATAAGGGTAATTGGATTTTATGAAAAACATAATGGATTATGCTGTTAAAATGATACTAGCAGTCATAATATTTTTTTTTATTATGAGTTTATTACTCAAATATGCTAAAACCAGAAGTATGCAAACCAAAAGTTAAATTCCAAATATTACACTGCGAATTCTACATCGATCAAATACGATTATGTAGAAAGTATTTTAACAGAATCCTTTTTTATGAAAGATCAATGTCAGGAAGGAAAGCTATAAAACTGTTTAAGCTTGTTTCTTATAGATCAAAGAGATGAGTTAAAAGTTGAATATTTACCTTACAATGTCCTTTAAAAAATATTATAAAAAATAACTTCATTAATTAAAAAGAAGAAGAAGAATTTACGAGTATTTGTCATTTTTCTTTTATGTTCTTTAATTTATTACTTCGTTTTTTAAATTCTAAAAGTAAAATATAATTAAAAGACGATATCTTTTTCTTTGGAATTTTTTATTAAAAATATATATTTTTTGTTTTGCTGTGGCGTGTCTAAAGAACTTTCTATATATATATATATATATTTAAACTATATATATATATATATATATATATATATATATATATATATATATATATAATTTATAATTGTAATTGAAAGCAAATTCCTAAGCTATTTCTCATGAAAATATAAAAATTTATTCCTGAAAAGTTTATTACAATTTTTATTTAAAATGGTGTTTTTTTAAAAATTATATTAAAAAAAATATTTTATCATTTGATAGAAAATACTTTATAATCTATAATTATATAATACATTTCTCTTTCCTAATAGTTTAATTTTAGAATTCTATACAATCATTTGAAATTACTCTGTTTTTTATCATAGTGTGTATAACTTTATCATCAATGTATTTTATCACAGTTGTCAACTTTTTAAAGAATATGGTATTCTAATGGTAATTTCTAATGGTATTTTCCAAGACAATTAACCGTAAATTGCTGCGAGGAAATAGTTATAAAAAAATAATATTAAAATTTCGTAGTAATGCAATTTGCGGGAAAACCGGAAGACTTGGCAACTATGGTTTACATTTTAATATTGTGAGAAAAAATATACTGGGTATTTCTAAAATATTTTATACAGTAAAATCGGCTGCATGCGTTTCTTTTTAGTGGTTATTTATTTATTTATTTGTGTGTGTGTATGAGAGAGATAGACAAACCTTTCATCTGCAAATTAATGTGCAATATTAAATGACTATATTATTACTTAGATTTCTTGAGTTTGTATAGTCTTCATTACATTGTTTAATAACTTCATCATATCATAAGTTGAAAAATGCATGACTGAGATAAGTCTTCCTTTTAAAGTGTTGATACTTGTTTACAATGCAACCGGGACATTCTTGCTTTTAGAACTCTAATGAAAGAATAGTGTGTTTTTCTCCTAAATCCACAAATCTTATACAACAGTTGGATGGCAGAATAATCACTGCTTTTAACAAAGAATAAATAAAGGCAAGTTTTAAATAAAATTTGGAAAAAACGAGAGCGATAAGCTTTGAAGAATTTTCCTGTTTTGGACAACTTAATCAAGTCTCTGCGGCAATTAGTGAAAAAAAAAATCTTATGTTGCAAATCAGTCTGGTCAGAATATATCGTTAATGAAAATGCAAGCGGAAACACCTGAAATTATTATCTGAAATCATTGCACGGCCACATGACATCGATTGCAGAGGTTTTAGCACTTTAAGGAAAATTTATATTAACAAAATCATTTAGGATTAGAAATATCAATTTTGAGCGAGTACGAAGTAGAATATTTAAATAAGGAATGTGATTTTGAACCAGTTCTCTGTACGAAAATCCGCATTTTCCTCTACAAATATATGTACAGTCGGGAAAAAAAAAAAAAAAAAAAAAAAAAAAACGCAACACCCGCTGTAATTTCGTTATTTATTGACGCAGGAACACCTAATAGACATAATTCAACAGGAAATTAAATGCACTTTCTGAAAATGTCATCGAAGTTTTAATTAGGGGTCATCTACATATTGAAATGAACGCCAAATTTGATTTTTTCAATAGCAACACCCAATTTTGAATTTCATTTTCGAATTTCTGAGAGTTTGGCTGTGCGGAAAAGTATACTGTTTGTATACTTTATCTTTAGTATTTATAGAGTTATAATTAAAAATGTGTTAGGGGGTTATCTCTAAATGTAAAAATACAAAACTAAGATCCTATAAAAAATAGACAAAATTGTAATGTTTGACACCGGAAATCTTTCGGGAAAAAAAGAGTTACATAAATTAATAAAAACATTTACATTTTCCAATTTCTTAATTAAACAGAATTCAGTTTTTTAGATTTCTATATACTTCACTACTTTTTTTAGATAATTTTAGGTCTATTTAAATACATTACACTTGCGACTGATCCAGACAGTACTCTTTGAAAAAAGTGCAATATTTTTCAAGTAAAAGTGTCTATTATGGCTATTATCACCAATAAAACTTAAATTTTCTTTTGTAGGTTAACACAATATACGAAATGAAATAGTATATATATATATATATATATATATATACATACACACAACAACGCATAAACTAAATCTTTTCGGATAAATTATTGTAAGGGTGACTGCTGACATAGATTCACGCCATTTGAAAATCTGTAATTCTCTTAGTGGGCGTTTCCTTCGTAATTTGTGTGTTACTTATTTCTTAAGTGTGTACCCATTGTTCATATTTTTGCAATAAAATATACTATGGATAGAAATATATTGATTAGAAAGAATATAGTTATAATGCATATCCATTTGTAATATAATTCTGAATACAGGAAATTTGTTCTAAAATATTAAGCCTATTTTTCTATTTAAAACAGTAAACCCCGCCTATTTAGTTAATTTTTTCTTCTAGTGTTTGTTTAAAAGATTCAAAATTTATCACCAGTAATCGATGAAGTAAATACCACCTGTGCATATTTTTATCATCATAAAATAAGGGGTTTAACACGAATACTCGATATTGTTTTGTTTTGAAGAACAATGAAGGCGGGGCTTGTCTTCTTTAGAAAACCGGAATTCTTGATGACTAATGACTAAAAATCATCATTTTTGTTTCATTCCTTTGTGTTTGACGTTGTCGTTATATAATTTGACCCGTAAATAAAAAATAAAAATATTTTGTTTAATTTTCTTTGTTATTTTTTAAGATTTGATTCGTTATCTCATGCAAAACTTTATAAGAGACGGCCCCCTAAACCACTCGAAAAGAAAGATTTATTTATATCTCGAAAACTAATAACTGGAATGAGCGGCAAAGGGTATTGCAGGATAAGCATATGAAAACTGCACCAGCGTCGAATGAAGAGTTCTTGCCTGCTATTTATTGTTCTTTATCTGAAACATCTTTTGCACACAATTTTAGACTTCTACCCTCAACGATTAGGGAGTTATGGGGGTGGCAACCTAAAACGTTAAATTTAATTTAAAAAAAAACTATTCAAGATATCTTAACGAGGTTGAAACTATTTATAAATGTTTATGAAGTACATAATATATATTTTTTTCAGAATTTTCACTCGATTTTAAACGGTAGAAAATGATAAGTATATTTTTGATGGGCGATTTTTTATACTTTCCACCAAAGTGACACCTACCAAAAAAATACAGTTTATTTGTTTATTAGTTAGCTATTACATATAAAAATTACAGAAGGGTCAAATTGGTAGAACGCAGTGAAAAAATAATAATCACTTAATAATAATACCAATGATATTATATTTATTTTTAAAAACTACTTAATATCAATAAATAAACAATGAAAGCAAATATAAAAATGCCCTATTAACATTTGTTATTAAAACGTAACAATTAGCAATAATAATAATAAAAAAATTTAATTTATTTATTATCAGGAATCTTACATCTCGCCCTTTTTTCAAGACACTTTTAAGGATGAGAAATTTCCGTAATTTTTGCTACCTTTATTTTTACATAATAGTCTCAGTTTAATCAGTTTAATCATAGTTTAATCATGTCACACAATACTTCAAAAATACTGATATAAAAATTCCTATATGAAAATAGCATAGATATCAAAATTTTATTTATTCTGGAGTTCTTTTTAGCCCCGCCTTTTTTCCATACCACTTATTTTTTAAGGATAAAATTGCCTGATTTTATGGAAGTTATATATTCCCTAAATTTTTTCTATAAATAAAGACGGGGCTAAAAGTACTCCGGAATAAATCAAAATATTGGCATCTATGAAAATAGCAGTAGCAAAAAAAAAAAAAAAAAAAAGGCGGGTGTTTTCCCCATCTCCGAGCCAACATTTTAATTTTAATTCGTAACATTGTTGCGCAGTTACTGATAATGTTACAGAATGAATTAGAAGTCTCTCAGTTTTTAAATCTTTTTACGCTTACTTCAATATATAAGTTGTAACAACTTTGCTAGAGAATGAACCCCTTGACATACAACACAGAATTTTATACGTATGAAAAGTACTATTTAATTTGGCTAAAGTATATTTATAAGTTTTTCCGTTCTTTTAAATAATAATACTTTGATAAAGGTCTACCAATTCATTTATTCTACATGCATAATGTTTTATTCATTTATTTATTTATTTACGAGTGTGATTTTTATAAATCATCTACTATTGTTAAACGTAATCAGGTACAACTGACATAACATCCTTTATAAATCTTTCAAATAGCTCCGCCCATCAAAAATGACATAGTTCGTACAGTCCTTGAAACTTCTTAATTTTCTGCACCACTATTAATATTTAGCAATTTTTTATATTTAAAATGTCTTAAAATTTAAAAGGAAATCTATTCCATAAAAAAACTAGTGGTAGAATTCTTGAAAAAAGGCGTGGCCATTATGAATTATGAATGGAGCAACAGCTCTTGACAGATGCATGAAAAAAGGCGGCGCTAAAAATACCTCGGAATAAATTAAAATGTTGGCATCTATGCAATTTTCATACAGAAATCTTTATATCAGTATTTTCATTGTAATATGTCGTGATTAAACGGGATAGAGACTAGTGTATAAAAATAAAGGTAGCAAAAATTAGAAAAATTTCTCATCCGTAAAAGTGTCTTGAAAAGAAAGTTTAAATGTAAGATCCCTGATAACAATTAAATAGAATATTTTTTTTTTTTTATTGCTAATTGGTACATTTTAATAACAAATGTTGAAAGAGCATTTTTATATTTGCTTGCCTTGTTTATTTATTATTATAAAATAGTTTTAAAAATAAATATTATATCATTGGTATTATTACAAGGGTGCAAGAGTTTCCGTCTCAGCACGGAAAACCTATACCAGCGTACTTTTATCAATAATTTATATCATACATGTGGTTTAATTTATTGCGATTGATAATAATAGAAGTTATTGATAACGAGTGCTGGTGTCAGTCTTTTATTTTGAGAGTTAAACACTTGCACACAAGTATTATTGTTAAGTGATTATTATTTTTTTTCACTACGTTCTACCAATTTGACCCTTCTGTAATTTTTATATATAATAGCTAACTAATAAACAAATAAACTGTACTTTTTTGGTAGGTGTCACTTTGGTGGAAAGTATAAAAAATCGCCCATCAAAAATATACTTATCATTTTCTACCGTTTAAAATCGAGTGAAAATTCTGAAAAAAATATATATTATGTACTTCATAAACATTTATAAATAGTTCCAACCTCGTTAAGATATCTTGAATAGTTTTTATTTTAAATTAAATTTAACGTTTTAGGTTGCCACCCCCATTACTCCCTAATCGTTGAGGGTAGAAGCCTAAAATTGTGTGCAAAAGATGTTTCAGAAAAAGAACAATAAATAGAAGGCAAGAACTCTTCATTCGACGCTGGTGCAGTTTTCATATGCTTATCCTGCAATACCCTTTGCACACCCATATTTTTCAGCATTAGGATTCATTTTATGTAAAAATTAATATAGGTCATAATTCATAATTTTTATAAATATGAATTTATTAATATTTTTCAGAATTAAAAATAATTTTCAGAATCAAATGTAATGCTGGATTATGTTTGGGTTTCTTCACTGTATCTTGTAAAAAAAATTATATTGATCAAGTTATTTTTTGTGAAGATATTAATAAAAGTTTCAAATATGAATTTAACATTAGCACCTTCAAACTTCGAACGCTTATACCTCTGTGAAAAAATAAGTAAAATATACAACCAATATACTTTTTCGCATTGTCGTGATCCCAGGAAGTCAAATATAAAATAAAAATGGGGCATTACCATTGAAAAAATTAAAGTTGGTGCGCATTTTAATATGTAGACGACCCCTAATTCAAAATTTCACTTCATTTTCTGAAACTACTTACAGTTCCCCGTCGAATGATACCTATTACATTTTTCTATATCGATTAGCAACGAAGTTACGTTGAGTGTTGCGTTCTTTTTTTCCCCGACTCTACTTATAAATAACATTTCGGAATATATAAATTTTAATACAAAGAAAAAAAAAATCTTTTAAATAGCTGAGAATAACTGATGTTGGAAGGCAACAAATAATACATTTTGTAAACAAACAGTTATAAAATGAAAATATCTTAACAATAGTTTTGGGTCAAAATAATAGAACGATCTAGCGAAACAGAAAAAAAAAACAGTGTAGCAAGAAAATTATTTCATTTAAAAGAGATATTGAAAAAATAATTCTTAAATTTTGTAATGGTATAAAACCAATTTCAAACTATATCGAATGGTTTTAAATTACTTTTCGTGTAGGATTTTTTGATATGGTTACTGCATAAGAAATTATTTTTAAATGTGTCGCAAACAATATATTTTATAACAGCTTATGAAGTTTCATATTACATTTTTATGCAGTTCCCCAAGCAAAAGATGGTTTGATTTTCTCAGTTTATACGCTTTTAATAAAGAATCACAAGAACACTGCCGTAAGAGATTTAAAAATTTAAAATAGTAGCATAGGTATTACTAGAGCAATTGAATATCAAGACTCACTATGTAATAAAATCTTACGGTAAAAAGTAATTATCTTAATAACTTATTCTAAATAGCTACATGCACTAGAAATATTTAGTGTAAAGGACACTGAACGTATAATAGATAACACTGAAAAACTGTTTTCCAAATAAACAGTAAAAAACAAACCATGAGAAATAGCAATATTCCCATATATGTTTAAAATGATAAGACGATCAAAATATTGACTTCCCTATTTAATACGGTTAAAAAATATTTTAACACTTATGAAAGCAACAGTAATTAAATTTTTAAACTTAATACCTTAGGACTAGATTTATGGATCACAACATCCTATATTTTTACTACAACTTTTTAAATGATGAAACATCATTTAGTAATTCGTCAATTCTGTCAATCAAATAAAGAAAAAACTAAAGACTGAAAACCACTGTTTTGAAAACCACTGTTTTTGAAAACCACTGTTTTCAAAATGCAATAGGCTGTGACCTCTGTACATTATACAGCGGCCAACCTTTCGGATATTTATATACCGGTGTTTTTTATACACCTTTCCATCTTATATTACATTTTTTTATTTAATCATAGACAACTGCTAAAAAAAACTTACAAAAACCTTTAAAAGTTCTCTATAAAAAAAATACCAGTATCTAAAAATTGAAACGGTTGGTAGCTATGACATTAGAACACTTTCATGTAACGTACATTACAGTTGGAAACATTTTATCAAAATGTAAATCTTTTATATCAAAGAAATATTCCATTTAATTTAAATTAATTCCTTTATAGACATCTAAGGTACAGCTATAAACTACGGATATCAATATTTCAAATGTAATATGAATAAATGGTATTCAGATATAAATGTGGAACTATGGCATACATTACAAAATAAATTAATAAATAAATACATAAATAAAAAAAAGATAAAAACAGGTTTTATTTTAAGGTATACCAAAAACTTCAATTTAGCGGATGTGGGTGATATACATGTATCGAAAACTTCAGCTCAATCAGATGATAGTATATGGATCAAAATTTGAAAACAAATTTTAAACTAGGATCCCCCTCCCCCCCCCTCCCCCCCCCCCACACACACACGCACAACCACCATATTTTTTACTTCTTGAGGTAAGTATTGTCGTCGGAATTATACTTGTATGCAAAATATCATCTAATCGGAAGATAGAAATTAGGATAAAATTCGAAAACAAATTTTGAACTGGAGTAGAAGCCCAGGGCTCCTAATCCTCACACCCACCCCATGTCCCTTACTTTTTAACATGTATTATCGTCAGTGTTATACATATACCTATGCAACATATCAGGTCAATCGGATGACAGAAAGTGAGTGAAAATGCAATTTTTAGATTTTACCTACACACATAAATAACATACCAAGTTAAAAAAGGTCAAAGGTGCAAAAAAAGTCAAGTTTAATAATGAAAATCTAGAAATTCACATCTACAGAATTATACAACAGCACAACAGAATAACAAAAAACATATTTTATCGAATAAAAGACATTCTCTAAGTTATTATCTATGCGTAAAGAAATTTGTTTTAATAGTAATTAACTGAGAAATTACTATAAAAATGATTGCTAATAAAATATTTATTAATAGTAATCAATATTATAAGTATGATTCACATTACTTTGTTTTGTGATTCGTATTGTAAACAGATTGAAATATTGAAAACAATTAACCAAATGTTGCCTTGTTCTAATTTGTAAATTGTTCTTAATCTATAGAGCCATACAAAACAAAGTTAAGTCATTTATTTTTAATATTTTTGCACTGTTTTTCTCATTTTATGGGGATTTGTCCATTAAGTTATACAATATAGCAAATAAAATTTGCATTAATTTACAAGAAAAAGAATTTAATTTGTTCTAAAATATGATTTTTAAATGCCTAGATTTTAATGATAGATTTTTATACAAATATTTTATAAGTCAATGTCCCTATACATGCTATTGTAGACTATGTTTGCGATAGAGTTCTGGTGTGTATTTATACAAGTTATATTATAAATTTTAATCTGTTTTCAATTTTATATGTGAAAATATGTGAAAATATGTGTTAATTTATATTATTATCCCTTAAAGAAAATTCTATTTAAATTGAGGAATGTCCGTTATACGTCATTAGCCATAATTAATTTTCTAGTGAAATTAAAAACGTAAATCTTGTAAAACATGTATTATGTAATAAAATTTACAAAAGGAGAGAAATTTGTTTAATACAAAAATTTTAATTCTAAATGATGAAAAATTGAATCCATGCCAAAAAGTAATCGTTTTCTATCTTCCATTATAAATTTAAAAAGGGTGTTTCACTAAAAGTTTATTTTCTTCACTAAATTAAATTAAAGGAGAATGAAAGCTAATTGTTTACGCTTTATCACTTTCACTCGATAAATGTAAGTCTAAAAAGTATTTTAATTTTTCGCATAAATGATTCTGTAGAAAACATTAGGATGATCAATGACAAAAAGTAATTTCTAAAGATAATTTTGAACGTTTAACAAACTGGAACAAAATTTATTATTTTTAATGGATGTAGCGTTTGTTCGAACTTTTTAATATGATTTACATTTTTTTTATTCATTAGGTTTTTGAAATTCACTTTTGCTAGGGAGATTGTAAAGCTTTCTTTATTACTAAGAAATAACCAAAATAACTAAATAATATTTATTCTGCATATTAACCCTGTATCTACCAGATTATAAAACAGATTAATATATATATGTTTATATATTATTACTTAAGACTATTTTTTAAAGATATATGCAATAAAAATTATGCATATCACTTCACCATAGTAATTAATGATGCTTTTTTGAGGTGATACTTTAGTGTACCATTGGTACACAGAGGTCGAAAAAGATATTTGGACCTTTAAAATGTAAAATATTATTTACTTTCTACGTTCCTTATACAGGGTTCGTACGGGCTTTATTTTTTCCCTGAGTCTCACACCAGTATTCTGAAACCATAAAATTCAACTTAATAGAACAGACTTACTCTGTAACATAAATCGTTCTACAAAATTACCGGTATAAGACTCAGGGAAAAAATAAAGCCCGTACGAACCCTGTTATACGCATAGCTGCCAACTTTTTTAATTTATTCCGGAATGATGCTAGCCCCGCCCTTTTCTCACACCGTAATATTTGTAGAAGAAAAATTCTTCATTATTTAACTACGATTAAACATGAAAAATATTACTCTAAAAAGATTCCGGTGGGAAAAAAAGGGCGGGACTAACAACATTCCGGAATAAATTAAAAAACTTGGCAGCTATGTATACGTAACTTTTCTAAGATTTCTTGAGATAATATAAGAATAAAATTTAATACACGGGAAGATAGTAAAAAATGCCAAGAAAAAAAAAACAGAGAGGGCGCTCTTTAAAATCCTTTCTGGAACAAAAACTGCTACATGTAGCGTCTAGTGGCATGTAGTGAGATTAAAGTGAGGTACATACGTTCTATTCTTATAAATACTTCAGATATTTCTACCAATAATTTGATTTTATACCCTTTTTAAACTAATGGTATTTTAAAGTACCGCCAGTAGATAAAGGGTTGAGTGATACTTGTGTACATAAAGTTATAAATTACAGTTATTAATGTTCAAGAATTTGGTTTCAGGAAACTGTCGTTAAAAAAAAAAAAAAAGAAAGAAAGAAAGAAAGAAAACCTGCTTTGAGAAATTTTAATAAATAACAAATAAAAACTGAATTTCTATTTCTTTTCTTTTCCTTTTAGTAATGATTAACGTTTTATCGCAAATATCCTGAAAATGGTGCACTAATCTTTTAAATAAGAAGCCATAAAGACATTTTTCCACTTGTGAATTTTCAATAAAACAAGGTTTCACATAATTAACTGAAAAAACGTTAAAGAATTGTAAAATTCAGCCGGTGTTTAATCTAATTAATGTATATATATATATATATATATATATATATATATATATATATATATATATATTACGGGGAATAGCTTTTTTTTTTTCTTTTTTAATAATACAAGTTTGGTAAAGTAAACAAAAAATATTCGTTTTAAATATTGAATATAAATTCATATGCGAATTCACGACTAATAAATTTATTCATTAAATAACAATTACTATGATGCTAAATTAAAAAAAGTTTTCATCATGAATCAAACTGAACTAAACGATTAAACTAATTAAATAGAATATTTAATTATAATACTGTATTTTAATTGGAATTCACTGCATTATAAAACAATTAAGTAAAATTGGATTGCTCACCCATCAACCCGAGCCAGTGTTGCCAGATTGGGAACTTTTTTATTCAATAGCCACCACAAAATTTTAATGATAACGGTTGCCTAATAACTTGAAGATTAATCGTCTATTATGTATAGTAAATATCACTTCTCAATATTATTGATGATAGTTGAATAAAAAACGTTCCCAATCTGGCAACACTGACTAGAGTCCCGAGAAAAGAACAAATCCTCGCCACCACACAGATAAATCCTTCAGTATTAATGAATCGCATTGATATTTATTCTTGGATTTTACAGAATTTGCTTAAATGAACTTATTATGAGATTTATTCCGAGTACATATGGGCAGAGGTCAATAATTTGATTAAACATGATACATCGAACAAGAAGTATACATTAGACGACCAGAGGTAACGCAGAACTTTCGTGACGAATGTTCGAATACGACTGTCCAGAACACTGCGCATTGGATGACATAAATGAGACTCTTCTGCGCAGTATTCGAATAAAGTTCAAATCCACTGGTGCTTCCGTCTTTTTTCTTTAGCGGCAGATACGAATTCTCCTTTGCATTCATCTCCAAATATTAATGTAAATGGAATATCGGCATAATTTGAAAAAAAAATTAATAATGTTTCTCTTTAATTATATTTTAAAAATTTATAGATTCATAGCTGCCAACTTGTAGATTTTTTTTTTCCCTGACAGAAATTTTTACTAGAAATTTTTAATAATTGCCTTAGAAGTTGTTTTGCAATTAAACGTGATGAAGTTAAAAAAAAAAAAAAAAAAAAAAAAAAAAAAGTAGTGTTAAAAAAAGTACAAGTTGGCGCCTAAGTAGATTTATTAATTTAAGTTTTTACTTAAAAATAACAGTACCTTTACTATAGGAAACAAAATGAATATATTAAAGATAACCTATGTGAATATTTTGTAATGACACAATTTTCATAACCAAATTGTCTCACGGTGAAAATTAGTCTCATTTTGACTAAAACATTCATCATTCGATAACTCGAACGTGCCATAAATTACAAAATTGGTATTGAAATTAAAAGGATTTTAAGTCAAGGCAGCGTATAAAAAAGTACACTCAATGTGTATTTATATTAATATATTTGTATGATTCAGCATATTTCATAGCATATAATATATATTTAATACCTTATATTTTTAAACCAAGGAGTAATTTGCTTACAAAATTTCATGTCTTGAGAATAATATAAATCAATTATTCAATGAAAGTTTATAAAATTATCCAGATAAATAAACCCCAACAATGCACAGAATAATTAAAAAAAAAGTTTTAATATAGATATTCAAAAATTTTTATCCAAAAATGTAAAATGACCAAAAGAGTAAACAGAACTTTGACCCAAAATATGTATTAAAAAAAAGTAATTGATATGGATAATGTAAATTTATGGAAGGTAGTCAATGGTTATATTTTGTAATATATTGTAAATGGTGAAAATATTTGGGTCATATGCCTATCATATATACTTGCATAGATGCCAATATTTTAATTTATTCAGGAGTATTTTTAGCCCCACCTTCATTTCGCACCACTTTATTTATAGAAAAATTTTCTTCAATATTATCCTTCGATAAAATAAGAAAAATAATCCGTAAAAAAATAAGTGGTGTGAAAAAAAGGCGAGGCTTAAAATACTCCGGAATAAATTAAAATGTTGGCATCTAACTATATAATATATTGAATATATACAGTTATACGCTATTTTATATGAAAATCCATTTGTCAACAATATAAATTTTAATCTTTGTTTCAAATTTTGGTTATTATAATCATATCAATTTATACTACATATATATATATATATATACAAATTACGTTTTAATGGAATATAAGATTTATCTTTAATGTTTAGAAAACATAATGTAAATACCCGATACCCTAATTATTTGTGAATTCAAATTATTTGTAAAGTCATACTCATTCTGATAATTAATCACCTGAAACTTTATGATAACGAAAATGTTATGCATTAAAATTTTCCCGCGAAAGTAATTTTGTTTTTATAGTTTCTAAAAGAATGCATCATTTAAAAAAATAAACAAGTGTATAAAATGACTATCTAATTAATACAATTACCTTCTCTCGGAGATAAATACTTTTTGACTATATTCTGAGTTGGGTAATTTTCATGTTTTTGTCAGTAAAAGTCGATAAAACAGCTATCAAATTACGCCCACTAGAGAATTAAGGAACCAAAAAAACTTATCGATGTGTTAGGTTAACTAATATGATTAGTATAATTAACTGAAAATGGGTATCTTCATGGTTGAGACTTGAAAGTACTTCTTTCTAGCGGAGAGATTGACAGCATGTAATTTTAACTTACTTTATTTCTAACTGGCACAATGTTATCTTAGTAAATTTCCGGAATTTTTCATACATTTTAATTGCTGACTTTTCTTTCTCTCATAAAGTAAGAAGAATTTGCCAGTTTTTTCATTGCATTTATGAATATGAATTATTTTCCCCCTTTTTTCTTTTCATTTCTCTCTCTCTCTCTCTCTCTCTCTCTTTTTTTTTTTTTTTTTTTTTTTTTTTTTGTAGAGTTAAAGATGAATTAATTATTTACTTTTTCTCTTTCTAGATGAATTTATAAGGGGAAGGAATACATAAAAATGTCTTCACTCTTTCTTTTCTTTTTTTTCTTTTTCTTTCTCTCTCTCTCTCTCTCTTTTTTTTTTTTTTTTTTTTTTTTTTTTTTTGTAAGCAGTAAGATTGAGATAATTATAAAGAACACAAGGAATTATTTAAAGTGAGATGTACTTAAATGATTACTCTAATATGTTATAAAAAAGTGTGTAATTGAAGCATTTTTGTCCAATACTAAATACTAAACTTTTCTCAATTTTTGTTATCTTCGAGAATGTTTGCTTATTAAAAAAAATGCATATATTTCGATGCAATTAATTACATAAGGTTTTTGATCAAATAAGTAGCTTATTATTATTTTTTCTAACTTTTTAAAGTTATTCTAATTACCACTTTCGCGACCGCATGTTTTTGTCTTTTTGACAGTAAGGTCCGCCTGTGGGCGTTATTCTCCCAAGTTACAGTATTTCAGAACATAATTTTCTATATTTAGATTCATATTACAAATGGATATACATTATAATTATACTCTTATTTATATATCCATAGTATATTGATTGTAAAAATATGAATATTGTTTACATTTTTTAAGAAATAGTTGACATATAAATTGCAAAACAAACGCCCACTGGAGGAGTTGCAGATTTTGAAATGACGTGAATCTACGTCAGCGGTCGTGAAAGTGTTAACATTTAAATGTTATTATACACTTAGCCGTTTAATTCGCTGCTATATTAAAGTGAAATTCTGTATAACAAATCTTTTAGATCACCAGTTATTATTTATTAGATTATTTTTAATATTAGATTATTTTTCTAAATGACAACAGAGTTATCTAGTTATTACGGATTGTCCATAATATTTATATGACTGTTCTTACAAGTATTATTTTTTATAATTACTATTTGTGATTAAAATCATTTAAGATTAGTATTCCGAAACAGCACTTTGAAGATAATTTACAATTGGTAATAAGTTAGCACCTATGTAAAAATAAAGCAGATGCATTAACCCTTTACAGCGCACTACCCTTTAAATTTGGAATTTCAACAAAAAAAGTTGTAGGCTATCTACTTAGGTCTAAAGGAGTACACAGGTGTAATTTTGTAAAGATAGTTCTTACCATTTTGAATCTGTGGGTGTTCCATCAGCGGGAACACTGCACCACTAGAGCTCTGAAAAGTGCGTCTAAGAGCATCGCAGTGAAGCGCGTAAATGAGTAGAAGATTTTGCATATGAATTAAAAAACACTGTATTATACCTGTGTAGTAGATTTAGCATGGCCTATAATGCATCACGGGAAGGCCTGCTACTCTACACCACATTCCCCCCCTCCCCCCCTCCAAAAAAATCTTGGTTATATGATTTTTTATGAAATAATTTGATATTTACAGTTAGTATACATATATACAAGTCCTATGTACAAAAATATTTACAATTAGTCTATTTTTTAGCTTCATGAAATTTTTGAAAGCACGTCACACTCTTTTGGTAGAAGCACAAAAAAATAATGCAGGTTCTGCACATGAAACTAGTTTTGTGCGGTTATTATTATTTTTTTTTTTATAAACAACCAACCCTCTCTCGCAGCATCTGATAGCTTGACGTCATTCCCCCCAAACAGAGGAAAACAGAGCACGTAAACACAGCTGTCTTCTCTCATCATTGTTTTTGGTTGCATAATATGAAAAGCACTAGTGTCGCAGTGTTCCAGGAGATGGAACACCTTATTTTATTTAACGATTCCTCGTATGTTTCCTGTATAAAAAATTAAAAATAATTTAGAGTACAGCCAAACGATATAACATAGAAATCTTTTTTCAAGCAATCTTTTTTGTATCACAAATAATAATAATAATAATAATAATAATAATAATAATAATAATAATAAAATAAATAAAAAATACAAAATTTCTTGTAAATACGAGGATTTAAAATAACGCGTCCCAGCTAAATATCATGGATTGCCTTGTGTAGTGATGCAGTCTATGGATGAAAAGGAAAGTTCAAAGTAAAAAATAAACCTATTTTTATGCATTTGCAATTGAATTTAACGGCTGGAGAAGCTAGCGAAGTTAGGTGTTCCATGTAGTGGAACACTTAACGGCAAAGGGTTAAATAACTGAATTTATTGTTAAAACAATTCTAATAATTCTTTAGTTTGAATTTGATAAAAAAAAATAGTCTAATAAGAAACATATGTTTATTATTAAACTTATTTCATTACATTATTATTTTTTATTTTTATTTCTGTTACCCCAAAGATAGTTACGGTATAAACTGTTTGATAAATCCTAAGGGTAAATGATAATATCTAAGCTATTTAGATATTTTTTTCGAATACACAATTGACCAAAAATGTATAATCTATGGGATCACCCTGTAAAACATAATGTTTGAAATTAGTTGTAGCTGTATTATATGATTATGAACTTTTTATAAATAACAAATGTACATTTATATGAATAGCACTTGTAATAACGGAGATATAAAAGATTCTTTAATATCGCCGACAATTTTTCGTTTGTTTATTGCTTACAACATACAGGGTTTTAAAACCAAAGCAATATTACTTTTAGAAAATTTGTCATACTGCATTAGACACAACATATTGCAATCAGAATATAAAAATATCAAATACCGGATAAAATATGAGAATTTTTATTAAATAAATTTTAACTGCGCATGTGCTGGTGCTGGTGAAATTCATTTTGCATAATTTATTAGCCAAATGTGTAGACAATTCTAAAAAATTCCCGAAGCAAATATCGTTAAAATTCAGAAAAATAGCGTTGATAGAAAAGTTGATTTTCAAGTACTTTCAGAAAGGAACAAAATGTTAAGGGGTTTTACCCATATTTTAATTTCGAATAAACGAACGGTCGAGGATATCACTAAAGGCACACTATGCATTTTTTTTTTTTTTTTTTTTTTTTTTTTTTAATATAAAATATTTTAAAACGATTATTTTTATTAAATTTACTGTTTATATAATCTTTAGAATATTATAATGATAACTACAAAATATTTAATTATTATTCAAATTAATAAATTTTAAAAAAAGTACCGTAATTGTAATAAAAGGTAGAATAAAATGTATAGTGAATATTACTGACTATATAAAAAAGCACCACAGAATTGGTGTTTAAAAGTAATAAGGGCAAAATTTTGGATAAACAGCCTAAAATGCAAGAACTCGTAACGATTGTTTCGAGTAGAAATAAAACACGACCCTTCATTACGCGAGCAAAGTAGATACGAGTGTTGCCAAATTGTATTTATTATTATTGACTATACGTAAGATAATAAAGATTATATAAAAAAGATATTTAAATATTACGTAAAAGGATATATAAAAGAAGTTCATATTCAGTTAAATTAATATTTTATCATTTAGTGAATAACGAATTTGCTCGTGTTATGAGTCATTTTTTTTTTTTTTTTTTTTCAACGATTTCACTTTTACAGAAATTCGAAACGTAGCACAACATACATGTGTAATTATATCTTATTTTCTCACTTTATAAACAAAAATTAGTGTTATGTTATGTTACATTGCTATGAACATTGTAATAATTTTATTTTCATGCGAAATTTTTTCATTACATTTAAGTATTTAAAATATGATTTACAAAAACATTGACTGAAAAAAAAATCTAATTTTAAATATTTTGTAAAATAATAATAATAATAATAATAATAATGATAAAACATTACCTCATTGCATTTTAGTTCGATATTCACACAATCATGAAAAGGGAATATTCTTACCTGAAACAGAAGAATATGTGTTTTAAAATATAATATTCCAGTAGATTTTTTTTTAAATAAATATTATATTATATACATTTTTTAAAAAACACATACATTGATTAAAAAAAATACATACTTACTTTTCATATAACTAAAAATTAAATGTTTTTATAAATGCATATTTAAAAATTATATCCGCACTCCTTTTTTCCTTAATTTTTTTTTCTTTTTTTTTTCTGAAAATATGTTATTAAATAATGCAGCCCTAATGATAAAAGAAATCGGTGAAACATCGTATAAGACTATTTCGCAGAAAACATGTTTGCCAACTCTACACATTTTGAAAATCATTATTTTTCTAGAAAAAAAACCTTGCAGCTAGGAATGCCTTGCAAAAAAGCGTTTTTTTTTTTTTTTTTTTTTTTTTTTTTGTTAAAAAAAAAAACTTATATAAATATTTTTATGTAAATAACGTTACTGAAATATTACTTAATAATTTTCTAAATATACAGCTAAATATATATATATATATACTAGCTGACCCGACAAACGTTGTTTTGTCATATAAATTATTTCTAGAGAATATTTTGCTAGAAAAAAATAACTAACTTATTGTAAGTGTGTAAGGATGTGGTATATAAGTGGAAGATGTATGGAGCGCTGTGAACGGTGAAGGAATATAAAAATAACAAAACACCAATCATTTATTTTTTTAATTTATTAAAATTGATTCTTTAAAATTATATACATATCGCTACTTATAACAATATTACTGAAAAACAATATCAATCCCTTAATGCAACAGAGTGTACAATATTTTTTGTTATCCCATCTTTCGCCAATACAAACAAACTGGATGGTTTGCCCACTCGAGAGCCACGTATAATTGTCCGTGTGAAAAACGTGATGTGCTCAAATCTAAGCCACAGACAGACATCGTTTGGCCCTGAGACTTATTGATAGTCATTGCAAATGCCAATCTAATTGGAAATTGAGGGCGTTTAAATTGAATTGGCACATCTGTGGGTATAATAGGTATTCGCAGTAGTAATATATTTTCACCTCGGAATTTGTCATTTAAAACGATGGTTTCGATACCATTTTTCATTAATTTTTTTATGACTAATCGCGTGCCGTTGCACACCGTGGTGGGTTCAAATTACGAAGCAAAATAACCGGAGATCCAACCTTCAGTTGTAAAATATGCGGTAGCAAGCCTGGTAAATCCAATGAGTTTGAAAACTTTGTTGGATAATTTACAGCTTCGGTGGCATCGCAAACTGTATCATTAGATTTGTATGACACCAAGTCTCCTGGTAACAAATGTTGTATCTTGAGATTCAATTCGTTGACGTCCACATTTTTTGCTGCTAAAATTGCTCTTTCTGCCGGCCACTCATGATTTGTGTATCGTCTGTGTATATCGGGAAATATCTGGTCAATAAGAGCATCTTGAGAATCAATGATTGTGCAGAAATCGGTCGGTAATTTTATGCATCCAGTTTCATCTGTAGTAACTTTTCCATCGCCGATATCTAACAATTGTTTTGAGAATGTTTCAGCGGATGGATCTTGAAGCTTTTGAACGCACAAATTTGCTTTCAGTTGTACTTTTTCAACATTAAGCCCCTATGACGATGATTTTAAGCACGCGTTGATCTCATCAGCGTATGTTGAACGCGGAATAACGGGAAGTGCTTGTCTGAAATCACCTGAAAAGAAAAACAAAGTGCCGCCAAATAGTTTGTCGTTGGTTTTTATATCTTTCAATGTCCTGTTCAACGCCTCAATCGAATGTTTGTGTTCCATAGTGCATTCATCCCAGATAAGAATTTTACACTATTTCAGTAACTTTTCCATCGCCGATATCTAACAATTGTTTTGAGAATGTTTCAGCGGATGGATCTTGAAGCTTTTGAACGCACAAATTTGCTTTCAGTTGTACTTTTTCAACATTAAGCCCCTATGACGATGATTTTAAGCACGCGTTGATCTCATCAGCGTATGTTGAACGCGGAATAACGGGAAGTGCTTGTCTGAAATCACCTGAAAAGAAAAACAAAGTGCCGCCAAATAGTTTGTCGTTGGTTTTTATATCTTTCAATGTCCTGTTCAACGCCTCAATCGAATGTTTGTGTTCCATAGTGCATTCATCCCAGATAAGAATTTTACACTATTTCAGCACTGTGGCCATGGACGATTGTTTTTTATGTTGCACACATCGTCTGGGTTATTTTGAATATTTAGTGGCAGTTTAAATAATGAATGAGCTGTTCTGCGCCATCCAATAAAGTTGCCGCAATTCCAGATGATGCAACAGCCAATGCGATGCCATTATTGGATCGTATTTCGGCGAGAATTAGCGAAATAAGGAATGTTTTGCCAGTTCCACCTGGTGCACCCAAAAAAAAAAGAATCCACCATGTCCTGCCAAAACTGCGAACATGATGCGGTCGTAAATGGTTCTTTGTTCTTCATTCATTAGTGGGACATTGCGAGCAACAATCGCTGCCATTTCTACAGTATTGTATTGTAGTTCACGATTCAATTCAGTGCTTATTAAATCAGATGCATTTCGATTTGTTGAATGCATACCGAAATGACTGAGTGGTAAGTTGGCAATGATAATGCAAAGATCTTCAATAGCAATCAATGCTTCCTTGAACATAGTGTCACTGAATACTATCGTTAGATCGTTGCACCGTGAACGATGTTGATGCAATATATCATCAGTCATTGAATCTTTGTGATTATCCCATAATATCTCTGTATGGGCCGAGAAACATGTAGTCAACACTATAGCGAATAGTAGACGAATTTGTTTTGCTGTACAGTTCAGTCCTATTTCAGCAAGCATGCACTCCCACTGGTTGTCGTCTTCCAGCAAGCCGAGTGCAAGTCATGCATCTTTATACGTTGGATACTGTTATCCATTCACTTTACGTAAATCTTGAAATGACAAAGGGCCGATGACATTAACCAATAATAGTCGAAGATAAAAGCACTCAGTCTGCCTTGGATTGACCGTAAATACTCGTCCCAAGGTGTTTGATTTGAATGAACCGGGACATGCATCAATCGGCGTGCCTTGCTTGCGGGGCATCCATTTTTTTGTTGGAGCCCATGTGAATTAGCGTGGTACTTCTGAATAGAGTAATGTCCGTGCAAAAGCACCAAAAGCATCCGCACGATTACACAATTCAAAAAATTCGGTGAGTGTAGTTTTTGGTGGATTTATAGCACGATCAATCGCTGTCTCGCTCGTGAAATATACGCGCTGGCCATTTTCAAGATGGACGGCTAAATGAAGAACTGCTGGATCCCGTTCATGAATTGGGAAACCAAAGATACGCCAAACAGCTTCAATGGAGCTGACGTACCGGCCAATTTGGTAAAGTGTTATTTCATCGTTGTTATTCACCGGAGGAGCACTCACATTGGTATTTTCAACACGAAATACAGCCATATCACTGCCTTTATTCACATACTTGCAAATGTATTTGATGCTCTTCACTGAACTGCAGAACTCAACATTAATATGAGCATTGAATGTTTTGCTCAGCAGATGCGAATATGGGACCACCCAACGGTTATCAATGTCAATGTCTATGTTGTTGACATAGATGACCGCCATAGATGATAAGCTTATCCGCCATTATCGGGATTTCTTCGACATTTATTGGATATCCGTCAACATTTGTGATCGTGAAATTTTTCGGAAAACTTTTAGTACATTTTCCATCTGCACAAATAGTAATGGCCTAAAAATTCATTTTTCATTTTAACATAAAATAACTCCGTCGGATATTGACGAATTTTTTAAAAGAATATACCATTTTAACTAATTTTAACATTTTAACAATATTAACGTTGAAAAAATATTTTAAAGACTTACGGTTAAAAATTCATTTTTCATTTCAACATTAAATAAATTCTGACATCGTGTTTACGATTTTAAAATATTAACTTTGAAAAAATATTTTAAACACTTCGTAAGATACGGTTACGATTCTAAAAATATTAATTAAAAAAAAATATTTTAAACACTTCGTAAGATACGGTTAAAAATTCATTTTTCATTTCAACATTAAATAAATTCTGACATCGTGTTTACGACAACTCACGCCATCTAGGTGGAAAAGTTGTTGAAAGAGTTGGTTAAAAATTAATTAAGAAAGAACTAATTAAGTTACAACTTTCATTTGTAAATCTAAACCATTCTCGAATCCACCTGAAGACACACAAAAAATTTCATTAAACTCAGTCCAGCCGTTTAGGAGGAGTTCAGTGACATACACACGCACAAAAGAAATATATATATAAAGATATATATATATATATATATATATATGTTTTAAAATTCTGACGCAGAATTTTTGTTCTGGTTTTAAAATTAGTTTGTAAGTGTATAAACCCGTGCAAAATTTTCCCACTTTATTATTTTTTTTTCTTATTTACATTTAAAACTTGAAACTCATAAATCTTATTCCAATTTCTCCGCCCAATTTCAATTGTAATTCATTAGAAGCCAGCGTTCCCAACTTTTATAATTTATTCACGAGCATTTTTAGCTCCGCCTCTTTTTCATACCGGAAATTTTGAAAAATGAATTTCTTCTTATTTAATCGTTGTCACATATTAAAGAGAAATAATCTACAAAATTTCTGGTGCGAAAAGAAGGCGGGGCTAAAAATGATCGTGAATAAATTTAAAATGTAGGGAACTCTGCTAGAAGCCAAATTATTATTAGAGCCAAATTAATATTCCGCGATAGTGAAACCAAAATCGTTCGAAGAAAGGTTTCAAAATAAAATTCGTGTTTGACAACCCAAATTTCATACTTCCCTAGACAGTACAGCTTTACTATAGGACACCACATAACAACTTTTTTAATTCTTGTCGACATGTTCTCGATGCTTTTTTACTTTTTTATTTATTTTGTCATAATTTTTTGTTAACCAATTTTTAGCCAAACTTTTATTTATTTATTTTTTTTTTTCAAACAAGGCTTTAACGTAATATATTCTTTATTAGGCTCTAGTAAATCATCTAGTAAAAAATTTTTTATGATACATTCAGACAGATCTTGGCTCGCTACCAGTTTGATTTTAATTCAAAATAACAGCGCGAAAGCTTTTAAAATAGTCAATACCTTTGATGGTTAGTGCGTCCTGTGTACAGGATTGTGGCTAAAAATGGGTTACGAGAAACCTAGTACCTGTTTTGATTATACTTTTGATTATTGCATTTTTTAGTCAATTTATGACAATAATTCATATTCTGTTTATATCTTTAAAACATTGCTAGCTTTAAAATGACGCTTGCAAAGGTTGTAAAGATGCAACTTTTAAAATACATTTTTCTATGAAAAGGCCACATCAGACAAATGTCTTTATCTCTCTGATTAAATTACTGAACTGAGTCCATATGCTTAAATATTGCCTATGTATGAATATTGTTTTTTATCCTCGCGTATTTTATTAGTTACGTCACTAACATATCGCTTCATAAAAATTTAATCGTAACTGGTCCACGTTAGGGAAATATTATATAGATGTTATTCTTTCAGTACATATTTCTTTAATTATGCAAATATATTAAACATTTTTGGGCACTCCCCCACCCTCCCCCCCAATAAAAAATAATAATAATAAATAAATAAATAAATAAAATAAAAACTGGACATGCAATCACCAGAGTTGCCAGCTTTTATAATTTATTCCGAAGCATTGTTAGTACCGTCTTCTTTGCACGCAACATTTCAAAGAGTAATTTTCTTCTTATTTAATCTTAGTTATACATTGAAGAAAAATACTCTTCAAAAAAAGTAGTGTGAAAAAAAAGTCGATACTAAGAATGCTTCGAAATATATCATAAAAGTTGGCAATTCTGAATCTCTCGCTGCAAACATACAGGTTATATCAAAATCATAAAAGGTAAATCAATATATTTATTATTTACACGTATATAAATATATCTATATATATATTTACAAAAACCCATATGACCAAGGTTATTTGGGAAAACACACCCACATCGTTACGTTTTACTATAATACACTGCAGGGAGCCTCCAATAATTGGTTTTATTAATTATTGTAACAATCCTTTAGCGCCATTAAAATTGTTGACAGTTAATTTAAGATTTGTTTCCAGGTAAATTAAAGAAAGATCGCTTTTCTATTACTTAGGATATTTTCATGAAAGATAAGCTAATAAAATATAAATAAAGTAAATAAATAATTCAACACTGAAGAAATAAGTGTAGAGTAAATAAATAGTAGATAGTGTACTATCTAATGTAATAGATGAAAAAAAAAATAGACTACATAAAAAATACACTACTAAAAAGGAACTCGAGAAGTGATATTTTGATACCTGAATAAAATATGAAAGATGAATTAATAGTAAAACTTTAAAATTTAAAATATGGTAAACCGAAAACATAATCCAGTTTATGAATGAATAACATTTAAATAAGGCCTAATTATATTATAAAATTATATATTACTATCTTTTTGGCTTTATTACAGTACATTCTACTCGTAATCACGGTCAACATCAGTACGGTTAATGGTTTCTTATTTTCGTTCTTTCCGGCAGATCTCTATATTCAGTTCGTCGTTTCAGTTCATTGATAATTGGTTGCCAGCTTTGAGGAATTATACTATGCTCACGGTCGTAAATTGCATTAGGTCAGGTTAGAATTTCAAGAGCTTCACGTTTAAGAACATAAGAATAAGAGTTATAATTAGCTATTTTATGGGTAGTCATAGATTTAATATCAATTGGGTTATTAATGTTAGCTCTGGAAAAGGTGGTAGAATTCTGCCGTGGAAGCTAGAAAACTGGCAAATGATTATCAAAGAACTGAAACGAATAAATAAACACAGAGACGATATCTACCTGGAAAAGCGAAAACAAGAAGCCATTAACTGTATTGATGATGGCCGTGTTTACGAGACGAAAGTACTCTAATAATATTATTTTATAATTCAGTTCATTTTATTTAATTATTTTATTTTATTTTTGCATGAAAAAAGTATTAACTATGTCTGAAATTATTTTAAATGTTTAAAATACTTTGGATTTAGGAATAATTTGAAATACTTTGATTATATATAAGGAATATTTTTCCAGAAAAAACCAAGTATAATTTAACATATCTTTTTTAATATTAAATAAGTTGTTATTACATAAATAAACCAGAAATCGCAATAAAATACAGTCCAAAACGTTTCTTAAAATAATAGAATTCATTCCAAAACTTTATCATATATATATATATATATATATATTAGATAAAATTAAAAACCTTAATATATTAAAAAAAGGGGGGGGGGGAATTAATATCACAGATATGTTAATGTCACACTTTTATTACATACACTTTTGAATAAATAAAAATTTCTAAAACTTTATTTTCCTGTAAATTAATTACAATTGAAAATATCCAATAATCAAACAAACAACTGAAAAAAATAAAAAATACTTTCCGAAAATTTATGCTCTTCAGTGTCAACAGGAAAAAAACACAATGTTTAACTTCAAATCCAAAAACTAATTTCTTTGCGAAAAAATTTATGGCTTCACTTTCTATCAAGAAAAACTCACATACTTGTTTATGGCATCATGTTTCTCTAGAAATCTTTGAATGGCTTCCACGTTACTTCATATAAATGAAGAAAAACTTTTGAAGAAGAATATTTTTCTGAAAACATTAATGTATTCTTATATTTTTTAAATATTTGTTTACTTGTTTTTCCTCACACATTAGAAGAGTTCGATATTTTTATTTCGTCTTTTCTGAGAATATTAATTTCTTAATTAGGAAAGGCAATATATTACACTGACGTACAGACTTTTTGGAAGTCAATATTCTCTTGCAAATGAGCTACTTTTTATGAATCTATATTTTTTGGTTCTTGGGAAAATAAAATCTTTAAGGAAAAGTTTAAGAAGTTACAGAGTTTCATCTTTGATCATAGAAAATATATACTTTTATTTTGTAAAAATTAAAAGTAGAAATTACTTTTAAAAGCCTTATTTCAAATATAAACTATAAAAATACACGTTTTTATTTCTAACAAAAATTAGGTTAAATTAGAATATACCATTGTGTCTTAAGTTACTACAAACATCAAAAATTCATAATAAAAGAAATAATGCTCCGAAAAATTTTCAGTTTTCGGGAATATGGTCAGACAGCCATTGGATTTTTTTTATTTTTTTATTTTTTTCCTTGGCTAAAATATGATCCCAAAAGTAACTGAATTTCGCGCTCATACGTCATACTGAGACACTTTATGAAAATTCAGGCAAACGTAAGCAATATGCTGTTGGAGTTAGGGTAAAGGCCAGTTTACACACTAGGGGTACTAGTCTTTGGGAGAGTTCCCTAGGTGGGGGCCTTTCTAAAAGGTCTTTCCTTGTGAAGCAGACAAGAAACAGATCACAACAACATTACACTGTGCACTTATTATACAGTGCGTCCCTAAAGTTTATAGACGATGGTTTTTTCTTTATTTTACCATTGAAAAAAATAAATAAAGATTTCAAAATCATTTTTAATTATAAGTAATATCAAGACAATAATAATATTATACAAAAATATTATCTTACAACAACAGATATTATAATAGAAACTAAAACTGAAAATTTACTGTCCCAAATGTTTATAGACAACTCATTATTTTTTTTCTTTAACATTCAAATTTTTGAGCCATTTTTCCTAATCACTTGCAAACTCGATCAGGTATACTCAAAACAATAGTTTGAAAAATTTCTGGCTTAAGAGAAAACCAACTTCTTTCAATTTGCAGCATTTGATCTTGAACTGATGCAAATTGACGCCATTTGCATATGCGACTCTAGCTAATATTCCACAAAGGTTATCCATTGGGTTCAGGTCAGGACTTAGGGTTAACCAGTCCATAACAGTTACGTTTTGTCTAAATCATTGCATTGTAGAATTTGGCACGTAAATAGAGAAATTATCTTGCTGATATATCTATTCTTCCCCACTTAGCAACTTTCCAAATAGAAGTAACCATACTTCTAGCATTTTATGGTAATCTTCGGAACATTGACGACCTTAAAAAATATATATATATATATCGGTAGTGACAGTAGTTCCTTTAAAGGGAAATGCTTCTCGCACCATGAGTGAACCCCCACCTTGTGTGTTGAAAAAAGTTTGTGGTTCCTTGCGAATATCATGCCAGTAATATTTCCAACCATCGGGGCCATCTAAATTGAACTTCTTTTCATCACTAAATAGAACACTCAACCATTCATATGTCCAATTCACATGATTTCGAGCCCACTAAACACGAGCGTTTTTATGCCGTTTTGTCAACTTTGGTGAACGACTCATTTTGCGATAAGCAAGCAATTTACTTACTTGTAGCCGTCGATGCACCTAGGATTTTGATACTGGAACGGTCACCTCTCTAGAAAATTACCGTACAGACAGGTTCTGGGTTGAAACGAATCTGAAAATCTCTGTGTCTTGTCGTTTAGTTGTTTTCTTTGGTCACCCAGAACGTGATTTTGTTTCAAAATTGTCACCTTTTGACAGAATTTGGTAAATACCAGCCCTGCTGCATCCAGTTTTTCTTGAAATGTCCACAACTTTCATTCCACGAGCTTTGAAACAATAAATTTTCAAATTTTCATTATTGGTAAACTGCACGTTGCGAGGCTTCTGTACAATCAATCAAAAAAAGAAAGACAGCTTCGCTTTTATCTCAGAAAATTATTACGTCACAAGTACATGACCTTGGAATATGCAAATTTGAAGATCAGTGCTTCAATCAGCTTTTAACACTGGTTGTCTATATATTTTAGGGACAGCATTATTTTCGTTTTATTTTTTTATATTAAATTTATGTGTGTTTAAATTTCTTTAAGTATTTCATTATTTGTATTACGTCAATATATATTTACATAATTTATGTCGTCTTTCTTTCTCGTTTAATGAGCTCTTAAATTAAAAAAAAAAAAAAAAAAAACGGTTGTCTATAAACTTTTGGGACGCACTGTAAAGTAAGTTATGTTTTACATGACCACTAGCACAAGGTATTAGGCAAGTGAAGCCCGTTACTATGCTTGTTACTATACGGAAAACAGAATATGGTATATGCGATTTATCGTTGTCTTTTAGCGTGGTCAATAAATCATATGAATATCACTATGATGTCAATAGCTTCCATTTTGCAAAATATATAAAATAATAGGTCCACATTTATTAAAATTATTTATAACGTTTTTAATACTTTTACAATTTAAAAATTTTTCATACGGGGTTTCTGTTTTTCTTTTTTAAATAAATTGCTTCATTTTTACATTGAAGGTCATAAGAATCGTCTTTGCATTCCAATCAACTTGATATTCTTACTGTAGTCAAATTGGTATGGATAATATTGTTAAGATTATACAATGTATAGTAGTCAAAGTTAGGAATATTTTATCGCAGTGTTTGTAATTAAGAGTGGCATCACTGTTATCTTAACAACATTTACTGATAGGGACTATTTTAAATATGAATTATGCAAGTTTAAATATTTTTTTCATTGATTAAAAGCCAAAAGTAAACAAATTATTGTAAAAATGATTTTTTTTTTTTTTTTTTTTGATACATTGTCAATTTAATGTGCTTCAAAAACAGTAATTTCAACTCTTCAGTATCAATCTTTGCATTTTAATAGATTGATTGGCACTCTAAATGCCCTTCAAGTAATAATGAATCAAATGTCAGTACCGTGTTTATTCTTTTATAATGCATTTCCTTCATTGTTCATCTTATAATTTTCCATGAAGTACATTGAACCCATTTCATTTAACACGTTTTCTTATCGTACACAACAAACAACTAGTAAATTTATAAAAATGTTTTTCAAAAAGTACAAAACTGAGAGATATATAAATATTGATGAATTCAGCAGGTATCTCGAGAATATTTTCCCTTCTAGATCCAGAAAATTCCTCAGAGAATTTCAGATAATCTGATTATTAATGGTCTAGAAATGCAGTTTTATCCCCAGAATTCCAGAACACTGCTCCTCCCTTTTTCGGAGTTTGAAATATTCCCTCCCGGGAAAAATGCAGGAATTGAACACTAGATTTAAGGGTTATTTAGTGTAGATAAGACTTTATACAAGAAAATTGTAGTTATTTCCAGTACAGTTATTTGTTTATGAGTTTCCATATTAAAACTAAATTTTGTTGCATTGAGGGACTATATGTATATTAAGTTTTGTTTAATATATAAAATTTCCAAAACAAACCTCTAATTATTTTTTTTTTCTTCATTGCGATTGACATGCTTTCGTTATCCCCGTTTTTCATGTTCTTGGATTCAAGAAAATTCATTAATTGTAATTAAGATGCTTTTAGAGCGTTAAATTAAATTAGATAAATTAAACATTTGCTTTAATTATAATTAAATAAAGCATGAGGGTCCATAAGGGGGTTTCTCGGCCCTGAAATTGAGGAAAATATCGGATTGATCACATGTGTGAAATTTTTGCATTTAACTATTTCAGAACATGTGTATTTTAAATTTCAATCTATATTATTTAGATTATTCCAGTTACAGTTTATTCCCCAGTGGCCCAAACATTCACAATTTTGATATTTTGGCCAAAATTTCCCTATTTTTAGAGGCTTGACTTACTTTTTTCTTATGACTGCAAAAGAGCAACCCTTTCGTACTGAAATATATTATGAAGCACCCTATGACACAAATCATATATAAAGATAAAAGTGTTGCTCCATTGCGCTCATATATATATATACAAGTTAAAATTCAAAGAAAAATGCAACATTTGTTACAGTGAGTACATTGCGTATGCTACCTGGCTGAAAATGGTTACCTGGCCTACTTCTCACTGGCTTGAAAGAGATGAAACTGATGAAATCGAATCTATCGAATTAAATTCTATTTAAATTTCACTTTTGTTGTATTAAATATTCTTTAAAAAATATTTAAATCTTTTTTTTTTTTATTTCTACAGTTTATATTTTAACCATTTAATGGGCCATTTATTCATAGTAATGGCATATTAAAGTATTTTGCGACTTAAGATTGCTTTGACAAAAGATATCAATTTCGCTTATTAGAAAAAAATAATATGATTTTTAATTATTTATGTGGATATAGGAAATATATATACCACACAATTCGTTAATTTTAAATGAGAAAAGCATGGCAAGCGATGTTTCCGCGCCGACTATTTTCAGTATAAGCCCCCCATTTTTGTGGTAAAACTACTTATCACGGTCACAGAAAGAGAATTTCTTAGAAAAATAATCTGGCGTGTCACTCACACGACTTTCTCTTACCCTGAAATTTAACACTATAAATACAGGTTGCAGATTAAAAGGTAAGATAAGGAGTACTGTTATGTAAACCTCTGTTAAACAATTCATATTAGGCTTCTGAAGAGTTTTATATGATAATTAGTTCTGTGTGAGGGGGGCTACCGCCCCCCTCAACCCCCCGTTTCATTAATGCACCTACATTTACATAGAATTTAATTCGGTTATTAAAAAATAATTCTGTTTTTAAAAAATAATTTATTGAAATTATTATTTAAAAATATATCTCTTATGATAATGCAGACGATTTCCATATTAGAAAAGTGGTATAACACCAAATATCCAAAAAAAAAGTCCATTTTCTTCTCATCATTAAAAAAAAAGGAAAAAAAAAAACGACTTTTTTTTTCTGTTTTTTTTTTTTTTTTTCGTTAAAAGTAAAAAAATATCGATAAATTTGTTTTAAATTATCGCAGATCGATGGTTGGTTCAACCATTCGTTTTAAAGGTATTGGCGAGCTCTTTTGAAAGATACCCATCATGAAAATTTACTCCCCTCGTGGGGGGACTTCCCCTCCCCCCCAGGGGGGGAGGCGAGGCTCCTACATACACAAAATTTTTTCCCAGTTAACTATCTCTATTACAAAAAATATATATTCGTTTTATTTGGTTTAGTGCAGTCTATAGACGTTAAACTCTACTTACCTGCAATTTCCCCCATAGACGTAACGTATTAGAATTCTCTTGATTGTCCCTGTACACGAACCATTTGCTTGATCTTAACGAAAAGCTTACTGTAGCATCCCTATATGAGACACATTTAGAATACCAAGTTTGAACTTTCTGCCATAATTTGTTTTTGAGATATGCTGATAACAGACAGACACACAGACAGACACACAGACATACACACAGACCATTTGCTAAAAACACGATTTTCGTATTCAGGGGACCTCAAAAAGTGTAAATATAACAAAATCTCGCGTTCGAAAATTTGACCCAAAAACAATACTTTCTCTACCTTATGGGTAAGAGAAAGTAAAAAATCAATACAGTGAGTGACACTTAGTTCTTTCATGTATTTTAGTAGAGTGAAATCGGCAGGCGCAATAAAGTAGCTGGCCACGCCTTCCCTATTAAAGAAATTTATAATTTTGGTGGGAAATATACTTCCCAAGGACTTATAAAGGGTTAAACATTATTAGCACTTCCAGTGCGGAGAGTAGAATCTGCGATATTTGGAAATCTACAACTCTACCTATGGAGTTTCCTATGCAATCTGTATGCTACAATATTTCTTTAGAATAATTTTAGTATTCGTCTTTCTACAATTAATGTATAATGGATACATTATACCTTAATTGATTAAAAATAGTATAGTTATAATCTATATTATCATTTGTAATATAAACATAAATACAGAAAATCCTGTTCTAAAATTATGTTAAATAAATTTTCAACAAAAATGCCCACAGATGTAGCTTGTATTTACAGGGTTCGCAGAGTCCTTATTTTTTAGCACCAGTAAAATTTTATAGCAGTTTTTGTCATAAATAATCTTCTGATTTTAAGTAAAATTTTATTCTATAAATATCGTGGGGGAAGAATCCTTACACTGTAAGTACACCGTTTAACATTATGGCAACAATGACTGTGAGTGTATATCTGCCAATATTTTAATTTATTCCGGAGTATTTTAAGCCCCGCCTTTATTTCGTACCACTTATTTTTTAAGAGACATTTTTTCTTATTTTATCGGTGTTATATATTAGAGAAATTATTTTAATAAATAAAGGGGTGTGAAATAGAGGCGGGGCTAAAAGTACTCCGGAATAAATGAAAATATTGGCAGCTATGTGAGTGGTCTACGTATTGACAATGTTACGTCATATTTCACAGCAGTTATACTCAACTTTCTGAATTAATTCGCATTATTTTTTTTTTATTTATAGCGGTATAGCCATTCATATAATAAAATAAGAACTTGAAACTCTTCATGGCGGTAAAACCCTCTTATAGATACTCATCCTTTATATATTTGTTGAGAATTAAGTTGTGTACCGGATGATCCCTATTTGTTTAATTTTCCCTTTTGAATCATTATCATATTAGAACTGGCTTGGAATGAATATTCTATTTATTAAAGTAGTGCATGAAGCAGCTTTAAAGTATGCCTTATTTTTTAAAACCAAAGTTCAGAAATCCAAAATATTTAATCTTTCAAAATTTTTGAATATGAGTTTTTCCTATTATAAAATAGAATGTTCCTTTTTGTACATTCATAAATTTGGTAATATATATATATATATATATATATATATATGTATATATATATTATTTAGAAGTACTATATATTGCTATTATTTCTATTATTAACTTAAAAGTTAAAAATCACTTTATCACACGTAAATTTAAAATTATTTTATATAAAAGCTAAAGTTTAAAAAATATGACATTTAGAGATGTAAAATTTATATTTAAAAATAATAATAATAACATTATAAGTTACTAAACTTTTCACTGTTACTAACAATAGCAGCTTCAGGTGAAATTATACATGGTTTAACAAAAACCTCCTCAATTTAAGAGTTAGGCTTTATATATATTAGGTGTACCGGAAAGTTATGTCGTTTTGAATTAATAAAATGAAACCGGAAATTTTGGTTTAACAGTGTTTACATGGTACTTTACAAATAACATATATATAAGCATGAATGCTTATTTATAAACTTTAAGCGAATGTTCTGTGATATTAAATAATTTATATTTAGATAATTTAATAGTTACTATGGTGCAGGGATGGAACACTGGCGCAGAACTCATATCAGTATTAATGAAACAAACTTTCCTACATCTTAAATCAACGGTATTACAGGTAGCGAAATTTCTTAAACAAATACCGGTATGATTTCTACACCAGTGTTCCATCCCCGTATAGTATTTGGTGTATCGCTTCTAGGTTTCGAAATATTGCGTTTTTTTTTTTTTGTTTTTTTTTTTAATCGGGTGAATGCGTTAACAGATTTTAATGTTCCCTTAATACAAAGAAATTATGCTTTAATCTTATGCACTATTAAACTGGATTTTCTAAATATTTTTTTCTTTTAAAAATGCAATTTTTGATTTCTACATCATATATATATATATATATTTAATTCGGACACGTTATTTAAATTTTTTTTCAGGCATACAGAAAATGCTAATTTAATTTATAACTTAAGTTTCAAAGTTTTATTACTATCGTTATTTAATGACACATATATTTATTAATGCTTAAATTAACCATTTTTGATATTTTAATCTCAGAAAGAATTTACGAGTGTTAATGCAGTCTTATAAAATATTCTGGTCTTTGAAATTATTTGTTAATGATTTTTTTTTCTAGGATTAGAAAGTCAGGCAATACCAGATTATAGTAGTACGACAATTTCAGGAATAATTTGTATTAATTATTTTGACTTATCCTTACTCAGAAAAAAATATTTTAAACTACATTTTAAATGTATCATTAAAATTCATTCTGTAAGAATTATACTCATAATTGCGTTAAACAACCAAATTACCTAAATTACAGTATTTCAAAATAACATGAATTTAAAATGCAACAACACGTAATTTTTATAATTGCCTCATAAATATTCATAATATTTCCTTCTTGTTAAATTATATGCGAATAAATTATAAGGATTTTTATGTCAGGTAAATAAAGTTTTATTTTCTAATCAATTTCCCTACTAGTACGATTTGCCAATTTAAATGTACTTGAAAATAAGTATTAGGGAAAATTTTATGATTTTAAATGCAGTAGCTTTTTTCAGGATTTTATACCTGCATTAAAATTATCATTAGATATAGAGCTACATAAATATTTCACTATAATATGAAGAAGACTATTACTTTTTATTTAAAATTTAGGTCGTTAAATGTAAATTGTCTCTAATTCCACGATCTCATACTACAATAATGAATGCAAAATAATTCCTTGTGTATTCTCTGTCTAAAATTCCCAGTACTTATTAAAATATACAATATTAATTTCAGGCAAAGACTGAGCTTATATGTAATACATATTACATTTAACAATATTCTAAAAAAAATTATTCACAAAATTAAAAACACAGATTTGCCAGCTTTTAATTGAGAATATATAAAAAATATATATAAGACAGATTTCGCGATTCAGTTTGTTTATTTGTTTAATATAAATCTTACTTGTGTACTATTTGTTATTTTTTTATTTTTTTATTTATTTTTAGTGTTAACATACTTATGCTTGAATATTTTCGAATTTCTCAGACGAAGTCCCACCTTTTGGAGTACTTCTAAAACTTTACATTATTCAAGAAAACTATTTTCGTGTTCGTGTTTAAATCACTTAAATTTTATCCTCAGCAACCGATGCGGTAATTACTACTGATGTGCATTTACCCAACTGTACGTAAATGCTTAAAAATGAGTCCGCATTTTTTTTTTTTTTTTGATAAAAGCTTTCTTCCCTCTCCCCCCCCCCCCCCCCCAAAAAAAAAAAAAAAAAAAAAAAAAAAAGAATCTGTTTTTTATAAATTAAAAATTTTACCCATAACCGGTCAGCAACGCGTTAAGTCGTAAAATCTAAAGTCTTACACTTTTAAGACATTTTAATTTATTATTGTTGTTATATGTACGGTTTTAAAATGCACATATCAGTTTATATATATATGACAAACGAAAATACTACTTTTAATATAATTTCATAAAAAAAAAAATGGAAATAATGAAAAAAAAAAATATATATATATATATATTCATGATAATCTATATTTATTAGAAAAAGCCAGAAATATTCCTTAAAGCGAAAGAATATGCATTTCATGAATAAATTTTAAATAAGTCCAGAATACAGATACATTGCAATTAAGATAAAACTCTAAAGCATCTAATAAAAATTATGTAATTTATCAAATAAAATAAAGTTTTAGTTGTTTTCCTCATAAATGTAAACAGAAACACAATTTCGCAGTTTACAACAAAATATATATTTGTAAGTAATTTTATATAGATATGCTATTTTTATAACCTCAAAAATAATTTTCTATTTACATAATTCATTTATGCATAATATGAAGCTATTTTCTTTTTATGCACTTTTTTATATTAAAAGTCGTCTGAATTACGTTGCATGTGTGCTTTAAACTTTATTATTATTATTATACAACAATTCTACACTTCAAAAATTTTTCAAGGGAGAACTTTGTTTCATTTGATCAGGTTATACACAAAAACGGGCATATAATACAATTTTTATTAAAATCACACAATCAACTGTGGAAGAAAATCATATTTATTGAAATTTTATTTTTCCGACTGAGTGAAAATAATGCCTGGACCGGGAGTCGAACCCCGGATCTTTGACTTAGGCATTGTTTTCACTCAGTCGGTTGGTTGTAGGATTTAAGGCCGATTGACTCCTGATGTGTCCTAGGCCTACAGGAGGAATGCCCTCCGTGGGGGACTTTCTAAGGGGTCCTAGCCCGTATTTACGCGAGTTTCGGAGGAAACCACGGAAAACTCCGAACGGCTAGGTCGATGAGCGCGACCTGGGATCGAACCCGGCACCTCCCATCTACCAGCTTTGAGCGCAGAACCGCTCGGCCGCTGGTGGGCTTCACTCAGTCGGAAAAATAAAATTTCAATAAATAGCATATAATAATTAACCCTTTGCTTGTCCTAACGCTCTAAACAGTGTTCTCAAATTTAAGTACATTTTTTTTTTTTAAATGTCACCAATAATTTCGATAAATTATATTTGATATACGTAATAGACGAATAATTTTGAAGTGATTAGACAACCGTTATACTCAAAATGTAGTAGTGTATAAAAAGTTCTCAAACACTCACCAGAGGAGGGAAATTAAGTAGGACCGGCAAAGGGTTAAAAAAAAAATACTCCATAAATTAATATAAAAAATTATGCAGTTGTTCTTATAGTCAGGTTCTTCCTGGTTTCCATGTAATACATTTTAATTCTCAGAAATAAATGAGAATTTTTCTTTTCTCTGAATAATATCTCTTGCATAGTTATTAAAGATTTCTAAAGAAGCAACTTAAATCTGACTTAAGATGATTTCTCTTAAATTATATATATATATATATATATTAATCATTGTGCATTTAGTAATAACTTCTCTAAAAAACAAATACTTTCAAAAAAAAAATTAAAGTCTATGATATATATAAAAAAGAGTGGAACAATACTTATATATACAAAGTGTCTACATACCTACCAATTTATTGATTAATATTCCGGAAGACTGTCAGTACCCGCCCATTTTTCTCACACCAGTTTTTTTTTTTAGAACATTTTTCTTTTTATTTAATCGTAATTACATTTGAAGAAAATTTCTCTAAAAAGAAAGTGGTGTAGAAAGAGTAGCAGATTCTAACAATCTCCCGGAATATTAATTAGTAAGTTGGCAGGTATGGACTCTCTATAAAATATCTGGCACAATTTGATGATAAAATGATAAAATTATAAATATAAAATTATAAAGGTAAATATTAATTCGTAACATTACTGGCTAGATAAATTCAAAACGTTTTATAGTTCTTGCCCACGAGGTAACTTGCCCAATAAATCTTTCTGTGAAACGGTTATTTATAGAACTACAAATCTTGGACCGCAAGGAGGTGGTGCACCACTTTGCTATAAAAACGTATGTGGTTGAAGATCTTTGATTTGTGAAAATACAAATTTTTCCAAGTAAATAACATATTTGTAAGCAAATGACAGATGGGAATGTTTTTAAGTGAAAAGGAAAGGGCCAAATACGTGATTGTGCATAAGTCAACACTACACATTAACATTTCGGAAGTTGATTGTACCTCATGGTATTTATGCGGATTTTCAGATCCCCATACATGCACATTTTTCAGATTTACTATGGCAGGATGATAAAAGCAAGCTAAGACCATGTAATTATGAAATTCAGCATCATCGTCTATCCTTAGTATGTCTGTTATTTGGCAAAGATGCCAACTCTTCCGCTTTTTGAATACCATTACTTTTTATACCTATCAAGGTTCACAGACTTACTCTTTTTTACGGGCGTTAATTATTTTGTTACCACTGTTTTTTGATAGTATTTACATACTATTATAGCACTGAAACTTTCAAAGAAGAAAAAATACTTTTATTTGAAAATTTTTAGTAAAATATAATAAAGTACACGCAAAAATGTAGGAACTCTACGACTCCTCTACACATCTTTCTGTTTTTAAATTTTAGATTTTAAGTCATTAAACAAAGGAAAATATTTTTTTTCCTAAGACAGTGTTGTTAAAAAAAAAGAAAGAAAAAACACAAAAGAGCTGGTAGATTCAATGTTGTTATTTAAGTTTGTTAAGTTTGTTTTAAAACCTCTGTAGTGATAGTTTATTTACTTAAAAAGGTGCAAAAAGAACAAGAAGAAATTTCATAAATATTTTTAAGTTTTCTTCTAAAATTAGTTTAATATAGTTATATATAACAAGTTATTTCACATTATATATAATAAGTCATTTTTCACTTTTTAATTAAGTTGCAATTTTAAAGAGCAATATCTGGGGAATAATAAATAGCACTGACTTTTAGCACACTAAATAATATAGTATAAATACTACATATAAACTGTAGTAGAATAAAATTATATGTTCTATTAAAGTAAAAATGTTTACTAATAAAAAATATTTTTATTCACGTTGGGAGGAATACATGAAAAAATTGTTGCATATTCAAAAAAATAAATAAAAGTACATTTAAACTACTGGACATGTAATCATGCATTACATAATGTAGAACTAAACGTATGTAAAAAAATATATAACAATAATTTGAAAGTAAATAACTTTTGTGTGGTTAAAACAGCTTAATAAAAATATAAATAAAAACTTAAAATATTGTAGTACTGCCCAAAATATTAATTTATACTTAATACATATAAATTATAATAGGCTTGTAAATTTATCCCACTTAAACAAATAGCTTTAAGGCAATTTAAGAAACACTATGACCAATATTAGATGAAAAAGTAATAAAAATTTTGAAGTAGTTATTATTAAGCTACCGGACATGTAATCTTGCATAACATAATGTAGAACTAAACGTATGTAACAAAAATATATAACAATAATATGAAACTAAATAACTTTTGTGTAGTTAAAACAGCTTAATAAAAATATAAATAAAAACTTAAAATATTGTAGTACTGCCCAAAATCTTAATTTATACCTAATACATATAAATTATAATAGGCTTGTAAATTTATCCCACTTAAACAAAGAGCTTTAAGGCAATTTAGGAAACACTATGACCAATATTAGATGAAAAAGTAATAAAAATTTTGAAGTAGTTTATTATTAAGCTATATATTTTCCTCCACGACTATGTCCTAAATAGAATAATCGAACCTTAAGAAAAACTGAAAATAAATAAAACAAATTTTATCAAGAGAAAGGGAAGAGACTTCCCACCCCTACCATTATGAGTATTTACGATCAATACCGCTGTAAAACCGTTCTACTTTCGAAAAAGAAATGTCTTTTGGAGTATTTTTAACACCCTAGTTTCAATATTTTACATGCACAATTTTTAAGGCATTTTATTTTAATTATTTTGAGTTAACATCATAATGCTGTGTTTATTAAAAAGCTAAAAGAATTGTTTGGAATATTTATAAAACAAGTTAAATTTTTCTTTAGTATAGATATATCTTAGTTTAAATAATTTGTGAGATTTTTCTAGTTGTTTTCAATTGTGCATATCGAATTTATTCTTCCCAGATTGCAATAAATTATCATATTATGTGAAAAGTAATTTGCTTTTATGTTGTATTTGCAACAACTTTATGGAAAATTCGATGTAACATTATTATCATAATATTTTAAAAGAAGATAAGTAAATTTTATGTAAGGATTTTAATGATCTCTTATCTTAGTGTATATGCATAAGAAATTTTACTGTTTCAAAAAATAATGTTGCTATTATCTACGCATAATATCCACAACTTATTTCATCAAGTTAAAAAGAAAATGAAGATTAAAACGAGCAGTTGAAAAAATATTAATTGATTAGTTCACGTGGTTTTTCAAATATTTTTAAAAAATTTCTTGTCACATAAAAAAAGAAAAGAAAAGAAAAGGCCATTATATAAGACAACTCTGCATAAAAACTCTTATTATCATAAAAATTAAGATTTCACCCAAATTTACCGTCATTTTATTTTTTAGTTTGTCATTTGAGTTAAAACTAAGATGGTACTTAGTAAATAATTTATTTTTATGCGAAAATAAACATTTTTGTCATCAACGTAAACTTTTTTAGATAACAAAGGAAAGAACAATTCCTCCCTTCCCCAAGAAAATCAAGTAATTCTGATTTTCTGTATCAATTTCATCGTCTGCAATCAATCTGTTTCTTGAGTAACATGCATTATTTCATGATTTGTTTCTTGCAGAAAATTCAACTTCCAACTTTATGTATAAATTTTCAATTATGTTTAACTAACCTTGAAATAAGAGTTAAGAAGTGATAATGAACAGAAAACGCGCTTTAACCCTTTCAGGGACAAGCAAATTTTCCCCATTTAAGATCAACAGCCACCAGAAATCACCAACAATATTAAAATATAAGAAATAAATGAAGATATTGGTCTAAGTTATAAAAGAAAAATTTTATAAAAAAAATTCCGGGGACAGTTTTTGCAATTTTGAATTAAAATTTGTGATTGCACTATCCAACCATCGCCCCTGAAAGTGTTAAAAATTTTGAAATGAATCTCATATAATTCACACAAGAAGTTTCATGTTGCTGCCTGGCCTTTCAAAAATGTTTCTAAATCTATCGTTAAAAGAAAAAGAGAACTGAATTATTTAAGTTACTTTGATTTTTAAAAATGAAATATAGATGGCAGCACTATGCAAGCATTAAATATTTATGATGCTTCACAGTTAATAATAAAGATACATAATCAAAATTCATTATGATGAAGAAATCTGCATGCACTAAAAAATTAAACCCTTTTAATTAAAAATTAAAAATTAATCAAGTTTAAGATAATTGGAAAGGATAATATTAAAATGTAATTAGTTAAAAATTAATTTTTAAAATAATTTTATCTGTCAAACTTACACAATACAACTCAACTTCGTAAAAAGCCATTTTCTCAATACGACGATTTGTGTTTACTCGTGTTTTGATTTCAAAATTTATTTTGGTGAATATTTCAAAAAATTCAGGATGTATTCTGTCAAATTTTCGTTAAGATGAAGATTAGGTCCTATCGATGTTTCACCTCATGAAACCCTTAACAAAATCTTTCCTCAAACTCATTATATCCATTTTCGAATAAACGCAACTGCTGCCATATTTTGCAAAAGGGGGATAAAGGGTGAACAGCAAACGAGGAATTCTTAATATAAGAATGAATTTAATCGATTTTTCACTTCAAAATATCCTTAACCCCAAACTTTCATCAAAATTGTTAAATTTATTTCCGAGTAAATATAATTTCTGCCATATTTTGCAACCGGCGGATAAAGGGTTAAAAGCGAACACAAGATTTCTTGAAAAGAAGCATAAGTCTAATTATATTTTCATCTTAAACTTTTTTTAACCTCAATCGTTCATCAAAATTGTTATATCCATTTCAGAGTAAACTTAATTTCTGCATATTTTGTAACCAACAGTTAATGGGTTAACAGGGAACCCCAATTTTCATGAAGATGAGGATAAGTCTAATTGATTTTTTTATTTAAAAAAAAAAAAAAAAAAAAAAAAAAAAAAAAAAAAAAAACACTTATCACCAAACGTTCATCAAAATCGTTATATCTATTTTCGAGAAAACGCATTTTCTGTCATATTTTGTACAAGGCAGTCAAAAGGTTAACAGTAAATGCGATTTTCCTATATATAAGGCGAAGTCTAATTGATCTCCTCCCACCGAACTTTTATCAAAATCTTTATACCCATTTATGAGTAAAACTAATTTTTCCAATATGGTGTAACCGGTAAATAAAGGGTTAAAATCTTAAGCGAATTTTCCTGAAAGGGAAGATAAAAATTACTGAACCCCAAATTTTCATTAAAATCATTATATCCATTTCCGAGTAAATTCAATTTCTGCCATATGGTGCAACCGGCAAATAAAGGGTTAACATCGAATGCGAATTTTAATGAAGATGAGGATATGTTCAGTCGACTTAGTACACCAAAAACACTTAATCCCTAACTTTCATCAAAATCGTTATATCCATTTAGTAAATCTGATTTCTGCCATATATTGCAAATGGCCGATAAGTTTTAACCGTGAAGTCAAGTTTTACTGAAAATAAGACCAATCTTCTTTTTTTTTAACCCAAAATACTCTTAACCCTGAACTTTCATCGCAATTGTTATATCCATTTCTGAGTAAAATCAATTTCTGCCATATGTTGCAAGTGGCCGATGAAAGGCTAACAGTGAACACGAATTTAGCTGAAGATGAGGATAAATCCAATCTTTTTTACCCCAAAAAGCCATTAACCCCCAATCTTCAGTGACAGCCTCTCGAGCCTGCAGGCCATAGCTCGCCACAAGAGCAGACACCCACAAGTAATTGAAATTAAAATAAAGCTCTCAAAATTAAAAACTAAAATCTCCCTGGCACACGTTTCTGCCCATAAGGGGATCGTCGGAAATGAACTAGCGGACTCTCTTGCAAAATCAGCAACAAAATCTAGTGACATAGCCTATTCACTCCCAGCTCCCCCTTTCTTCATAAAATATCACCTAAATCAAAAACTAATTAATGACTGGCAGAGTCTCTGGAGTGTGTCTCCAAAAGGGAGATACACTCACGAGCTAATACCAAATGTCTCACTCAATATTTGGGACCTCTCTCCGGAAATCTCTGCCTTTCTGTCAGGTCATGGCCCCTTCCCCAAATACCTCCACAGATTTCATTGCCGACGATCACCCTTATGTTCATGCGGTGAGGAGGGGACTGCACAACATTACTACTTTCACTGTCAACTTACAATACCTTACCATTTAAGGAACCCTTATCCTAGACCAGCAACCTGGCTGAACAATATAATAACTAGAAAGCCCCTAAGGTTCAAATTAAAGCGCATCTATGCCTTCCTTCAAGATTTATCAAATTCAACAAACTAAATTCCTTCTCTATCTTTCCTTAATTTTTCCTCCTCTCCTACATGGCGAATACTGGTCATGTCTGATGCTACAGAATTCCACTGAAGTGCTCTCGGAAAGCAATCATCCTGCGCATGATGTTGCTAACCAACATTGTTCTTAGGGTGTTTGGGCTTGATATAAAGACTGCGAGAACATTGTATAAAGACTGTGAAATTTGTACATTACCTGAATGAACTTTGTAATTAGGCTTCCACTTGGCACCGGTCCTCTTCACTTTCATGCAACTTTGTCGCCTTTTGTCGCGGGAGAGCTCTGCTCTGGCGACCTTTGTAATTTTTTTTTTTTTTTTTTTTTTTTGTTATTTGCTATGCAATAAACAACGGGGGAGGCTTAACCTTTGGGGACGGGCTCTTCTGAATCTCCACAGTGGCTTTGGAGCCCCTCTCTAAAGGTTAAAAACGCTCAAAACCACTGCATAGTGGTGAGCGGCTTCTTTCCGTCTTAGAATCTTAGAATCTTAGAAACTTTCATCAAACTCGTTAGAGCCGTTTCCACGATCTCCAATATATATATATATATATATATATATATATATATATATATATACACATATATAACAAGTCGCGTGATTATCTCGTTTAATTGAGAGAATGATAACTTTTTTTAGAACTTATTTTTATTTTTGTGAATATAACTGTTACCGATAAGATTTATTTATAGGATAAAATTTTTAATTATTTTTGTTTTTGTCTTTTATTTATCGTAAACTTTACGTAATTTTAAACTATTGATTTAACCCTTTTTTAAAAATAATATTATAACGAATTAAATAAAAGAAATCGGAAGGATTTGTACCGAATTGCATTTTTTTAATCATTCTTTAATCACAGATTTACATTATCTTGCGACGTCAAGCTGTTTCAAATTTTTGCTTAATTTTAAGTTTGGGTAAAGTTTTCCTTGGAAATCAAATATTTACTTGAGATTGTTGATTCTAAATCCTAAAGACAAGCATTGGGCTCAATTAAGGGTTGGGAACTGAAGAACGAGATTTCAACGCTCGTGACATTTTAATGTTGGTGAAGTACAGTTTCTTGAGTTGTAATTGACATTAAATTAATTGCAGTATTCCGGCCTCAAATATTTTTGACATTTCAAATAGAATATTATGCAATCTATTTTTCGAAATATGTTTTTAAACACTGTACGTATATTCAAATAATTCTAATATATATATATATATATATATATATATATATACATTTTTTCATAATTTGACCATATTTTAAAAGTTATAAAAGAATGTTAACTATTCTTTAAAAAGTTATAAGTTGTTACAATTATAATTCTTTAATGTTAATAGTAAAAATAGCAGTTTTTGATTATCAGTAATAATTTTATGCAGCCATATTAACAAGAATAAATGGAGTTTCATGTTAATCAGTTAATACGTCTGTCAAAATAAAATGAAGAAGGAAATGAAATACATATATTTATATCTGAGGCTTTCAGACTTGATGTAAAGTATTTTAGAGAAATGGTCAAAATAGTTTTCTATCTGTGATGTTGTTATCAGCTTAAGTTCGGGTTACCTGCAATATCTGATTTTGGCGCTAATATCCTATCAGATCCATTTGTATCAGTGGCGGCTCGTGAACCGAAAATAGGTGAAGAGCTCAAAAATAATATTTAAGTATTTTTAATCATAATTTTTATTAAGCATGGTCTTAACTTAAATTAACTAAAAATACTTATTTAAATGTAAATTTATATTCTATAAATGAATACCGCGTAAAATACAGTGTGTCTCTTCACCAATTTTCGGTGCATGAGCCGCCACTGATTTGTATGCAGAACAAAATCTCACAATTTTTGTTTTCATCGAAATTGTTAAGTCATTTTTTCTGAAATTTTTCTTCTCCGTGCGGTTTGTACTGCTTTGTGTAATACCAGTAATAACTGATTAACAGTTTTTCCGGAGATTACAGCCAGTTAGATCTTTTTAAATCCACCTTTATATAGATTTTAAAACTTCTTCACGCAACGTTAATTTTAAGCCAGCACAACCGGTTTCGAAAGGACGTAGCCTTTCTACATCAGCTGCAAAAAAACACGTGCTACTGCCTTGGAGGCAAAAGCAAGACTGAAAGGCTACGTCCTTTCGAAACCGGTTGTGATGGCTTAAAATTTATGGTGTATGAAGAAGTTTTGAAATCTATATAAATTGATTGAACACCAGTTTTGAATTTAGTTTTGGTCATCCACCTTTAGTTTTCATGAAACTATATAAAGCCGTTTTTTGTTTCAAACCTAAACAAAAACATAGAGTAAAATCATGCTGATACATTTATTCTAAGTGGTTCAGAAATTTGAAAAGAATCAGATACAAATTATTAAAATCAATGAGTTTTATAACAATGTAACAAGTGTAACAATGTATAACAATGTAATTTATAACAATGTAACAAGTTTCTACAGCTTTCGTCTGTATGACACACTTAAAATAGAATCCAGGTGTTCAATGATAACAGGCAAATAACATGACAGCATAAAGAAAATTTCCATCATAATTAAGGCAGATCTGTCAACATTTTAATTTATTCCGTAGCATTATTAATATCCGCCCTTTGCTCATACCACGTTTTTTAGAAGAGTTATTTTCTTCTTATTCAACCGTAATTACATATTGTATAATATTTTTGTAAAAAAAAATTGGTATGAAAGAAAGTGGGTACAAACAATACTATGGAGTAAATTAAAAAGTAAACAGCTCTTAGAAAGGTAAATTGGATGAAATCTGCACACATCATAACAAGTACACAGTAACTAAACTGCATATAATTTACAATGCATAAGTTGTTCAAATTTAAATTGTAGGGTATTTTTACATTTTACTTTGTTTATTTATAAATTTATAATACTTAATCAGTCAATGCTGCAATCATACCAAGTACTCAAAATGAGATAGTTTCGAAGCCTGCACAGTATGTATAAGCGTATTTTTTAATATGCACAAATAAAAATTTTGCGAAAGATTGGACAAAAGTTTTGGATTTGCTGTAGCTGAATCAATAAATTAGCAAAAGAATTTACCATCATTTGGAAATTTATTTAAGCCATAGTATTAAAATATGGTAAAATAACTGATAATTTTCCGAGCAAAAATTTCTGTTGTTAAACCTGTCAAGAAATGTAAAGCAGTCTGAGAGTGCCAAAAAATAAATAAATAAATAAATAAAATAAATAAATAAATAATAATAAATAAATAAATAAATAATGTTATGTGTACGTCATAAATGACTTTTCTAGCACTTATTATGGTTCTATACAATTTTATACTATCTAAATTAAACACAGAACCGCCAACCTTTTAATTTATTAAATAATATTTTTTTTTACACCAATTACTCTGTGCAGTACTTTTCTCACACATGTAATTACACTTAAATAAGAAGAAAATTTCTCTTCTAAAAATGTGATACGCAAAAATTCTTCCTTACGCATGCAACCATAGATTTCTATACACATTTTGTTTTTTATCGTGTTCCTGACCTCCATGTAGATATATAAACAATAGTTCTGAATCATTCTATACACACACACACACACACACACACACATATATATATATATATATATATTATGAAATGTTGTTTGATTTTTCCCTTTATATAATTTTAATTATCTGACGTAATATGGTCTCGTGGACTTTATTATTACGTATTAATTTGTACTGTTCATTCATTAAACTGATATATAGGATTTATAGCTCACAAGTCCACCTTTAATAACTCACAGTTATAAATTAAAAATTCACCCTTAAAGCATTCGTCATTTACGTTTGCAAGGAAAACAGTACAATTCAATTAATATTTCTTGAGTAATGCGTATTTTCCTAAGCTTACAAACTCTACAGGTAAGTTTATACGAGATTCAAAATGAAAATAGTTTCACATTAAGTTAAATACTTTCATGTTTTAATGAACATACCTCCATTTATTTAACCATTATATAATTCAAAGAAATTTAATATATGAGATAGCATAACTTGTTTCACGAAAGACACGTATTTAATTGCAAATTAGTCTGGAAAATTATTCTTAATTTTACTGTAAAATAGAAAACTTTCCTGCATCCTTTAAAAGGATCATTATAAATTCTCGACAGTTTCATAGTATTTTAAACATGACGCATTTTATGATAAATTTGTTTAATGACAGTACTTACTTTTCTGCATTTTATATAAGTCAGATCACTTAATATTAAAATTTAATCCTTAATTATTGTTAAAATTTAACTCTATATTTTAAGAAGCACATAACTATTTATTTATTTATTTATTTATTTATTTATTTATTTTTTTAAGAAGAAATATCTCATTAACTGCTTATAGAGAATTTTTAAAGCTTTATTTAAATAATTAAAATATATATATATATATATATATATATATATTTATGTCGTTGTTGTTAACTGTGTTTAAAATTCTTTATTTAAAATTACTAATTGTACATTGACAAAATTTTATTAAAATGTTACTTATAACTTATACAGAAATTATGTAATCTCTTTCAACTTTCATTTGCTACTACATTTCGTAGAATAATATATTTGATAAGAACACTATTCTTGAAATATACATTGAAAAGAAAAAGTGGTATTATGTGAATTCCAACTTATTGTAAATACTACAACTAAATAAGTTAAGAATATTATTTTGTCTGTAAGATAAAAGTGTTAAAGTTTATAAGTTATAAGTATTTTGTAATATTGAAATAAATAGGTTTTCAATTATATATGATAATCTAAAAAAAATCAGATTATCTATAATCTAAGAGTTTTGTAACAATAAAATTGATATATATATATATATATATATATATATATATATATACATGAATCATTTGCTTAACTATCACTGAGTAGCTTGTAAAAATGTATATTAACTTTCAACAAAATATACCAATTTTTTATATTTCTTGAAAATCCAGAAAATTTTTGGATAAAGAACTTCAAAACGTAGAGAATTGCAAAGAGTACGGATAAAATAATTTTGGCGATTTTTGAAGATACTAAGGAATTTTATAGGATAATTCCATAGCAGATAGTGTTATTAATCTCACAAAAGGTTAATATTTCCTACTACAATTACCATGCACACAGAAATTATTATATATTTACAGCCGTATTTGTGATTAATTTCGTAAGGTAAGGTATGGCAATAGGCCGATTGACTGCACCAAGGTCCTAAACCTGAGAGGGAGTGCCCTCCGTGGGGGTTTTCTAAGGGGTCCTAGCCCGAATTTACGAAAGTTTCGAAGAAAACCACGGAAAACCCCGAACAGCTAAACCGAAAAGCGTGACCTGGGGTCGAATACCTCGCGTCTAGCAGCTTCGATGACAGAAACTCTCTGCCGCTGGTAGACCTGTGTTTAATTAGGATAGTGATTATTCTTTAAAAAATATTAGTAGAATAGGAACTATCTCTGTGTGGCTATAAATTTGCATGGAATTCTCCATGGAAAATAATACAATCTATTTAAATAAGTTACAAACTGCAATATTAAAAATACCCAAAACAACTTCAGATGTATAAGAAAAAAAAAAGTTATTTCGAATATAGGAAATGATAAGCAAAAAGAAAAATGACAGATAACCAACTTTTTTGTTTAATCATATAACAATCCAGACTTCTGTATTCAAGTCATGCACGATTAAAAATATGTTTATTTTAATTATGTAATTTCATACATGGAAAATTTATTGAGAGATTTATTTTATACTGATTTGTAGTAATTACTGATTATTAGATTCTGATTAGCTATATAGTAGCAAAGAAAGGATGTGTAAAAGAAAAGACAAAGTTATAAAACATCTACCCAGAAGCAAAATATTTTAAAACTATAATTTTATTAATAATACATGTAATAATGTATTTTGTGTCTTTTCATTCGGGTTTGGTATGTTCTCTATTATACTGACTGTCTAATCATTGTACCATCGTTTGATTTTTTCCTTTTCGTCAGATCTATATAACACTATATATTTATTCAAGGATTTTTGATTTCACACTCGTTTCGGAAAAAACTCTTAATTCATTCAAATTGTCCATTTTTAAACAGAATTGGAATTATATTATGCAACATAAAATTTTCGTCTTAACTTCCGATATAATTCAAATCCAGTGTTTGGATATTGTTAACATATCGCTTTACGAATTAATCTCTAAGTCAAACAGGTTTAGTTGGTTAATAAATTATTTACTTTATTTGATAATATGCAATTGTTTAAATGTGCACAATGTTTTCAGACAAAAGGAATATTGTTATTAAAAAAAGAAAAAAAAAATAGATATTCGTTGTTTAAGATCAAATAATTTTATCTATTTCTCATATTTCGCAGAAAATTATAATTTGCCTTTTTATTTATTTTATATAAACACATGATTTGTTTGTTAAATTCTAATATCTTTTCAATCGATTCATATAACGATGTATTTTAGGTAATTAAGGCAAAATGCATTTTATGTAAAATTACAATTTGCTTATTTTTAGTACTTATTAAATAATCATTGGAAAGCCTTGGTGATCTGTTAAGTATCGCTTACATTAAATAGCTAGATATTCAAACAGAGCGATAAATCAGCATAATTATGTAATTACTGGCTACATATAAAATGGCATAGTATATAACTAGGGCTTTTGCAATTATGATTTATTTGAGAAACCATAATGATATTGATTGTTAAGGCATTACAAAACAAATGAAATTTCCTGCCTCACGGCAGGAGGTATAAAGCTGCAAAATTTTTGATGATTCTCTCTTGTTAAACCGGTGACATATGAAGCGTTGGGGCGGTTCAAGCTCGGAAACTAAATAACGATAAGGCGAATTAGCTACATTATCTTCGTTATAATCTCTAATTTTCTCATTAGTCATAGGAGCTAATAGGGATTTTAGAAATCTCTTTATTTGTACTAAATTTGGTCGGATTTTATCACTAAGGTGAATTTGGGAAATCAGTCTGTTCAATCGCTAATTAATCATAAATAAACTCAAAATTTAAATCACTGCAATATATGTTCAATTGCCTTAACTTTCAGTTTTATTAACATGTACACCATTTCCTGAAATGAAGAATGGAAAAACAGACGTATTAAATTATAAAATAAATAAATTTGAAATAAATAGTTTTATTGCATATTGCTTGAAATATAAGGAATCTTTCATATTAAGCGAAAAAAGTTTCAAATAATTTTAACAAAAAATTAAATTTAATGATTTTTAGTTTAAATACTACGCAACTTTATGTATGCAACTTTAAATAACTTATTTTTAAAAATATAGTAATACTCAAAATTTCAATTTATTAAAGCATTGCATATTTTTTTTAGATATAAAAGTACTGAAATATAAATTCGAAACATAATTATTTATTTTAAGAATTCTTATATTGAATTATGGTGGAGTATTTATTTCATTAAAATAACTTTGCTATATTTTGTTTTGAATTTTTGTTAAAAGTTATACCTTCTAATTTTGCCTTATAAAAAGCACAAACGCAAATAGATAAATAAAGAAAAAAAAAGAAAAAAAGAAAAAAAAAATAGAGTCAAAAACATCGCAAGATAGCATCCAACATTTTTAAATATTTAAATAAGATTTATCCCCACTATTTTTTTTTTAATAAAAATCTGTCACACTGATTTTGTATGATTAAATAAGTTTAAATCTAAAGTATTGTTCTGTGCCAACAATAATTCGACAATTTTAGTTAATATTTAAATAATGGGCAATGCAAAGATGAACGTGAATGAAAAATAAAATATTTAGTGCAAATCTTGGTTTTACAACAATTTAATAAACAACTTGAAAGAACTTTTTAATTCAAATATTGGAGAATATTTACCATAACAATATACGTGTTGCCTAAACAACAACTATCATAATAATAAAAAATGAAATCGTTAAACTAAAAACTAAACTATCTAAAATAAATTATCGCATATTAATCATTTAAAAAAATATGTATTCTATTTCTAATTTAGATATTTCGTTAATTTCGCCAAAGCATAATTTTTTGTTCACCAAAGAATGGAAATAAAACATAAAGAAGAGAAATTTGACGGAAATAAAACTCTACATTGCAATGACGTGATATCCCATTCTTGTTACATTCTTGAGTTATTTGATGTTACATATTCATAAGCAATACATATCTTGATTTTCTTGATGAAAAAAGCAGAAGTAGAATGGAACTGACTTTTTATGTTATATGTATCTATTACTTAATCTCTAAACCCCATATTTTTGGCGTTTATTATTATTTGTTTTTAAGGAAATTTTCAATGTAAAGAGACTATGTTTCTTATATTCTTTATCAGATAACATATCTGGTAATTGGAAAACATTTCTTGTATATATTACAATAAACATACAGTTAAGTGCATACGGAGGTAATAGAGGCATGTAGTCGTCGAATAAAGAAGACTCTACACATTAATCATAGTTGCCAACTTTAGCTCTCTTTAGCTACAAAAATATTTTACAAGAATTTATTTCAAATAATTTGGTAACAATTTCCGCTGATTAAATAAAGTAAAAATATCTTTTAAAATATTCCTATAGTTTTTGGCGAAACGTTTATTATTAAATAATAGTAGGGATAACATAAATTTTAATGTCCGAATAAATATAATTTTTTACAGCAACATCCAGTTGCGGAAATAGAAATATTCAACGTGCAAATCAATGTATTTTCCTGATTATTTTCTCACTACAGTCATGTAACATTTTTTTACTTAAACGCACATATAAAAAATATAATAATACTACAAAAAATTACCGGCCGAACTATCAGGGAAAAACATAGACTTTTGTCACCCTGTAAATGTATATCTATATATTTAAATCATTTGGTGTAGATTAATACCTCTGGGTGTTACCAAAAGGGGTCACCTATCTCATCCGCGAACGATCAAAATTGTGATATCATTTATCAGGACCATCCCAAGGGGGATCCCAGATCGTCGTCAATAGCCTATTGCGTAGATCTAGTGCAATGTGAGATCAACTCAACTTCAAACTCAACGTCAGTTTTTGGTCTAAAAGTTTTTGAATTAAAAGTTATTCCAACTAACTCATAATATCAAATTACCCATATGCATTTATCTATATAAATAAAGAGAAATATCTGTGTGTCTGCGCTCTGGTGCTCACACTACCGATCGCAAAGCTACAATACTTCGCAGATGGGTACCTGGGACTCTGCAGGTGTGCGCCAGATCGAGATTTTTTTCGAATTTCGAAAATTAATTTTTTTTCAGTTTTAAAAATTGTTTTCTCTGTTTTATTTTCCTAGATATTATTCTTTCATTTCCGTCGTCTGCGTATCTTATCAACGGCTATTACGCTATTTATTTTTTATTTATTTAATTCATTTATTTAAAGGCGAAATGTATTTTTTATTTTATTTTATTTTATTTTATTTATTTTACTTTATTTTTTACTTTTTTTAATTTATTATGTTTATTGAAAACCAAATAGTAATTCAGTAGAAAAAATTAACTATAATTAATTTTAAATTTAAAAACTTGTTTATAACAGTTATGTTTATGTATTATTTTTATAGTATAACAAAATTTTGTTTTTCATCTTTTTTTTACTTAAATCCTTTGAAAGGGATTTTTATTTTTATTTTATTTTATTTATAGTATTTATCGGAAAAAAATGATAGTAAAAAGAATAAAACTTATTAAAATTCAAGTTTAATTAAAATTTATTTGTTTTTTATTTAATTCCTTGTAAAAGAAAATCTACTTTTTCTTTTATTCATTATATTGGTCGGAATCATATGGTAAACTAGTGTAAAAAGCGTGGGCTGTAAAATACATGCTTCAAAAATTAAAATATTCAATAGATACTGGCATACAGTCATCTTTAAAATCGTAGTTCTTAAATAATAGCAGATCCACCTGTCGGTAAATACCCAGATTAAAGTGCCTGAGAACGACCTTTCTGTAGGCAGTGGGAACCTAGATCCGATACAGTGGTCGCGGAAAAAGAGATGCGGTAGGCAGCGGGTACCCGAAGCGAGGTTTTGAGCGATTTCAATGTTTTTTTTTTTTTTTTTTTTTTTTTAAGTTTTTATTTATAATGGGATATAAAAAAATAAATAGTTAAATAGTGATTCAATTCTTTTGAAACTTTATTAAAATATAGTGACCAGCGAAGCGGGCGTAGCCTGCTAGTATTAAATAAAATAGTAATTTTTTCTAAATGCTTTGTAAATATACAAAGAATTATTTTTGATATTATAAATTATGTCATAATTAATTGATACAAATTACAAATTAAAATGTAGTAATTTTTTTACTTACATTTATTTAATAAACATTTAGCATACAAGTAAAATTTTTTAACTTCTGTTTTGTGGTAATTTTTAGATATCATTTATAAAACTATAAGCTTAAGACATAATATAGGGTTTAAAAAAGGTGAAGCATATATTTTTAATGAAACATATTTTAATTTAAAACCAATCGTTGCTTTCTTGTCTGCATTACCTTTATTCAAAATTTCTGCTTTTCTTGCACAACCAAACATTTTTATAAATTAAAAATTTTCTTATTATACATTGACGACTAAAAATATGATAAACTCGAAGTTCAGTTTCTTAATATATGACTTGGTATTCAGTTTTTATAACCTGTTAATTAATACTCAGGTTAATTATAAGATATAGTAGATATTGTATTTTGTTAAAATTGATGTTTTTTTTCTAATGGAATAGAAATACTTGTTCTCATTTTAATATGTATTAACGATAAAAGAATTAAATACAAATTGATTGTTATGTTATATTCTTTTAATAATAGTTTTATTTTTATATTTTAAGGACAATAGTAGGAATTGCAAATTCTTAATTTTAACAACAATATGTTATATGAATATTACAATTAAACTATAATATTAATATTATTATATTTAAAATATAAAAATAACAATTCGGTATTTTAAAATACAATTACATTTATGTAATTACAGATAAAAAATAATTACACGTGCACAAAAATTTTAAGGATTTCGGGGGTAGAGAAGTTAATGGTGCAAAAAAGTTCAATTTGGTTATGCTACTTACCTTGTTCTACTTTTTAATTACATAAAACGTAACAAAACAACTCCATTTAAAAAAAAAAAAAAAGAGAGAGAGAGAGAGAGAGAGAGAAAGAAAAATATTTATATAGTCGCCTCTGGTTAAAATAAATAAATAAATAAAATGAGAATATTGCAAACATTAATTAAACATTATCCTAATCATTACAGATATTTAAGAAATACCTAAATCATGTGATTAAAATCGAAATTTCAGACATGATGCAATATGTAAAAAAAAAAAATCAGTAATAATATAATATTCGGAATATCGAGGATCGTGTAATTCTTACTATATTCTTATTATTTTTTGTACATTATTAACATAATGTATAATAATGTGCTCTTAATTTCATACAACAAGTAAAATTGTGTTCCGTTTACATCCCATTATTAAATCCTTGTAATTACCAACTAAATTTTATGATTTACAGTGTTTTATTATTTTGAAAAGTCTAATGTATATCAGGTTTTTTTTTTTTTTTTTTTTTCAGAATCTAAAAGTTTTGCTTGCAAGAAAACGTGATATGCTCTTTTATTAGATAATGTATAGTGTTAATACATTTGGGAAATTCGTAACAAAAAAGAAAGGAAGGCAATGAATACAAATCCGAATAATTATTGTGCATCTACATATATATTTGATCGAATAAGTTTTTTGTGTTTAATCCCTCTAATATTATTATTTCATTAAGAATTCAAAAGAAGTACAGTCCAGAACTATACTCATTTTACGAGTAAAACAAATTCATTTAAGAGAAATGAGAGAAAAAATTATCGTAGTCTATATTAATTACTTAATAATTTGTATTATTTAATGTAAATATTATTCAAATATATACATACACGTATTCAACACAAATAAAAATACATAATTTAACTTTAAAAAAAATTGGGACATTAAAACACTTGTTTCCACTTGGATTACTTAAAAAAGTCTAAATTAATAATGCCTTTGATTAAATATTACTTTCTTTCTTTGTGTATTGAAAGTAAATTTAAATTACACGTATTTAAAAAATGTAAAGCTAATTTCAATTCATTATTTCCATACAAATAACTTATGCTGCTATGAAATAATGTACCAGTTTTCAATTTGACATGAGGTGTATATGATTAATTATAATGTTCTAATCTGTTAACGTATATGTGCGCTTTCCCTAATCAGATCATTAAATTTAGCTTAGCATTCTCATTATCACACATAATTGCAGAGATTATACTGTCATATTTTTAAAAAGTCGGAGAATCTGTTTTAAAATAATGAGAAAATATAAAGATATAAAATAAATTAAAATAAATTGCTACTGATCAATGATAAATAAAGATAAGTAAAATAGGAATAACGGGAAAAAATATTACCCTTGTTAGTGTAGTTTTATTCAAAATTAGTAATGTCTAAAAATATAATTAAATTGCATGTTTTATTAGTTCTAATATTTATTCAGAATAAATATATAAATAAATAAATAAAGGCTGCTATATGAATTTTGATGGCTGTATATATTGACGTATGTTTGAAGACAATTTCAGAAATACAACTTGTGAGAATACATGCGAAGTAGTCCAATAACTCAGGATCTCTTCAAAAAATTAGATATTATTCAATCTGCAGTTTATTTAAATTTTATTTAAATATTTTTTAAAATATTAAACCTATATCGTGACCATATAGCTGAGTAAAAAAAGTAATTAATTTTCAAAGTTATTACGGAGTGGAGAGGGAGCGCCCCAAAAAGACGTCTTGACGGGTTACATGATGATGATGAAGTCATGCCTCAATTCGCCTGATTGATTTCGCCTTCCAATCGAAGCCAAATTTAAAAGCATAGAGAAAAAATAGTTGTAATTATGTTATGTATAAACACATATAATTTTTGAAAGGTTACCAGATAATTATAATTCAAACAGTCCTCAATAAAAGCCAACCCTCGCCATGAGAAGACGGAAGTTTTTAAGCAAAAATTAATGTATCATATTGTGAGACAAAGAATGCACACATAGCGACTAACTACATTTATTTGCAAGATGAAAAGAAACCGCATTAGAAAAGCCATAACATGGTGTTGTAGATCTGCATTACGTTAAAGAAAGAATAACACATGATCAAAGATTTCGATAGAGTTGCAATTAGCAAAAGATACATATGTGGGAAGAGGAAGGATAAAAAAAAAATTAAAGAACACACTGTATGTGAATTTATGTTATAAATTAGAGGTCATAAAAATGCGTTCAACACGTTAAAATGATTTTTTATACGATGATATATTTGTCTTTTAGAATATGCGATAATTGACATCACAAAGGCTGAAACAATAAAAGATGGCATTAAAGGAAGCAATATTGGAATATTTTTGGAACGAAGTTCCTTAACGTGGGTTGCGGTAGGAAGTTATCTAGCATAAAACATCACGTAACGAAAAACCGTTACGCTTGATTGTGGCAAATGTATCTCCAGAATTACTGCTCAGAATTATATATAAATTTATATATAGATGCATCTTGACCTAAATTAGTGCCTGTAAACTTTTGGTGTCAACCGCTCAACAGGTGGCGCTGAAATACAGCGATTTCCGCAATTTAAGGGGACGCTATATCGCATCTTCTATTGCGTATAATCAAACAAATCTTGATATGTAAGGAGGTCATTATGAGACACTATGCTGATTCAATTTGAATGCTTATCGGCCAACACGTGGCGCTGCTATATAAGCGATTTTCGCAATTTAAGGGAAGGCTATATTTCAGGGACTACTGCACAGAATTGCATAAAAATTTATATTTAGATGTACCTTCACGTAAATTATTTTCTGTATTTTGGTGTCAACCTCTCAACAGGTGACGCTGCCACACAGTGATTTCTGCAATTTAAGAAAAGACTATATCTCAGGTTCAATGGCGTGTAATCAAACAAAACTTGATACGTGAGAAGGACATTAGCAGACATTATGCTGATTCAAGTTAGATGCTTTTAGGCCAATAGATGGAGCTGCCATACTGCAAATTTCCTCGATAACGGGAAGGCTGTATCTCAACTTGATATGGGAGATAACCATTATAAAAACCCTTTTTTTAAGATGTTATTTATAGACAATAACACTGTCTTTCTTTGGATATTTATTGTTAGTTTTCTCTAACATGAAAATCATTCGCATTCACCATGTTAGATAATTTTAATAAATAAAATTTTTAATAAATTATATGCCCTTTGTATATGAAAATATAGAAGAAAGTCTTGTGGTGGCGGCCACAACATACAAGTTTCATTTTAGTTCTTTTTTTCTTTTTAATATAATATATAGTTCATTTTTTAAAATTTAATTTTTAATAGACAAATATTTTCTCTAAAATATTAAATGTAACTTTTTTAATTTGATTCCTTACTTTACATTATTTCATTGAGAAAAAAAAAAAACAAATAAAGAAAGTAAACAATAAAATAATGAGTGAGAGAGAGAGAGAAATGAGAGATAGAGAATGAACAATCTAGATCTCTGCATCAAATCAAATTCGAAATTGGAGAAAAGGCGTAAAAAACTTCGTTCCTGACGGGGGTCCCCCGACCGGACAGCATATATACAATCTTTATACGAGTTTTATCACGGGCGAATTTCAGTACTCTTGATTCGCTGTTGCCTTCACTATCAGATCTGACGTCATGCCGTACACAATCAAAAATATCCTTTAAATTTGAAAGAATGTCTCAGGCAACAGAAGTAGAGTTTTCACAAAGGGAAATTTGGATACCAGAATTTTTATAAAGTAGTTTTTTTAAATAGATATCAACGCATTTCAATAATTGGTCAGGTCTAAAATTACTATATCAAAATAGTGGTATTCAATTTTTCCTTTGTGAGAACCCTTCAGGAGACACTTCATTACTTCAAACTTATTTGTTAAAAAAATAACAAAAAATTAATTTTGTAACTAATATTTTTCCTTTACTGTAACAGGGATGGAACACGGGCACAGAATTCATACCGGAATCCGTTTAAGACATTTCTCTAACTATAATATCGTCGATTTAAGAAGTAGAAAATTTTCTTACATTGATAGTGGTATGAATTCTGCGCCCGTGTTCCATCCCTGCTGTAACTCAAATCAGATACTACAAATATTTCAATAATAAGTATTATATATATACAGGTGTTGGACAAAAAAATGTGAACATTTTCGCTCTTTTACGTTTTGTCGAATATCTTGAAAAATGCTTACCGTGTTGTTCTTCAATTTTGGAACTAAAGAAAACATGCCTTTCCTTATATTTTTCAGCAAATATTTTGTCACGAAGGCCCTTAGGGGACGGGCAACAAATCCAATAAAATAAAAAGTGTTTTTGATAATCCTGTACATGGAAAAGCTTCGATTGGTCTGCAAATTTTAGATATGTTTATAAATGTCATATTTTATACGTGTGTAGAGTTTTGTAAGGATATCTGGAATATTTAAGGAGTTATTAATATTTTGTTAAAAAATGCCAAATCTCTATGAATTTTTGTGATATTCAACTGGATGTTTTTTATAAGGTGCTCTATATATTTGAGTATGAAACTATGTCAAAGCGTTTTTGCTATAGTCCGCGCATGCGCAGTAATAAATTATTTACTAGAACTGTCCATATCTCTTTGAATATTAAATATATTTGTTTTAAACTATAGTATGATGGTTTAGGCACAGTTATCATACTCTCCGAAAGGTTCATAAAATTTGAAGAAAAACCCTTGGAGTTATAATGTAAAAAATTGCGAAAAATATTTGCATTTTTTTTAATAAAATATTAATAATTACTTAAATACTCAAGATAACCTCACAAAACTCTACACATGTATAAAATATAATATTTATAACCATATCTAAAATTTGCAGATCAATCGAAGATTTTCCATATACAGGGTTATCACAAATACTTTTTATTTTATTGGCTTTTTTGTTTGTCCCCTAACTGTCTTCGTGACAAAATTATCGCTGAAAATTATGGGGAAAGACATGTTTTTCTTATTCCCACATTTCAAGAACAACACGTTAAGCATTTTTCAAGATATTCGACAAAACGTAAAAAACGCGAAAATGTTCACATTATTTTGTCCAACACCTGTATATATATAAATTTAAATAAAATAAAAACAATGATGAAAGTTATCAAATGTTCCAAGAATTAATAAAGATCAATAATAAATAATATTAAACAGTTTAATAAACCTGACTGATAAAAATTGCATGTTTTCCGTGATACAAAAAGATTATTTAAATTTAGTTTTCGTATGATAGAATAGACAAAAAAAAAAAAATTAAATAAAAAGGTTCAATCATATTTTACTAATAGATAAAATATTATCAAAATCTTGATTTTCCATATTTTTATTTCTTTATTTCTTTTATATATATATACAATATATATTTGCTGACCTCTTTGATATGATGAAAGAAAATTTTAAAACATTCCAGTAATTTCTTTCTCATTATAACTCGCTTTTATTAATTTATGCCACTTTAAATAACCATTAAAATAAAACAGTTCAAAGACTTTTCCCAATTAGTTTTCTTTTCTTTTCTTTTCTTTTCTTTTTTGCCATATTTCTGGATTTAAAATGCAGAAGCGCACATTAAAATTTTATCTGCATTAAAAATTCGATAACTCCAATAAGCAATAAATGACTTGAAATCTTTTAAATGTAAACTTTTTTATTTACGTAACTAAATCAAGTATCGATTTTTCAATTATACGAGGAAAAAACTAAGTCATTTTTTAACGAAGTTTTGGTAATATATACTAAATATATATATATATATATATATATAGATATAGATATATATCTATATATATATACATAAATGAAGGATTATTATTAATAATTTGTAAATTAATGAATAAATGAATAAATGGTAGCTTTAATTTCGTAAAATGTTTCCATCCCCTTTACAGAGTCACTTTAAAATCGATAAAATTTTCTATTTATCAACAATTACTACATTTATGAAATAGTCACCATTCTATTAGATTTAGCTGCCATCATAAATAGTTATCTAGATGAATCTCAGATATCATCTACGTGAATTACTGAATTTCCAGCCTGTAATTAGCAGGTGTGATACACGTATTTTACATAAGATGTTTTTCAAATGAAATACATATATGCTGAATCATGGTACCATGCTGAAATATATCCTTTCCTGTTAAATAAAATTTCTATAGAAAAATGATTTATACTGAGTTGCCAACATTTTAATTTATTCCGGAGCATTTTTAGTCTCCCCTTATTTCATACCACTTTTTCTTTTAAAGAGTAATTTTTTGTTGCATTATCATAGTTATATATTGAAGAAAATTATTCTAGAATTAAAGTGGTGTGAAACAAAAGCGGGGCTAAAAATGCTTTCATACAACCTTATTTTAAAGAGTAAGTTTTTCTTGTTTTATAGTAGTTATGTGCTGGAGAAAATGTTTCTAGAAATAAAGTGGTGTGAAATAAAGGTGGTGCTAAAAATTCTCCGAAATATATTAAAATTTAGGCAACTCTATTTATCTGAACTGAGGACTATACGTAGAAAAATGCGGTACCAAAATATTAATTTCAAAAAAAAAAAAAAATAAATAATAATAATAATAATAATAATTTATACGATTATTCCCCCCTCCCCCCCCCACCCCACCCCATAAAAGAGAACTTTAAGTAATAGATTCCGGTCTAAAGAGTCTTAGTGTTTTAAAAAAGATTGTAGAAGGACACAATCCTAATCCCAATCCCAACAAATGTTAAGTTGGATCCGTTCATATTACAAGTCAATTTAAGAAGATAATTATATGACGTGGAATACTGTATTAACTCCATTTTTTTTTTTTTTAATAAAAAGATGCATATTATATCACATCTTCATTATAAGAGTACTTTCATGTAAAGTACACACCAATGTTTGTACAGACCCACTTTTTTCCAAAGACTTTCCTCCAAATTTTTAACAATAGACTTGTTTTTAAAGTTATAGGCAATTTTTATAATAAAAATTGCTCTTCGAAATTAGTGGTGGAGAAGTTCTAGAAAACTTAAGGACCATACGAATCCACAGTAAAAAATATCTCTTAAAAGTACAGGAAAAATCTGGCAGCTGGGGTGTCAGTATTTCTCCGTCAAATATACAGAACACAATTGTACTTTTAACAAAAAACCTGTTTGATTTACAGGATTTCTACGTAAAATATATGTCAGTGATACGATTTTGCGGTTTTAAACTGTATATTTCACAGAGAAATACTGGCACCCCAGCTGCCAGATTTTTCCTGTACTTTTACAGGTTTATTTTTTGCAGTGTACAATAGAATTTACTTGGATAAATATTTTAAAGCAAAAGTGAAACAAGATTCATACAATGCCGCCTTTTTTTTTCAAGGCTTTTTCCACCAGTATTTTAAACTATATATTTTTTTTAATTATTGGTTTTCTTTTATAACAAAATTTGCTATACAAAATTACTTGTAGAGAAAATCAAATAAATTTAAGGACTGTATGAACTCTTTTAAAGTTACTCTAACTGCATTCGTCTGTTTGAGGATGGATTTTAAAATTAAGCAGAATTAAAACTTCTGTAAACTTAGACTTATAAAGATTATTCAAATTTAAGTGCAGTTTCGTAACATGTATTAAAAAAAATTGCCAATAAATTGAGTTATAGATTTTTTTACATGAAGAAGTTTTTTGTCAGTTCTCGCAGATATGTTAAAGGGATCTACTTATATATATACACCCCGTGGCAAAAAGATAGAAACAAAGGGTTTTTAACTTTGACTTTTCATAAAATAACATTATCTAAATTGTGCTTATCATTTATTATTATCATAAAATAACACTATACCCGGACTAATTTTTGTTTTAAGACTAATTTAGAAAAATTTTAAGACTAAAATTTTTCTAATTTAAGACTTAAAAAACCGCGACAAAAAGATAGAAACAAAGGTTTTTTTTTTTTTAAATTTTTGAATATGAATATTTTCCATATGATTCAAATATTTATGTTTTTGATATGATAATATTTTGTTATGATAATAAATGATCAACACAATTTAGATAATGTTATTTTATGAAAAATTATAAAAAAAAAAACTTTTGTTCCATTCTTTTTGTCGCGTAGTGTAGTCTTAAATTAGGAAAATTTTAGTCTTAAAACTTTTCTAAATTAGTATTAAAACAAAAATTAGTCCGGGAAAAGTGTTATTTTATGATAAAAATAAATGATAAGTACAATTTAGATAATGTTATTTTATGAAAAGTCAAAGAAAAAACCCTTTGTAACCCATCTTTTTGTCGCGGGTGTATATATATATATTGAATAATTTAATTCCTTTACAATACTCAGCAAATGAAAGATAGGTGAAAATACCAACATATGAAATTTTAAATAAGATGTATTTCGAATAAAATTATTGTATAATTTGTATACACGATGATAATTTAATTTAATTACACTGAGTAGTAAAAAGATGTAAAAGTACTTACGCAGAAGAGAAATGACACGCATAACTTATAAGCCTAACGATGAGAGATATATATTACAAGTACTTAAATATATATATATATATATATATATATATATATATATATATATATATATTAAGTTTAGTTGTTAATAATAATGACCAGAACGTAGCGAAAGTGGTCTTTATTATCCGAAACTTAATTTATCTGATGTGCTGCGTGTCGATCACATAAAGCATAGAAAAAAATTACATATTGTTATGAAAATTGACATTGTATTGCGCGTGTCAGACATGGGCATAATATCACTAAATATTAAAACAACATAAAAATGTAAGCTATCATGACTACTAATTAATATTCAGTAACCATATATAAATGTTTTGTTTGGTCAAGTTTGTCAATCAAAGTGAGCACAATGAACATATATTGAAAATAATATACAGATATATATATAATTGAAGTTTAATTTATTAAGAATAATTTATTAATGAAGTTTAAACACTATTTTTTAATAGCAAACTTTTGTAATGTCTTTCTACAAATAAATACAGTGAAAAGTACTGTACACAAATGATGGTTCTGATCTATGCAATAGCAAGCAGGATAAACTTAAGATATTTTAGTTTAGTAATTAAGTCTGTTGATAGGAACAAATATGCTGTTTTTCTTACTTCATTATTTAAGAAATTTAATTAAAAGAAGGTTTTAATACTTTTTTTTTTTAACACGCTTTTATTAGCTTCACTTGCATGTATGTATGTTTGTAACCGCTCTGGGAGCAAACAAAAAATCGATATTGTAAAAAAAGACTTTCCCTACGTGAACGCTGTGGCGTTGAGGTATAGCTCCGCGCTATGAACCTAAAGGTCTAGCGTTCGATCCCAGTCAGGGGAGATTTTTAAAAAATGTTTTTTGTTTAATTCTAAATTATTTTAATTAAAGATTTAAATGTATGTAAATATTATGGTGTGTCACTCACACGATTTTCTCTTACCCTGCATTTTAATACTAAGATAGATATTTTGTGCTTTTTAGTTCACATTTCTAGAAAAGCGTGTTCTTTAATTTTTTAAAACTATAATATTATTTATATACATGTAATACGCTTACATGAATAAAATTCCTGCTTAAAACACTTTCTAATTTAACTTGTACCTTACTGCTTAAACCTGAAATAATTTTTCGCTAGATTATAATAGTCTGCATAAATCAATTAATCTTTAAACAAAGCAAGGGCATGCATTTGTGAAAAGAATGCCAAGCGGAAATGCAATTTGCAGCACAGCCACATACAATAGAAATTTGATCTGACTGATTTGGAGGGTGTTAATTAGATTCTGGTATTTCATCCAATTATAACTGGCTGTTACCAAGAGAAAGTTAAAATGGAATGTTTATTGACAGAACAGATGATTTAACATTTCATTCATTTATTTTACGAATTAGCTACGCCTTTAATGCACGCATTTGAAGATGTAAAATATTTTCACAAACTAATGTTGAAATTCAAGAGATGCCCGGAAAGTTTCAGCATAAAATGAATAAATAACGAAGGTGATGAATTTGATTGCATCTGCTTAAATAAATGTTATGTCATTGCTAGTAGAACTTCAATTAAAATACCAACGAATCTTAATGTGCAACATCAAGGAAATTTCTACATTTTACAAGACTGCTAATTTCGGATGCACGGCACCAGGGTTGCCATTATTTGCTACCTTTTTTATAATTTTGAGGAGTGATATTTGATATGCATTACAGACGATTTATCTTAGAAATGATTAGGCAAACGTTACATTAAAAATTTAACGGTGGATACTGAATTTAAAAAGATGCAAAATCTTGCAACACTGCTCGGTACACTATATAATTATGATTATTCAATAGTATTATTCACGTTTATTCAATAGTAACATATTCATTTATGAAAGTTATTTTTTAAATTAAGATATTCAATTCAAACAAAATTTATTTAAAAAAAAAATTGTGCAATCTTAAAAGCAGTTTAGATATCATTCAATAAAATTAGACATGCGAAAAGAGTTGCTTTAAACTGAGTACTGCTATATGATACTGTTGTATTGTATGAAAATATTCCCCACTGCACCAAACCAAGATTTTTTTCGTAAACCACCTAATTCCCAACTTTAACAATATAAAACCAATTTAACTGAATAGAAATATATATTTAATCCTTGTGATGCATCCCTGGAAACATCTCTTCAAAACAATAAATTTGATATAAATAGTTTTGTCTTGCAATGATTTTTAAAGGGGATACACAAGTATAAAATGCACATTTCAAAAGTTTAAAAACTCATGTATCTCCTTTAATAATCATCGTAGGGCAAAACTATTTATATCAAATCAATTGTTTTGAAAAGACGTTTTAAGGGATCTATATGATATCTTGATTACAAGACATACCTTCGCATTTTAAAGTTGCCCTCTCTAGCGGCCCCCTTAGCCCCCGGACCGGTATGTTATATTCAAACAAATCGCTTTTTTATAAACCTAGAAAATAAATTCCATTGTCATTAGTTGTTTTAATCTCCAGAAACATACATTTTTTTAAACTATCCGCGGTTCGGACTTCTACGTCTTTGGCAGCTAAAGACACGATCCGCGTGCACAGTTATAACTTTTAAATTGATATATAACATGTCGAAATCAGCAGTTTACTAAAACTTTACATACCGCCCCCTCCCCTCCCAACAGCCAATATTGCAGAGTAAACCCGCACGGATTTATTTATGGTATTTCCTTTTATATTAAAACAAGAACGAAAAATCATGCGGTACGCATTGATTATTAACACTTTTCAAATGTACGTAATTGTTGTATTGTATAGCTTTCAATACTCTTTGCCTACGTAATCATACAACGGACAGACAGTACTTCTGAAAGACGTATAGATAGACTAACTGAATTCCTAACCATTTTTAAACATTGCTACAAAGTGTTAAAAATGCTTAACACAAAAGAAAACGTGGCGTTTATATTCTAATTGCAGCCCTGAAAATATCTGAAAATTTTTGTGTAGCTCTGTAAATCTGAAGGCTAACAAAATCATATTCTATACGAAATATTATTTTAGCATATTAACAGCGAATGTCAATTTCTTTATGATTTTTACAATAAAAATTTCTTTAAATGTAATTTATAAAAATGTTTGCCTTAAAATGCAATGCATTGGCTTTTTTTTTTTTTTTTTTTTTTTTTTTTTTGAGTGTCCCTGTACACAAACCAGTTACACAGGACCTATTAATGCCATTTGAAATAGGAAATATTTCATAGTAAAATTGAATAACGTATATAATTTTGTAAAAATTCTGATAATATTTACGGAGGCTGGGGGTGAGCAGACGGACAGATAGACAGATTTTGTTTATTTTGTCCAGATTTTGTCCATAATTTTGTCCATTTTGTCTTTGTACATTTTGTTGAAAGCATTCTTTTCTGCATATGAATAACATATTTTAATTTTTATTAAGATTTATTCAAAGTAAATTTATTAAAATTTGGTTTACAGAAATACCTCTCATAGAACCAATGCTTTGGAATACTCTTGGGTATCCCTGTACACAACCTAATGGTGGCATTTACTCCGTTTTCCATAGAAAACATCCGATAATGAACTTCAATAACATATTTCACTTTCATTCAAATTTGTGTAAAATAAAGGAATTAAAATATAGTTCATAAAAATACCTCTTACAGAACTCAGTGCTTTGGAATACTTTTGGATATCCCTGTATACAAACCAGTGATGGTATTCACTCCATTTTCAATGGGGAACATCTGATAGTGGACTTGAATAACATATTTCAATTTCATTAAAAATTCTGTAAAGTAGCGTTATTAAAATATGGTTTATAGAAATATCTCTCATAGGACACAATGCTTTGGAAAACTTTCGGGTGTCCCTGTACACAAACCAGTTGAGGTATGCACTCTATTTTCAATAGAGAAAATCCGATTGTGAATTGTAATATCATATATCAGTTTCAAGAAATTCCATGAATATTTACGGGAGTTGCGCGGACAGACAGACGGACAAACAGACAGACAAACCGAAGTCATTAACTCTTTCAACCTTGTTGGAAAGTGTTAAACTGAGAGGGGGTAAACATTTTGCTTTTATTAAAATTAGCATGTAATATAAGTTTAGCATGGTATTTTTATTAATTTTAAGCTATTTTTATGCCGATTTTTGCCAAAAAAAATTGCGTGCGCAAGCGATATTTTGATAACGTTTTATTTCATTATTATTATTCACGTATAAATTATTTCTTTTTTATGCGGAAAAAAAAATGAACGTGTAAAGAATTTGTTTTCATTGTCATCTCGTGGTATCTTTAAAAATTTTAAAGGTGTTATGAAGCCTTTATTAATATCTTTAACACTAATTATAACATCGGAACTAAAAGAGTCAGTTTGGATTGCTTGAATTATTTTACACGTACATTTTATGATATTTTTTAAACCTTTCTACATTCAGCAATTTGTAGAGATAGTCTCATCTGTATACGAACATTCAGATTTTAACCCTATAGATTATTGCTAATTAAAACAAAAACATATTAGACATTGAAAGTATTAGACATTGAAAATATTACCCTCACAGAAGCATGGCCTTCTATAAAACAGAAAAAAAGAAAAAAAAAGAACTTAACTTTTAATGTCCTAAACGTTTTAGTAAAATAAATTCTCCGCTTCTTGTTTCAAAGGACATAACTTCGACACAATCTACACCAAAAAGAAGAATATTTTTACCTTTAAAATAGTTTACAAAAGACAATAAGTGTATCCAGACACGTCTTCTGAAATGTGTTTGGCACATGTAACTTCCCTTTCCTACAGAATTTCTTTGCCTTTAGTAGCATTGTACTATTTTTAAAAAATGTTGTATCACAGACCTGTGGATTACATTTTCTTTTTATATCAAAATAGCTCTGGTGCATCTATTTTATGATGCAGAATGGAAATTAACAAATTTCGATATATATATATATATATATTTTTAAATTAACAAAGGCGGCAAAAATAGTTAGCATATATGATACGCATAATAGTTAAATATAGGATACTTTTAAAAGCTTTGGAAAAAATTTTAATATAAGTATACGAATAAACAAAGGTGGCAAAAATGATTAGTAAATGTTATACGAATAGTAGTACGAATGTTATACGAATAGCATATAAATTTGAAATCGCCATTTTTGAAAATAAACGGACATTTAAAATTATCTTAACAAATATTTAAAATCAAAAACAGTTTTAAATATTTCTTTTAAAAGACAGTTAAAACGTGAAAATATTGAAAATAATTATTTTCATTGATTCTTTCAAAAAATAAAGACATAAAAGATGAGAAAAAAATCAATTTTCTAAAGGAACCAAAATAAAATGGTAACTTTTAAAGCATCAATATTTTCCCCGAAAAGTCATTCTTCGACTTCTATTCTACCGAAAATAACTCCAGCATAATCTATAGAGTAGGAACAATGTTTACACTTAAAACAGTTCTGAAAAGCAAGTAAGTATATCCAGACACGTCTCCTAAAAATAATTCCGTGTATGTGATTTCTCTATCATGTTGCCTTTCTCGTGTTTTATTGCATCATACTGCTCTTATGAAATGTTATATTACGCATATATATATGTTTTTTTTTTTTATTATTATTATTATTATTTGAGCAAAATTCTTCTGCCTATATTTCGTGCTGCAACAAAAAATTATTTAAAAAAGTAATTTTTTTCTATTAGGAAAAACGAATAAAAAGAAAAATATGTGCAGTGTAAAATAAAGATAGAAATGGTATAACAATTTAATGACAAATTATATTAAAAACAATGTTTTTTCATGTCGAGTAATCCATTCGTTATATATACCTTTAAAGAAAGTAATTTATTTTTATTAACGAAAGTAATACATGTAATATCTGCATTAGAATGGTCAAAATTGGAAAATGAGACATACAAAGATTTGTACCTACTTACAGATAGCTGTCGTAATCTCCATATTTTATCTTTAAAACGTTTACAGAGCTGCCAATCTAATCCGGCAAATTGTTAGTACCGCCCATTTTTCTACACCACTTAATTTTTAGAGTAATTTTCTTCAAATATGTTTACGATGAATTAAGAAAACAAATACTCTAAAAATTAAGTGGTGTACAAAAATGGGCGGTACTAACAATTTGCCGTATTAGGTTGGCAGCTCTGCGTTTAGCACCACTACTGACAAAAAAGGGAAAAAAAATGGTATTTTTAATTATAAAGTGTTTTAGAAGCTATTTTGAATAATAACGGACTTAAAGCTGCTAAAATTTGTATGGAAATATTAAAAAAAGTTCTTGACTGGCAAGGTAACAGCCCAAATTTGAATGCAATAGAGAATCTGTGGGTTGTTGAAGCAATAAAGCATGTCTGGTGCACAGACATTTCTAAAGCTTAAAACAAGTCTCTTATTTATAGCATGTCTAAGAGGATTGCACAAATTATTAAAAACGAAAGAGGTCCTACAAAATACTGACTTTAATTACAGCAAACAACCATGTACAGTCAATTTTGTTCTTTAATATGTAAAATATGTCTGTTATTTTTGCTGAATTCCATTAATTCTGATTTTTCTATGGGTGGTCATAAACTTTTGCAAATGGCTGTATATATATATAAAAGTTATCTTTGAACCTTTTATACAGAAATATGACGATAATGATGTTTTCATGCAAAAGAAAAAACAAAAATAAAAGATTAAAATTTAAAAATTAAAAATTAAATTAAAATTTACACTAAAACCTCTAAATGAAAATGAAAACAACTACTAAATAAATTAAAAGAGAGCATTGAAAAAGAAACTGAATTTTCCTTTCTCAGTAAAGAAAAACGAATCGATCAATAAAGTTTAAACATACTAAAAAATCCTTTTATGCGTTCGCTCTTTAGCACAGCTTAAACTAATTACTAACAAGTATTCAACCAAAATTTAAAGATAAAATTTCGACTGGTAGTAAATTGATTTACAAATACATAGTCAGAAAACCATATATGCTTTACATATAAAAATAGGAGTATGTTAAATGATGGAATGAAATGACATATAAGATTTCTCATGTTTTAAACTGTAAAAAAAAAAAAAAAAAAAAAAAAAAACAGAATAAATTGGTATTTTTTGATTCGCTGAAGGAAAATCGATATACATATTTTTTAATATCTGTCAAATATTTTTCTTTGCTTTTTCGCCTTTTATTTTTCTTTTTGCAATTAATTATTATTATTATTATTATTATTATTATTATTATATTACAAAAATACTGATAAGAATATGGGGAATTTCATTTAATTTAATATATTTTCATGTTTGTAAGATATATATACATATACATATATGAAGGAAACAAAATGATGAAAGAAGTATAAAGTATTAAAAACAAACAACAGACTATATTTTTGCTACTAAAAAAAAAAAAAGAAAAATAAAAGTTTCATTTAAAACAATTTAATATAATGAATAAGTAAAGCTGCCCACGTCGCAATTTTATATATTATCCTCTAGAGAACAATACAAAAAGATTAGTATGAAATTTATAACAGAAATTTTGTTGGACGTTAAGGCTGTCAACGATTTTAACAAGTTTAAACTTTCATACTTTTACAGAGTTATTGTTCTAACACCAAAGCTTCGTGCGTGCATTGTTTATTCGTTTTTCTTAACACAAGGCAAATTAAGATATAAACTTTTTTATTTGTAAATAAAGAATTTCAAGTGCATTATCAGCAAATATTAATAATATGAGCAAATATTATAAAATATTCATTTATTTTTGGTTGATTCTTTCCGTTTTAAAAGTATAAAATGGCGTGTTCACTTTCGTGTAAAAACGGCATTGCTGTGCATTCACAGAGGTATAATAACAAATGTTTGAAAAAAAAAAAAAAAAAACATAAAATGCAAGAATTAGCAATAATGTTCCGTGTCGAAAGAAAACACGACCCTTCGTCCGAAGGACAAAGTGGGCACGAGTGCTGCAAACAAAGCTGCAACGTATGAAGCGCAGGATCATGCGTTGCCGCTTTGTTTGCAGCACTCGTGCCATCATGTAAGAAATATGAATATATGCGTTTATCAGTAATTTCAGAGCAATCTAGAAGAAACTTAAAAGTTTATTATCAATAATGTTATGGAAAATATAACAGGTTGTTTATTTTCCAACTTTTTGCATCTCTGTAACTGTTCTATAGCCTATTTTGGTCAAGAAGAGTAAACATACTCAAAATAAAATAAAAATCCGAGAAAATTATTTTAGACACTTTTTTTTTTTTTTTTTAATTATTAATTGTTTTTAAGAAAATGTTTATGTATAAAGAATACCCTCCAATTTCTAATTTTCTAAAATATAAGAAAGTAAAATAAATAAATAAATAAATAAATAAATAAAAATAAATAAAAAAATAAATAAAATAAAGTTCCTCTATTAGTTCGTTCAGTTATAATTACAACATTTCCCAATTACTTTTTACGAGTAACTACAAGTTCCATGCTTGTTACACGTTAGATACTCACTAAGTTTTCTTTCTCTTCTTTTACTTTTTTAAATTTTACATTAAAACACAATTTTATTTCACCACTGAAAGTACTACATTTAACTTTTTGTAATTCAAAAAGGAAAGAAAATTACACATGCTGAATTTAACTAACAGTCTGCGGTTAGACCTCAAAAAAGTTCTTTCAAAGTGCGATTTCCCTGTAAAAACTTGAAGAAGTTTTTGAAGAGAGAATTATATTTCTTTAAAGATTTCTCTGCTAAGTGAACTGAAAATGCAATTAAAGTAGAAGCTTTAAAGTAACTTATAATCAGACTTTTTTTGAATGAAAAAATATTTTTAATTCAACATAGTTTTTTGTCTGTAATATCAATTAAATTAATCAATTTCTGTATAAGTTGCATTTGTTTTCCGATGTCTTAGAAATTAAAAAAAAAAAAAAAAAAAAAATCGCATTAAATAATAATTTTCCTTTCATTTCGTATTTAAAAATGTAAAAAATATTACGTAAATTTCAATGACTTAGTAAATCAAAAGATTTATTGAGGAAACATTTACAAGTCGCATTACGATGCCTTCGTTGGCCTAAAGCAAAAAAAAAAAAAAAAAAAAAAGTCACACTCAACTTCATTTATTTTCACAATCATCGAAATCAGTATATGATATTTTATTCTGTGTTTCTCGTGCGTGTGATATTTTTGAGCTGAAATGTTGAAAAATGAGCCCCGAACAAATTAAAAGCAATCCATATCCTTCACCCGGAATGTTTTTTCTTATTTTACAAACCAGATAACAAGATTATCCCAATAAATTTATAATGAGAAATATTTTATTTTAAATAGATATCAGTATTGTATAATACCTTGTAAGAAAAAAGTGGGACGTTTATGACAGTTTTCTTAACAATTATGCCATGATTGAGTTTTTAAGTAAATGATGAATGCACACTGAGAAAAAATTCTGTAACTGACATTTAGATTTTAAATTGTGGCTCTAGAAAAAATAGTTCCATGTCATCCTTATAAATTCTAGTCCTCTTGGAAAGCGAGTTCTTGAAGCCCCTATTAGAATTCTAGAGAGTTTGCCAATATTCTCGAGGGCAAAATTATTTAAAAATCTCTGCAAATAAATGAGACTACAAGAAGCGGGTTTCAGCAACTATAATCTTGGTTTGTTACCAAATTCTAGAAAATCAAGCGAGAATTTTTCGCAATACAAATGATTCAGAATATTGTTTCACCATCTAGAAATGTGTGCACTAGAATATCTCGATAATTTCGTCTATTGAGTTTATTGGCGTGCCTTATGCGCATAGCTCGGAAATCTATATTTCTAATTAAAGGATTTAGAAAATGGCCACTTATACATTCTAGTGGAATGCGGTATATTTTTTTTCTCGGTGCAACTATAAAATACTAAATTAACACGTTGAGTGCCATGTCAGATATCGGCGGCCGACACTGAACTTTCCGTTTAGACCGTGTCAACGTGGCTGACAGTGTAAAATATAATATAAATCCGCGTCAACTACCGGTGACTGACAGTGCAAAATATGTTATAAAACGAAAAAAATTATATTGTTTTATGTAGTTACTGCGAATTTATTTAAAATTTACTTAATTTTTATTTATTAGAGGATATCATTAAAGCATTTTAATGGATTTTATTGAAACAGGTTAAACTTAACGCGCTTCTAAGCAGCGAGCGTGACCGAACGGGGATTTTCTTAATTCGCGTGGCGCTCAACGTTTTCAATTTAATTTCTAATTGTTAAATAATATATATAAGTAAATGCATGATGCTCATTTTGAAATTTTAAAACTCAATACTCTCTTAGAATTTCTTATTTTTCCAGAAAACTGCACGAAATTGCCAAAACTTCTTCGATATATATATATATATATTCATGATAAAAATCACACCTTGTAAGCTTTTGGTCCTACTTGCAAACATTAGCGTAAGTAATTTAAAATGAATTTATCTATTAAATAATATATTCTGTAAATGAAAATCATAGAAAAAGTGAGTGCTTGCATTTAAATTGAATAAAATCACTTTTATTTGAATGTTGTTGGTATTAGTCATGCATCTATAATGGTTAAATTTTATAACGTTCTAAAATTCTTCGCTTTATATATATTGAAAAATAATAAATAAATAAATATATATATATATATATCGAAAAAAAAATATTTTTTAACCAATATCAACTTTTAATTATTATTATTATTTTTTTTTTTTTCAAAAATAGCTACGGTTTATTTTATTTTCCAAATCCATAACTGAAAAATTAAATAACGGTACTTCGGGTGATATTTAAAGCCTTGTTTCTTCTAAAGGCGCATACATTGCTACAATAATTTTTACATATATATCATTTAAAGAATAGTAGCAAGACAGTCTAATCAGAATAATATCATAACATAGTATAGTAGTAATATATTTAATCAATCATAAATTAGTTTAACTCAAAGTAAATTATAATTTTGCTGTATAAGAAAGTTGGTTGTACAACTTTTGTATGTTTGTTGTACAATATCACATTGTACCGAGTAAATCCTTTTTTAATGCAATATATAGTTATTTTTCCACTTCATTTTAATCACCTAATTTTAACTATTGATCATATCGCATATATAATGACACTCTTGTATTTTGATTTTAAGCGACATATAAATAGCAGAAGGAAATTTTCAAATATTTCTTTGAAAATTTATTCAAATAATAATAATAATAAAAAAGGAACTGCTGAAATATGAACATGTGTTTTCGAAATTTATTTGTTTAAACTAGTTTTATACTTGCGGAACATGCAAATAATTAGAGTAGAAAGAAACTCATACAACAGACACGGTACTAAGTAAAGTATTTCTATTTACATTTAAGTAAAACCCATTTTATTTAAATTTCTTTAAATTCAATTCATGATCTACAGTTTTAGCTGCAAAAATTTCATATAATTAAATGTTTATTATCTAATATATCTCTTTAAATGAATGCTAACAGAGTAATAAATTTAATAGTTAAATAAAAAGGCTAGCTATTTAATCAAGTAGTTCACAACAATATCGTTTTATTAAGTAGAAAATGTAAAAACAATTACTAAAATAATGAGCAAACAGCAGACAATATGGTTAACTTAAGACTTATTTGTAGATATGTCCAGACAGAAGTCACTCACATATAGAAATAATTGTTGGTGTTTTTTGTTTTTCAGTGAAATTTAATTATACAAATAAAGTACGGACTCGAGAGACTATACAAAAGAATTACTTAAAGAGTTACTATACAAAAGAGTTACTTAGTTTATGCAAACCGCAAATAATTTTTACTTTCGCAATTTAACGAGTTTAAAAGCCCAGTTACTTTCGATTGGTATTGTCTGATTTTTTGAATGTATGTAAGTGGATCAACTATTTAGTTGCATAGAAATTAGTTTCGTATTTTTTTTTCTTTGCTTTAATGAAAGTCGATTTTCTTTTGGCATATAGATATTTTATAAAATAATAAATTCTCTATTTTGGACTAATACCTTTTGTCATATTTCTGGCAGTAGCATGATTCCACGTTCATATAATTTCTGATCTTTACTGGCAAAAAAATGATCGAAGTACTTTTACAGTCCTCATTTGAAGTAAAGATTTTGCCATCTAAACAGTTTTCTAGAGATCAGAACAAGTAATAATCCGAAGGTGCCAGATCTAGATGCTATTGTAGGTGTGATAGTATATTCTATCCAATCTGTGAAAGTTTTTGGCGATTTACTATTTGCATGTTGCCTCGCATTATCTTGGTGAAACACTGTGTCTTTTCTATTCATCATTTCTATCCTTTACGTTTGAGTGAATCTTTCATTTTGTCTAGTTAATGAGAGTATACATCAGAACAAATCGTGATATTGTCCGGTAGAATGTTAAAAAAAAAAAAAAAAAAAAAAAAAAAAAAAAAAAAAAAAAATTCCTTTAAAATCTTACCAAACAAACAGCAACACTTTTTTTTTTTTTTAATGAATATAGTGTTTCAGCTGTTTAGGTGAACCAGCTTTGATCAAGGTTCATCTTTTTTACACCATGAACTCTTGCGTTTAACATTTTTGTAGACAACACATTTCTCATCCCCAGAGATGATTATCTCCAAAAACTGCAGTTTGAAAAATAAAACACACATGTCAATGCGATGAGGCAAACTGATTTTTGTAAAAACTTGTGGATCCCTTACGTCGAGTTTAGAAGTTATACCAAGGTATTTATTACACGTGATGATGAACGGTCGAATTCGATAAATTTAATCTCTCAGCGATCTCACATGTTATTATTATTCGGTGGTTTGCATCAATTCCTACTTTTATTTTGTCTTTGTCTTTATCAGCTTTTACTAATCATCCAGAATATGTTGCGTCTTCAACCTCAAAATTTCAGAAACAAAATTTTGCAAAGCAGTTTTGTCACTGGCGTTTTGTCGATATATCTTCTCCATACACATCGGATTATTTTTTTCTTGTTTGAACAAATATTTTTGCCATTTCGATAGTAAAAAAGTAAAATATGCTGGAAACGCTTCTTTCCAGTTTCCTTTTTTGATAAGGGACCAAACAAATGCTATTATGAAGAACCAAACAAACTTTTTCCCAAACAAGTCTTGCTATATCAGCTATCAAAATATATAATGATAATGCGGATTAATTGTGATGTTGGTATGAAAAAATACAAATAACTCTTTTGTAAGGGAAATACAGAATTATTTCCGAACAACCCAATATTTTGAAAGTACATACAAAAGATATGGCAGGTGTTACGGTTTTAAAAAGAAACATTCTATAAGCTATGGATTAATAAACACCCAAATTTGTCTGAAGTTTGCAAAACAATTGACATCACTCCCATAAAAGTTGTTTGATGGAGATTTTCAAACATTCATTCTCCTATATAGATGAGATCGTCAGTAATTTATCCAATCATGATTTTATTTGAGACATTTCTAAATCCATTATAAAACTATTTTTCTTATAAATAATTGAATGTTTTGTTACATGGATTTTTAAAATGCGTAAAATTATTTGCCTCCTCAAAAATCATTTTACAAATTATAAGCTTTCATTTTCGAAGCATCATAATCTTAAAAATTTTCATAATTAATAAAATAAAATTATATAATTTCAAATAATAAAAATTTCAGAAAAATAATAAAATATGATCAGAATTTCTTAATTTAAAATTTCTTATATACTAAACTCATCGGTTGGTTGTTTTGTTGGGCTTTTACGTCGCACTAGTGCTTTGCAGATGGGCAATTGGCGACACTAAACGCATCGTTGCTAAGTCATTGTCGAATAAAAATGAATTTCAAAACATTATTAAGATATAGAAATACTTGTCTTACTTACTCGCAGATAATTATTACAAAAGAAATTTTAAAAAAATATCCGGTATAGTGCAGACAATATATACTGATTAAGCATTCTAAAATTGCTGGGGAATATGTAGATTGGTTAAATCCTTTCAATAATGATATCGTCTTTCCACGAAAATATAAATTATTATTAAAAAAATTCTTTCTTGCTAGATAGCATACAGTCGACAACAAAATTATTCGAGCACTAGCAATAATTCCTATGTGAAAAAAGTGCACTTTATACTGTGTTGTTAAATAAATCCTTGCCGAACCATGCTCTTAGACTGACTAAGAATATGACTCGACAAGGATTTATTTAACAAAGCAGTATAAAGTGTACTTTTTCATATAGGAATTATTGCTAGCGGTCCAATAATTTTGCTGCCGAGTGTAGGTAAAAATTAGACTTTCATTTTTGTTTTATTTTTATTAAAGCAAATAAGAAGCACCGTCAGGTGTAATATTAACAACAATGATATTTCAACGATTATATTATGATAGAAAGAAGCTTATAAGTGATGGTCTAACATTGGATTATTATTTTTTTTTTCTTCACTGCGATATGTATTCTCCCTGTTTAATGATTAAAAAAAAAATCTCAATTTAGAATTAAAACTATTTGCTGGCCATCGGTAAGAAATGTAAGGTAATTTAAAAAATGTTTTTATAATTTACAAAGCAACTTACTCAACAAGTCTGAATAGCTTACACCTTCACCTAAAGGAATATCATAAACACATAGTATGTATACGTAGAAAGAACTTTTTTTTTTTTTTTTTTTTTTTTTTTTTTTTAATATCAATCTGAATAATATATAGTTAAACACATATTGTACAGTCACCCAAAAAAAAAACGCCACCCCCCCACCTAATTTCGCCGTAAATTATCGTAGAAACATTTGACTGGTACCGATCGATTTGTAATAACGTCTAGTTTATAACGGTATAGTTAAATTTTGCCTAAGGGGTCGTCTACATATTAAAACTGGCATTAACTTCATTTTCTTCAATGGCAACCCCTATTTTTGACTTCATATTCAGATTTCTGAGATCAAGGCGGTTCGAAAAACATACCTATTTATATACCTTAAATCAATTTTAAATAGAGTTACACGTGAAAATGTATTAGGGGTCCGTCTATACATTTAGAAAATATAAATCACGATCTACCACCCAGTATACATTATTTATTAAGTTTCACACCGGAAAAAAATTTTAGAAATGTTAATTATAAAATAAAAAAAATGACTAATTCACAGAACTTTCTGAGTTAGTTTATGAATTAAAAGATTTTTATTGGTTTCTATTGATTAAACATCAGTTAGTTCACTTCATACGAAGAAAATTAAATAGCTTGAATAGATATTAAAATAGCTATCAAAAGAAAAAAAAAATATGAATGGTTTTAAATTTGTTTGAAAATTCAAAATTATTTTAACTCAAGCTGCCGTATAATTGTCTGAAACGGCGGCACTCAACCTCGTTCCCACGGCCGTTTCACAGTGACAATGGGAGTTTGTTCTGATACTGCAGTACTTTCATTTTCTTTAATTGACTTTTTTAAAATATTAAAACAGATTTTTTTATTTTTATTTATTTATTTTTTTAATTAATTATTATTATTATTATTTTTTTTTTTCATGACATTATTAAAAACTTTTACATAAATCTCCACGATATTCTTTTGCTTTTATATTTTATAATGTATAACAAATTAATATGTAAAATAATAAATCCTACTACTTAATGGGATGTTATAAAATTCTACACTTTAACACAGATACCGAAGTGGACGGTGGGTGTAGAAAGGCTGACTACCCTTAATCTAAATCTTCACTTGAAAAGGTCAAAATGTTACATAACTCTTTTTTTTTTTTTAAGGAAAAAAGAAGAAGATAAGGAGGAGAAAGACGGATCAAAACGAATATAAAGCATATTAAACGTTAATACCCTTTAAGCACTGGAAAAAGGCGGGGTTTTGTATTGTGTGTCATTTGGGAGCTGTAGAGTGCCAGAAAATTACTTTATGTAATAAAACTTTTCATTTAAAGGGTATTTAAAGCAGCATTATATTTAATACATAGACTATTCAGAAAAAAAAATACCATTCATCTGGTTCATGAAAAATAAAGAACATTTTCTGGCATTGCTCTATGTATATACATTCTTGTCAACCTATCCCGGAAGATTACTGGTCCCGCCCCTTTCCGTACATTTTTTTCACATCAGTCTTTTTAGAGCCGTGTCAGCCATCGGTGGCTGACACTGATCTTTCCATTTAGGCTAAGTCAGCCGGCAGCGTAAAATATGATATAAAACTACAGAACTTACATAGTTTTAAGTAATTACTGACAATTTATTTAAAATTTACTTCATGTTTTTTTTTTTTTTTTTTAAATAGGATTTTTATAGGATAATATCGTTAAGGCCTAATGGGGTTTATTGAAACTCGATAAACATAACACGCTTCTAAGCAGCACGTGTGGCCTAAATGGGATTTCCATAAGAATTCGCGTGGCGCTCAATGAGTTAATCGTAAATGTATTTGAAGTTAATTACTCTAAAAATTAAATTGTGTACACACAGGGGCGGGAACTAACAATGTTACGGGTTAGGTTGGCAAGTATGCATATATATTTTGCTTGATTTATAAAAATTTATAACACATTTTCTTCTTTTTTTTTAGTATTTTGTGTTTATACCTCTCATTAAAAATAAATACAATATTCATATATAAACATTTCCATACAGTAATGTATATAAACATATTGATTAAAGAAGATTTGTTGATATTATATAATTATTCTTCTATCTGTATAGTATATTAACACAAATATATTTTGTAAATTTCGCAGCATCGAAAAACAGCAACATAGCTTCCATATCAAGGCTTAATGTAAATAGCCACGCCTTTTCACAAATTTTCTAAAACTTTATAATATAAAGCAAAATAATTTTGCATATTTGTAATTAAATCATTTAAGTTTTGTCTTCAATAATCGATGTAGTAAATACCATTGTGATTTATGCATACCAGCGTCACATACAGAGTCAAATAGGAATATGCAAATTTGTCTTTTTTTTTAGATAGTGTTTCAGCGAATCAGAGGCGGGGCTTCTTTTCTTTTGAAATTCTTTCACAATCCCTCGCCTACATTGTGATAACTTTACAAAAATATGCCAATTTGTATAATAAACATCGAAATATTGCTTAGGAAACAATAAAAATAACATAAAGGTAAATTAAAATAGTTTTCCGTGAAATTATATACAAACATTTACTTATAGAGGATACAGATTATAACAAGTGACGGCCCCCTAACAGGAATAAAAAGTGAAATATCACTGTAACTCAAAAAATAATGTTAGGAACGACCTGTAAATTTGGAAACCTATGTTTTTGATGATGCCCGTTCTATTCGTGCAAAAATTAACATAGGTCATAATTCATAATTTTTTCAAATATGAATTTATTAATAATTTTCATAATTCAAAAAATGTTTTTTTAGCAAAAATTTGCATGGAATATGTTTGGGTTACTTCATTCTAACGAATAAAAAAACAGAATTTAAATATCATAATTATTTCGGAAGATATGATTTAATGTTTGTCACATTCATTTAACATAAGCACCCCCAAACTTTGACAGCTTATAACTCTATGAAAAATTGAGCGAAATATATAAACTATACCATTTTCCGTGATGATTTGATCCAAAGAATTCAAATAAATTATAAAAAATGGGGGTTACCATTGAAAAAAATGAAGTTGATGTCAGTTTTAATATGTAGACGCCCCCCTAAGTAAAATCTAACTATAACATTATAAACTAGACGTTATTACAAACTGATTGGTACCAGTCGCATGTTTCTACGATAATTTACGGCAAAATTAGGTGGGGGGGTGGCGTTTTTTTTTTTTTTTTGTGGTGACTGTACATTCACAGCAGGTTTGAAAGTGTTCCGTCTTTTGACGGAATTCTTCTACTAGTATTTTTTTAACAGTAATATCTTTCTTTTTTAGTCACACAATATTAGTGTTAAAAAACCTTTAAAAATAATAATAATAATAATAATAATAATAATAATTGGGCCGAAGGCTTAGAACACTTTTACCACACTGATTCACAGACACAAACACACATATATTTACATAAATTATTATAGATGAAATTGTATCATTACTTTTTTGTAATTTATTATTAACCCATTAAAAGCCGCTATATGAATATATTTGAATACATATATTTGAATACAATATTTGAATATATACATATATTTGAATACATATATTTGAATTTACATACTGAAAATATTTGAATTTCCGCATATTTTGGGTTTAAACGTGCATTTCTAATCATATATAGTTTAAATAATTAAAAAATATATATTTTTTGTTAGAAGATATGATATGTTCCCAAAATGGGAGATTTGACACCTAATTGGGGTAGAACAGATGTTGAAAAACTGTAAAATCCTTTTAAATTAGTTTTCTTGATCCCTGTTTGCTATAATTAAAAAAAAAAAAAAAAAAAAAAAGAACTGTTTTATTTCATATTCGTTGTTTTAAATCCCTGCTCTTGAATAAGTTATTTTTACTGTTATTTTTTTTTTTTTTTTTTTTTTTTTATTCTGATGTTTTGCAGAAATAGAAACATCAATGTTTGAATAATTAAAGAAAAAAAAAATAGAAGTTACATTGCAAACTTTTTGGAAAAAATTACCAACCAAGCTAGGTGCTTCAATGTTTAATGTAAAAAATACATAATATAATATATTTAACTTAATTAATTGCACAGAAAAAAATTCTTAAAAAATTCTTACTGCAGCGGGAGCTTTGACGCCTAGTGGGTTAAGTAAATAACGCATTTTTTTTTAACATATATAAAATGATATATTATGCATTAGTTTTAATAAGTAACACAAACTATTTTCTGCTACAAAAATTCAGTTTGAATGTCTGCAATAAAGAAAGCTAAATTATATTATTAAATAAAAGTTAGAAACACAGAATATTCAAGCTGAAATATATTTATGTCCTTATTATTTAAGAATAATTAAATTATGTAACTCTTTCATTTCAACCATTTATTGCTACACTTCTCTAATTTCAATAAAGATTAGACTCTGATTGCATTCAATTTCGATTACTGGAGGAATTAAGTCTAACGGACATCTGTTACATGATTGCATTTTTATTTTTCTGATGAGGCAAAGATAAGAATAAAAGAAAGCTAAGAGATAAATAAGAGAATAAAAGAAAATCGTAATCAGAAATACTGAAGATAGTAGAAAAGATAACAGAATGGGAAGTTACCGAAATCGATGATCAATAGAGATTTCCCTACTCTTCTACCTCCAAACAATCTATTTACATCCTCAATTGTTTTGGGTTAATATTTCCCATCATCTTGCATATATTTACGATTGAACTTAAATATATTCAGTATTATTTAAAAATCTAAAATAAATGTATTACATAATTCAGTGTGAATTAAATTTTATTACATTTTTAGAAATTAAACATTATTTTTATATTTCATTGTTGCAGATTTGTACCATTTAATTTTGATCTAACGATGTATTTAAATAATATAAAGCATTCAAGGTTTTCTGATTTATTTATTTTTAGTTTATTTTTAGTTATTTATTTATTTATTTATTTTTTTTTAGTTAAAATATTAACATTATCAGTTACAATAAAGAGATTTATTCTACAATTAATATTAATTACAGACGTTTTTAATAAATATGTATGAATAAATGTCACCAGCATTAACATTAATTTTTTACAACAAATTATTATTAATAACATTTTATTTTCTTTATTTTATTATTTCCATTTTAGTGAAATTTAACTACATTATAAAACTCTTACAAATTCTTAACTAATGCTTACTGAAAAAGGGAATATACTTTATTTGAACATTTTAATATAAGAATTTGAGTTAAAAAAAAAAAAAAAAAAAAAAAAAAAAAACATTCTTGTGCATAAGTTCATACAATATAAAATGTCCATCAAATAATCATAGATAAGTTTTAAATTAAATCAATTCTATATTTTAAAATATGTTTACGTAATCCTCTACAATTTCTTTTTGAATTTTTTTTTTTTTTTTATAAGTTTATTACGTCTTTCCATCACTTGAAGTGATTCACTCCAGAATCTAATCATGATAAAGTAGGCGGCAGTTTCAGTTTTATTTCTTTGTTCATTTCCAATGTTCTAAATTTCACTCTGCGTGACCAATAAACAAGTCTGAATGTTTTCATCTTCCGGGGAATTCTAATTATAGAAATCGGGAGAAATAATGTATTAGAGCGTAAAAATGGCTTCAACCTTATTTTCTTAATAAAATCTTTTCTCAAAGTTAAAAGAATTTTATTTGAAAGAAAAGACTTTTCGTGTAGATATTTCTGTATGTTTATTGTATATTCAAAGTAAAATGTTTCCACATTATTACCTACCGCTATGCAAATTATAACGTTTATTTTATAGAACGAAAAAAAATGTATTTTTGGTCAGCATTTGAATTACTCAAAGTAATCTAATAAAGGATTGAAAGATGATAAAAAAAAAAAAAAAAAAAGTTATGTTTTCAGGTTTGCTTCTTACTTTATATTTCAAAAGCACGAAACATTTTTGTGCGTGACCAATAAACATATCTAAGTAATTTTCATCTTCTGTGGATTTTCAATTATAATAATGAGAGGAAATAGGGCAATTAAGTAAAGATTATTTTATCATTGCTTTTTTATTGAATTTTAGTTATTATGTTACTCTACTATTTCTCCATTATTTCATTAAAAATGAAAATATGTTTATGGTTGATTTCGTTAGAACGTTTATTATAGAACTGCAAATAATTTTTTTTACTTACGGCGGTTATATTTTTATTGCATCACTATTAAGTATAATAGTGTTATGTACATGACAAATACGTTGTTCAAAACTGATGTCTATAAATTATACTAAATTCGTATAGTTTATATTTAAATCGTATAGTATTTTTGACATTAAATGTAAATATATAAAATGCACAGTTTTCAGCAGTCACTAACTTGTATACCCATTCTTTTCTTTTTCTTTCTTTCTTTCTTTCTTTTTTTTTTTTTAATAGTAATTTTCAATCTTTTTTTTTTTTTTTTTTTTTTTTTTTTTTTTTTTGTAGTACATATCTTAGAAAAAGTAATGCAAAAATGTCTTTAAATAAAAAATGGTATTCAAAAATCTGACCGCTGAGCACTCTGCAAAAAATAAAATAAAATAAAATAAAATAAAAGAAAAGAAAATATAAAAGAAAATAAAAGAAAATAAAAAAGAAAAGAAAAGAAAATAAAATAAAATAAAAGAATTTGAAATTAATAAATATTTTATCACCTACCAAAATTAAAATTTTCGATAACGCATTTTATTCCATTTCCACAAAATCCATGTTTTTAATAAAGTTTTAATTATTAAATAATGTTACTTAACACGAATTGCAAAATCACTGACATATGATACTTAAATAGTTAAAGTTTACAGATATGAGAGAGTAAATGAATGTTCAAATATATCAAAATATAATAGCAATATGATAGAAACTTTCATAGAAGCAAACTAGAAAAATAAATTGTATAATTTAGACTATTCAGCAATTAGATTATTGCTGCTCCCATTTGAATTCCCTCACAAATATATTTCCACTCCTGGAAAATGAAAAAAAAAAAAAAGGACGAAAAAACAGTGCATATTTTTTCTGGTAAATTTTGCATCAAACATAATACGAAAACATTCTCAAAACTTTGAAAATAAAACCTTTTTTATAGTCTGCTTCAGTACACATTTTAATGACCTCATTACTTAGTAGATTGCTTAGGTAATAATGTAGATAAGATACCAAAAATATTTCAAACGAGTGTTAAACATGAATGAAATTCTATTTTTGTAGCAATGTTTCATTTATCCAATATAAACTTAATATAGTTTTTTAAGCATACATATTATTTTTTCAAACATTTATAACTTTCATTTTGTTTCAGAATGCATGGAAAATATTAATTAAGAAATTATCAAAACTAAATTCAAAACTGGTGAACAAACAATAAATAGATTATAAGACTTCTTCACACACTATAAATTTTAAGCACGCACAACCGGTTTCGAAAGGACGTAGCCTTTCTTCATCAGGTGCAAAAAAAAAAAAAAAAAAAAAAAAAAAACACGTGCTGCCTTGGAGGAAAAAGCAAGACTGAAAGCAGGGCAAAAACCAGAGGGGGAGGAGCAACACAAACAACCAATAGGAAGCAACATGCATGACCAATCAGAGAGGAACACACATACACACACAAAAACAAAACGAGAGAGGGACGGAATAATCAATTATTTGTTTTATTTTATTTTTTATTTTATTTTTTTAAATTTAATTAATATTCTACTAGTAAATTTAATAAAATTTATTTATTTATTTATTTTTAATTAGAATTATTTAATTATAACTATATGAAGGAAATTATTTAATTGAATTAAACAAATTTTTCCAGGCTGTAGACAGCAAAGTGGAATCAGATTTTTCATTGACAATTTTATCACGATTAAGGTAAATAGCTAAATTTTCCAAGAAATCCAGTTCGGAAACGCGTTTATTATGAAACATAATTTTGGCACTCTTAAAATTAAAACAATGATCAAATTCCCAACTGTGCTTCGCAATAGAAGATTTAGAAATTTCTTTATTAATAACATACCTAGAATGTTCAATTATATAAACACCATTATTTAGGAATCATTTCCAAGTGCTTTTTGCCGTGTGGATGGATGCATTGTCCTGTCGGGAGATCCAGAAAGGTCGGTTAATTTCCTCAGCAACAAGCAATAAATTTTCTTCCAGTAGATCTTCGTAGGTTATGGCATTCATTTTCTGTCAGAGAGGAAAACGCAATGTTGACTTCACCAAGAAATTCAAACGCAGCCCAAACCATGAGTGACCCTCCACCTTGCTGCTGTTTTGAAAATGTTTTAGTTTTTTTTTGTGCAGATCGTGTCACCAATAAGAAAAACCGCCAAGACCATCTAAATTGATTTTTTTTTTTCATCGGAAAATATTATTCTTTCGTATTCTACCTTCTAGGACGCGTGATCTTTCACCCGATGCAGGTGAATCTGCTGGTGCTTTTTAGTCATACATGGTTGGGATTTTCTTTTCTTGTACTTCAGCACTTTAGAGCTATTGAATAGTCTGGATAAAGTGGTTTTGTCCCCTTCTCATAAGTTCGACTAAACATGTGGGTGTGAAATAAAAATTAATAAAAAATAATAATTGTTATCAAATGTATATATTTTAACATATATATGGTTCTGATTGCCATATGTATTAACTTAAGATTTCTAAATAAATTTTCTGATGACTAGAACATTAAAAACATCAGAGATTGCTCTAAAAGTGTCAATAATTGGTGCACTTACCCTATCTACATTCTTTGTGACAGACTTTCAGAAGTATGACTAAATTCCTTTGAAAATCGTGGTACTTGGCTTTTTTGATAAGATTAACACATAACAGTTCATGTAATTAATTTAAAAACAAAATTTTCCCGATATACATACATTTACTTTTCAGTTATCATTATATTAAAATTACATATCATTATATTAAAATATATATATATATATATATTAAGAGGTATAATATTTTTCAAAGTATTTTTAAAAAGTCAAACTGTTATTCAATTTTAAAATGGATATTACATTCTAAGTACATTTATGGAGTTTCTTCTATTTTTATGTAGATTTATTTTTATATCCCGTCTGTTGTAATTTAGATAAAAATTTCCATATGTCAGTTCAAAAGATATAAATCTAAAAATAATCTATTTTATTTTCAGAAATGTACAAACATTTCGAATATACGTCATAAATTTAATTTATTTCAATCACTAAATACGTTAACCTTTCACATTGTAAAAAAATTCAAAGCAATATATGTACAATATAACATAATGAGGTTTCACAGTGTCTTAACATTTTTAATACAACTTCTTTTTTGTGCATTCGTTTGCTGGCATAAACACGATATTTATATATAAATATCGTGTTTTATATTTATTTAGAGCATTTGCAGCTTACATTCTAATTTATTCTAAAAGTTTAAAATTTTGACAAGAATATGATTAAGGACTTCTTTTCCCATAAGGATAATCTCGGTTAGTTAAAAATTATTATTCAAATTATATAGAATATGCGTTTTACATAACCTCACAAGAAACAAATTTTAACGAGAAAAGTAATTATAATGAATATATCTTAGTCAGAAAAGGGAGCATACTAATTTTCTTACAAACGAGCAGCCTTTGTATGCTTCGCTGATCTCTATATTTAAATGATTTTTCAAACATATAAAAATAATAAAATAATTAAAAATAATTAAATAAAAGAATAATATTATTATTATTAACAATAATTCTCTTCATTTTAATTTAAAATTAAAATCTAAAATAAAAGTCCCTTGAAATCGCTCAAAACTATTTTTCGGATTCCCACTGCCTTCGGCTTCGTCTCCACCTTTCACGCTATGTCCGATCACTCCTGTTTTTAATATTTTACTTTGATTTATTTATTTTAACGTTAAATAGTTATATTTCCAAACCTTTCCAAAAATCAGAATAATTCTTTTCTTATTGAAGTAATTTAATTTTAAGCTAATGCATAAAAAAATAAAACGAAATTATATCTGGCAATGATCTCGATTGACAGATAATCTACTATAGCTGCCAATTTGCATACGATATTGACTTCCGTTGTTTTGATAAAGCCTTGTTTTGAAAGTGGCAAAGGAAGCGACCTGGAAATACATAGTTCAATTAATTTAAAATATCTAATCAAAGTTCGAGATACATCTTTAGTATAGGACCCTCTTGTCGAATTTTAAAATTTGTCTCTTTTTATTTGTGGAGAGCGGTGTACATTTTCTTATTAAAAAATTATAACTTATCTTCATTATACATTTAATTATTGAATTTTTTTAGTTAATTTATGGCAATGTTTCACATTATAGTTATATTTCTAACCTACAGTGAAATATAAAATAGCGCTTGAAAAAGGAAAAATGTAATTTTAAAAATTGCATTTCTTTTATAGAATTATCTATTCAGACACATTGGAAATAAATAACTTATGTGTTTATTGTTGATGTTTCATTATTTTTTGCAGTATTTCATAATTTATTTAAATTCCAAACGTGCGTATATTGTAATCGTGTGTAAGAAAATACTTATATTTATTTTATGCTAAATAAATAAATAAATAAATAAATAAAAGCGTAAACTTTTTTGAACTCAGCTAATTATTTATATAATAAATGTTTAACAATTTTTAAGCTGATATGAGGGTTATTTCATATATTTATTACTTTAACAAATCTAATCAAAATTTGAAAATCAGGCCTCGAGGGGCATCAGGAGTGGTCAAAACTAAAAACCCTGGATAATCTCAGTCAAGAGTCGCTAGTCAAAACGGACCTACATGCAAAATGATTTTGTATACAAGTACAATCGAAAATTTTCCAAAATCAAAGACCATTATTTGCTTGTTTAAAAACAAAATATGTTGAGAAATATGCTCATTTATATGAGTGTCTAATGAATTGAGCAGACTTTGTTCTCATTGATACTTTAAAATTAGATATAGGGATATTTTTCGACGTGCATCTTATTGGATCAAACACATATTTTAATGAAACTTCGATTTCGTAAATCTTAAAATATATATATTTATTTACACGGCATAATTATTTGCTTTTGTAAAAACGATAATTTTTGAAAAGTTGATGCTTTTAGTGCATTTTCTGGCTGAGTGCATAGTTAATTTTTTTACTTTATTTACAATTAAAATAAACAACATTATTAAAACTTTCTATGTACGGCTCACTACCTTATTTTATATTTTTGTCTATAATAAATAAAGACGTGGTAAAAAATATTGTAACACTCAACTCTTATAAAAAAAAAAAGCTAACATGCGTAGATGATCTAAACAAAATGTAAACATTTCGTATGTATACGTATGTAATAACTGTTGAGGGATGGATGGATGGTTGGGTTTTACGTCGCACTAGTGCTGCGCAGATAGGCAATTGGCGACGGTCTGGGACACACCCCTAGAGGTGGTTCGGATACATGCCATTACGATTTTGATCCTCCACTGTTGAATAATCCACATTGAATTTTGCTCAAATCTTGTCTGGAATGATTATGATTTACATTCATTTTTTAAAATACACATTATAAATCATAATATATATGCAGGCAACGACTCACGTCTTCACTTCTCGTACAAATACGTACTATATATGTTTACACTGATTTAACTATGGCGCCCGAAAATCGTTGCCAGTTTCAAACATCCAAAATGTTTTTTTTTTTGTTCTTGTTGTTGTTTTTTTCGCCCAAAATAGTTACCATGGAGTTCTAGATATGTAGGTCCTCCGTTTCGGTGACGTGAACAATCCATTTTGGAATAATGTTACTTGAAGGGCAATGTATTGGATGTGACTTTATCCGTATTCGGTTTTCAACTACTTTTTCAACCTAAATTGGATACGAGACCAATTTGGGATAGAGTCGTTTTGGGGTTTATTTTTTATAGTGTAGTTCTGCGGTCAACCGTTTTCCTGAAAGCAACCGACACACGCATACACACATTCAAACATATTATTTTATTATATCCAGAGCTGCCAACCTAATCCGGCAAATTGTTAGTACCGCCCCTTTTTCTACACCACTAATATTTTAGAGTATTTTTCTACTTAATTCATCATAGATATATTTGAAGAGAATTACTCTAAAAATTAAGTGGTGTAGAAAAAAGGGCGTTTTTCAATGGGCGTTAACAATTTGCCGGATTAGGTTGGCAGCTCTGTATATCTAGAGATACTTCTTATGCTTATACACACACACACACACATATATATATATATATATATATATATATACATACATCTATATATGTGTGTGTGTGCGTATATATATATATATTATTTGTTTTTGTCTTTTGAAATATTTAACTAGCATATGAAACGAAAAATTCTTCAAAATTTTCTATAGATGCAATAAATAATTAAATCTCCGAAGCACAGAGATGTATAAATATAATAACAACCTAAAGACAAAATAATTTATAAAAAAAATATTTTCTAAAAACATTAAGATTTTAAAATTCATTAACACATTCATGATATGCATCTAAATTTGAATATGAGATATTATTTCAAATAAGAATACATGCGTTCAAATAAGATCTCCAAAATGACAAATCTAGCAATGGGAACGTATTTGCAAACCTCTTCAAATTAAACTACAAACCATATTTATAGTATTTAGTCACGGATATAATTAAAAGGCAAGCACGAAAATCAGAGATGTACTTTTGTAATTCAGTACGGTCGGAATTATTTCCATATCCCGTATGATTTTGGGTTTGTATCCTTCAAAAGTATCTTAATTTTCACCATGCGTTTTTTTTTTTTTAAGATTTATTGAAGAAAACTGCATGATGTCGATTGCGTCATATTTTTAGAAAAATATAGAAGAAGGATAAGCCCGTCATAGAAAAAAAAAATAATAAATTAATGAGTATAATGATTTTATTTTACGCATGATTTACTTTAAATCAGAAACAAGTAAATTAGGCATAACGCCCGAATATTCGTTTCCATAGAGTCCGTATTGTAAGTAAGGAGAATATAGAACAAACAAACAAAGTATTTCGAATTGAAAAATAAAAAAAATTAACTTGATTTTATAGATATTTTCTTCAGTATAGAAATTATTATTATGTAATAATTTTAATAAATTATTGTTATTCATGTATATATATATATATATTTGTGTGTGTGAGAGAGAGTGATTTCACGTATTAAATAGTCCTGCGTATACGCTGTCGTTGGTATTAAAAATTAAAGAGGTATCCGAAAATACTTAATCCAATAAAAAATAACTTTTTATATTTCTCTAGTAAAATAAGAGATGCAAACAATATCGTTTCTTTTATCCAATAACCTAATTTACTTTTGATTTCTTATCTGATAATTGAATATATTCATCATAGCTGTCACTAGCATAACCTTTAGATCAATAATTTGGATTTTTCTGTAAATTGTATTAATTTGTTTTAGAGTTACGCTAGCGTATTTGGTAAATCTTGATTTTTATCTAATTAGGGAATTAGCTGAATGATAGAAGAGACAAATTTTTGAAATAGATTTTCCTGATTCTTTTATTTACTCTCCTTTTACAAAAGGTAGAGAGAAAATAAAACAAATTTTTATGACACTAAATGAAAGATCTGTTGTGCAATCAATATACAAATTTAAAAACTTCTTCACAGTGCTTTCATTAGTGATTTCATTAGCTTTATGGTGCGTGAAAATGTTTTTAAGTTTGAAATTTTTATGAGCCTTAGTTTATTTCAAAAATATTTTAAAGTAGAGAAACTCCAGTAAATGTACATTCTTTAATTTATGAAAAAACAATTGGTTTTGAAGTCACAATGGATATTATATATAAGCGCAATCGCATCACTCACCTTAAGATAAATCCCAGAAATATAAGGTTATATTTCTTATCGGTCATGAATTTTTTTAACTTATTTTTGCTATAATAGAAAGTAAAGGATAATGGAATTTTTAATAATCTTTTTTGCAAAACTATTTGAGAGATTGGTTTAAACACATATAATAGTCATGCAGTTACAGGTTTTCGGAGCCATTGACAATATCTGTTTGTCACTTTCACTGAAGTTCTAAGATTTTCTTTTTCTTGTTACATATGTTGCATGTCATAGAAGAATATTTCAGATAATTTTCAATATTAACTATTTGGCATTAACATATTAATCTAAGTCTCAATCCCTAAAGAGGGAAAATCTAAATAAAAGAATTAATACATACATACATACATACATATATATATGTGTGTGTGTGTGTGTGTGTATCATCATCATCATCAACCATCATCAATTTCAACCTTTATTAATCCACTGAAAGATGAAGGCCTCTCTTAGGTGATTCCAAACTGCCCTGTTTTCTACAATTTTTCTCCATTCTGCTCTTACAAACTTCACAATTTCATCTCTCCAACGACACAGCGGTCTCTTCCTCGGTCTTTTCTTATCTCTTGGCATTCAAAAGAGAGATTTGGTGACCATTTCTTATCGCAAGGTGCCCAGCCCAGGTCCATTTTAATTTATTCACTCTAGAAATAACAACAGTAACTTTGGTTTGTTTCCTAATCCAAATGTTTCGCTTTCTCTCTCTTCGGGTGAATCCTAACATGCATCACTCTATGCTTCTCTGGGTTGTTTGAAGTTTTTGTATAGCTTTACATGTTAATGTCCAAGTTCCCGAAGCATAAGTTAAAGCAGGCGAAATGCACTGATCAAAAACTTTTCTTTTCAAACAAATTGGGAGGTCGCTTTTGAATATACCACTATTTCTTCCGATCGCTCTCCATGCAAATTTAACTCTATTGTTAATTTCTTCCATGATTTTCCCGTTCATAGAAAGAACTTGTCCCAGATAAGTTTAACTTCCTACCGTTTCTAATACATCCATATCAACAGTGATATTCAATGGAGAAACAAAGGAATTTGACATAATTTTTGTCTTGCTGAGGTTCATTTTCAATCCAACGAGCTTGCTTTCTTTGTTTAATTCTTGAAGCATTTCTTTCAAATTCTCAAAATAGGAGGCAAGCAGTACAATATCATTCGCAAATCTCAAATGATAAATAAAATCTCCATCAAATTTAAGATTTTCTGTTCCCAATTTATTTATTTTTTCAATTTCTTGAAGCACTGCATTGAAGAGTTTGGGTGAAATTGTGTCTTGTCTTACACCCTTTCTAATTTTGAATGCATTACTCGTTTTGTGAAGTTTTAATTTGGCTGTTGCTTCTTTATAAATATCTGCAATAAGGTGAATATATCCTGAATTAATATTAGTATTCCTTAATACATCCATAACTGCTAGTGATGATACGGAGTCAAAAGATTTTCGTAGTCCGCAAAGGCCACACACAGAGGGAGTTCATTACTTCTTTCAATAATTTCTCTAATTGTATGAATATGATCAATCGTACTAAAACTACTTCGAAATCCAGCTTGTTCTTTAGGTTGTGCTACATCTACTTGTTTCTGTAAGCGGTGTGTCAGAACTTTCATCAGAATTTTAAACAAAATTGAGAACAGGCTGATAGGACGATAGTTTCTAATACCTTCTTTTTCTCCTTTTTTAAAGAGTAAGATTATGATGGCATTTTTCCAGTCCTTTGGAACATGACATAATGTTATACATTTTTTGAATAGTTCAGTAAGAAATTCATTGGCTTCATTCCCTGCTTTTTCTACAATATAGACAATGATTTTATCTTCTCCTGAAGCTTTTCCATTTTCCGTTACTTTTATTGCCAAACTGCTTCTTCCTTCAATATTGCTGGTATAGCATCGTTTGTATTTGGTGAGGTAGGTGAACCATTGAGTTGTTCTGGTGAGCTGTACAATTCTGAATAAAAAATTTCTGCCTCTTTTAGAATTTTTTCTTGATTCTGAGTGATATTTCCACTTATTGTCTTCAAAGCTAGAATTTTTTTCCTACAAAACATCAGGTTTCTCTTTGCAGTCTTCAAAATTTTATTTTCTTCATTGGCTTGCTGGAACATATTACAACTGAATTTTCTGGTGCCTTCTACAACATTTTTCCTCAGAGTTTTACATATTTCTAAAAATTCAACTTTTGCAGTAATATTTTTCTTGTTATATTTAATTTTTCTGCTCTTTTCCATAAGCTGTCGTGTCTCTTCTGATATCTTTTTAACAGGTTTATCTTCTTCGGAACCAGGTGCATTTTCTGCTGATTGCAGAACAACATCGACAAAATTCACAATGAACTCATTGACATCTTCAGTATCATCAAGCAACTGAAATCTGTTCTTTATTTCAAGCTGGAACTCTTGTGTTTTAGCTTTTAGAAGCTGTGGTTCAATTCTCTTGTATCGAATTTGCACCAGTTTCTTTCTCTCCAATGCAACCTGGAACTGTACTTTACAACGTACCAGTCTGTGATCACTACCAGAGTTAAATCTATTTATCACGGCACAATCCCTAAAAGTGTATTTCTTGTCAGTTAGAATGTAATCTATTTCACTTGTTACTCCATTGGGAGTTTTTCCATGTCCATTTCTTCTCTGGATTCTTTTTAAAAAATGAATTCGTGAATAAAAGTTTTCACATTCTGCAAATTTAATCAGTCTGTGTCCTCTTTCATTTCTAGTTCCCTTTCCAAATGCACCAACTACACGTTCATTTGAATGTTTGATACCAATTCGAGCATTGAAATCTCCCATAATGATTTTAAGATTGTGCTTTCTGGTCTTGCTGAGGGCCTTCGTAACATCTTCATTTCTCAATAACTTGCTCTTCACATGTGCTGGTTGGATCATAGACTTGAATGATCTCAGCGTTATAAGGCTTAGAGAGATTGATGGTGAGTGTTGCAACTCTATCAAAAAAGCTTGTAGCTTTTATTACTCTCTTTTTTAAGTTCTTGTTAACCAAATATCCTATTCCGCTGAATCTTCCATTATGAGTTACTTGATAATAAAGCATATTTCCATTCTTCAAATCTAGAAAATCTTCACTTTTTCTTCTAACTTCACTGAGACGTAAAATAACCCATGTAATATGTCATTTTTTCAAGCTTATGGAGTCTATCTTTGGAGCTCAAGGACCTGCAATTTAAAGTACATATATTCATTCCTTGGCAGCTGATCCGGTGATTCTTCGCACCCTCTGCCTTCTTGCTTTCCTACTTGCTGCCCAGAGCAGGGACATTCTGGCCGCCGGAGACTAGGGGCCATTGTACATATGAAACAGGCATTTTGAGTATGAACAAGGAACTAGCCAAGTCACACCACGCTACCCAATGCGTCTTGTTTCAAGCCCATCCATATTGGTTCGTAATGCTAGGCATAACTAACAGCTGCACCACGTGAAAGTACAGACTGGATATTAGACTTATGTCCTGGTCTGTAACTCCAAGACATAAATAATGGAATTGGCGGGACTCCTCCCAGTTAATAACACAGACAATACACAATACACACACACATATATATATACAATACACACACACACAAATATATATATATATAATTATATTAACGGAAAAGAAAATTTACTATAGTAATCATTTATCTTAAGTCATAAATTACAGAGAAAAATAAACGGAGATGTTAAAAAATCTGTTTTATATAAAATGTATTTTAATGACTAATATTAATTTAATTAATTATTGGCAAAGATATATTTGTAGTTTAAAACGCTTTTTTTTTTTTTTTTAATATATATATATATATATATATATATATATATATCATAAATGTTCATTTTAGTTTTTATACAGAAATTTAATAATAAAAATTGATAAAAATATAGAATAAAGATTAAGAACTAATAATAACAGAAGACTTGGCGTTGGAATATTAAAACCCGAATAAACCACTACGTCAGAAACGCCAAAAGAAAAATATTTGCGATGCATACAGCTGTTTGAGTAGCCTTAAGCGTACCGTCTTCAGTGCATAAAGAATATTTATGCACTGAAGACGGTACGGCTACCGACTTAAGGCTACCGAAACAGCTGTATGCATCACAAATATTTTTCTTTCGGCGTTTCTGACGTAGTAGTTTATTCTTGTTTTAAAGATTAAGAACCTTGATTATTTACTTTTAACTAAGAATTATTGTAAATTTACAGAGACTCTGAATAAACATTTCCGTACATTTACAGAAATTTTTATAGTGTATTTGGAATAATTGTCATTAAGACATCGTTATCGTAAATATGGGATAATCATCAATGCATATATATCCCGTTACTGTTAAATGAAAATATATTATCATTATTCTATTAATTATAAAAATAATGAACCAGACAGTTATGAATGATAATGAGAGTCTATTACGATATCAGCACATTAATATTAAACAAAACAAAAAAACTGAATTTAGAAAATCCTTAAAGTGAGTAAATAAAATTTATATTTTAAATGCACTAAAGCTGTTAAAATGGGGTTACTGCTCTGTAAATTTCCAATAAAACAAGAATAAACGCCCTTTTGATGAATAGCTTTTATTATTATTATTATTATTATTATTATTATTATTATTACTTTGATTAAATTCATAACAAAACAGGTTTAAAATAAAAAAGCTTTATTACATTAAACAAATATTTTAACAGAATATAAATACAAACATTGGTTTATGTAGGCATTATAAATAGTAAATATACAATCTTGCAATTAAATCTGCTGTAATAAGATCGCAAAACAACAAACAAATATATCTGTCACAGTTAAATACTTCTCTCTACTAGTTTGACGTGTTTTATTCCAAATATTCAATTTAAATTCTATGCTTATATCTCAATCTACCAATGAGATTCCATCATACTGCATATCTCGAGCATGAAGCTGAGAGCCTTCAAGGGCTTTCCTAGACCATTACAGATTATTACTTGCCGAATATACTAGATAAGGACACGATATTAGGGTTGTCAGAGAAATCAAACCTTAATCGTTCAAACTGGCAGACAGCCAAAATTGGATGCCCTATTGTAGAGGGTTACAAACCTCAGGCGCCTTTCCCTTTAAATTGAATCTCAATGCTTAGGTTTATCTTAATTTCATCACTTATATCGCTTCCAATTCATGACACTAATTACGAGAATAGCTAATAAAACAAACATGATAATATTTATTATGATACATTTTTCTATATGCATAATACTAATTAATTCACAAATCTGTAGCATATGGATGGAAATTTTGTGCAAAGTTTAAATTGACTAAGATATTGAATAAATTATTATTTTTTTAATCTAAAAAAGAAAGTGTCTCATGCGGAAAAAAATATATTTTCTTCTAATGCATTAAATATTTTTCAGAACACTGAAACGATATGTTCTGATAATAGATATATGTAGTAATAATATTTATTATGCTGTCTTTTTTATATAGATATTACAAAGTAATTTACGTGACTGTGAGCATATGGATGAAAAAATTTTCAAAACTCAAGTTTTTTAATGAACTTTTATTAGGTTACATTGGTACAAGATGCCGTACTTGTTTTGTTTAACATTTCTGTAAATTCTTCAGCTGGTTATATATGTGTAATTTAATGATATCGTGTGAAAGTTCAATGGAAAAACGTTATATTACTGAGATCTAGAAACTAAATTGTGACTTCAGTAAAAATAGTTCTCTGTAATCCTTACAATTTCTAGTCTCCTTTGCTAGTGAATTCTAAAAGTCCCTATTAGAATTCTAGACTGTTTTCCGATATCATTGTGGTCACAATTATTTAAAAATCTCTGTAAATAGATGCGAACACAAAAAGTGAGTTTAGGGAATCAAGAGAGAATTTCTCGATATTCAAAGAACTCACAATATTAATAATATTCATAATATTGTTTCACCATCTGGAAAAGTACAGACTAGAAATTCTCTATCATTTCGTTTATCCAGGTTATTTGTTTACCTTAAATGCATAGCTCGTAAATCTATATTCCTAGTTTAGGAATTCAGAAAGCGAGTACATATTCATTCTAGATGAGGGCGGTATATATTTTTTCTCATTGTTATACTTTTCAATACATAATTAAAATATATTTAATTTCAAAAATATTATAAAAACTTTGAAATTAAACGTTTTTTAATGCTTCTTTTTGCCATCTTACCCCACTCTTAGGGTAAAATGGCCGTTTGTTTAGGGGTGAGATGGCTTATGGGATTTTAATGTGAAATACACATTTTTACGAAGCTTATATATTTATTTTAAAAGGCATGATAAGCATAGTCAAAACAAAAACAAAATATTATCTTCTATCTTCCTTTATTTAACATTTTACTTAAATTAATGCCCATATGTAACTTAAAAAAAAAAAGGGCAATCAGGTATCTTTTCTTAATGTACGACTACCAGCGTCTCACCCCAAAAAACTTTTGTCGTCTAACCCCAAAACGTTAAGCAAAATTTATGTCTGCTTATAACCTTCCAAAAAAAAAAAAAAAAAAAAAAAAAAAAAAAAAAAAAACGACCCCCTTCATAGGTTTGGCGAGAAAACGAGAAATAATTATCGGGATTATTTTTTCTTGTGTAAATTGGGGTTTACATAACTAACTCAACAAGGAACAAATAAAATTTTCCAACACTTACCATATAAAGAAAGTTTGATTATCAATCCAATCTAATTATAAAAAACCTAAATATTCGCAAAAAAAACGTAATTCGTGTACTGAAGTGCCTCCCCCTACGAGTGGCGGAAGTCTCCCTGCGACATCTGCGAATAAGAGAACAATGTGACACAGCATTTTGTCCAACGGGACATCATATCCCAACTTACATACTATTTTTAATCTAAGAAAGAAAAGTGTCTATTGCTAAAAGAACTACATTTTTTGTAAATTAAATATTTTTCACAATAGTAGTAAAAATAGATCCAGAGTTCCCAACTTTTATAATTTATTCACGAGCATTTTTAGCCCCGCCTCTTTTTCATACCGGAAATTTTGAAAAATGATTTTATTCTTATTTAATCGTTGTCACATATTAAAGAGAAATAATCTACAAAATTTCTGGTGCGAAAAGAAGGTGGGACTAAAAATGCTCGTGAATAAATTATAAAAGTTGGGAAGCTAAGCAAAATCTTTCAGAAGTTAATATAAAAATGCTAAATAAAGTTTTCCCAAAGATTAATAATTAAAAAAATAAATAAATAAAATAAATGTTGCACAATTATTAATACCAAAATCAATAATTCATTTCAGTTTTTTTTTTTTTTTCTTAAATATAGCAAACACGGCAACATTTTAATTTATTCTGGATCATTGTTAGCACCCGCCCTTTTTTCACACAACTTTTCATCAAGAGAAGTTTTCTTCTTATTTAATCGAATTACATATTCGTGAAAATTTCATTAGAAATGAAGTGGTAGGAAAAGAAGCCGGGTACTGACAGCTCTCTGGAATAAATTAAATGTTGTCATGTCCGATATGATTACTAAAATAACAAAATTAAGATGAGTTATGTACATTTATATTTATCCTCTCACTAATATAGAATTTCGTGAGTACACTTATTTTCTCTTCCCATTGTAGTATATGTGTATTATTAAAATAAATATAACTTGATTTGTAAAGTTGGGTGTTTTAGATATTTGATCAATATTATGACTATAAAATAAATAAATAAATAAATAAAAAATACAAATGTATATAAAATATAAATATATGCCTTATTTTTACGTATTTAGCTTATGCTATATGAGCTTCATATTGCACCCCGGCAAGACATCTGACTTAACTCAAAAATGTAGTACTTGAAAAATTCAACTTAAATACAAAGATAATACGTTCACTAGATTACAATAAAACTAACAAAAATGCCTCTCAAGTGAATAAATTGATATATAGTGATAAGATGTTTATATTGCACGTTGGTCACAATTACACATTTTTAATGGCACAATGTTGTCGTATTTTGACTTGTGTCACTTTCTTACCGGGATACCATATGTTATTCGTTGCTATCTCATCGCTGCATTTTTATTGCTGTATATTTCTTTATTTATTTGTGCAATTTTGAAATTGTCAGGATTTTCTGTATTAAAAATACATAATATTTAATATAATTTCACTGTATTATAAATTAGAAATTGTGCGTTAGCAGTTATTTACGACAGCGTTGTTATAAATTTCTGAATTCTCTAACATTTATTGTCTGACATGTTTTGTTAAATTCCTATCGTTAAAGATTTTACAACATATAGTGATTATTTATAATTACATTATTGTGAAATTAAGAATCCTCAAAAGCCTACTTAATGACATGCTTTGTTAAATTATTACCTCTAAAAATGTCATAGCATACAATGATTATTTACTGTGACGTTATTGTAAAAATCTGAATTTTCTACTGTATTGCATGTTTTGATAAATTGTTATAGTTAAATAAATTTATAGCATATGGAATTGCGTTTTTCATCCCTTCTTTCTTTTTCTAGCACAGCTTATAAAAGAAGTTGTGGTTTGATTTCTCACTTTATGGTCATTTTGCACACGTGTGCACACATGTAAATTAGAGCATGGGCTAATTAGAGCTTCCCGATCCACTATGAACATACATGTTGATTAAACTGGGATCCATAGCCGACACCTGTTAACAGAAAACCAGCACGAATTAGTAAGTCTTCAAATCGGACTTATAAATTGTGAAAATCATAAATCTTCTTTGTCAACTTCATTCGTATTTTTCAAGAAAAATGTTATATATTTATTGATTTAATCGCAACAATTTGAAAATATATTAGGAACTGATAACTAAAAGAAAATAAGCTCATTTTGAAAAAAAGTAAAATGATTTGCTATAAAAATGATCAAATCTAATGATTTTTTACGTACTAGACTAGTACAATCATATATTGTGTTTATCGTTAAATAAACAATATGCTGTAAGATACAAATATTTTTCCAAAAATTACCCTTTTTAAACACATTTTACCCGTGTATTATAGTGTTCTTTTAAGCCTATATATATATATATATATATATATATATATCAATTTTCTCATATTTTAATAAATTTTAATTTTTACTAAATCCCAATTAAATATAATGGTATATTTTGTTGTTATATTTTACTTATATTTCTAAAAATCTGCTTTGAACTTAATTATTCATATGAAAATAAATTTAACAACATAAACCAATGCTTCTAAAAATTAACCTTTTTCGAATTGCTGTGAATTATTAAAAAAAAAAGGTTTATTTTTTTCCATTCAGTATATATATACAGTAAAGCCTCCATAATCCGGAAGTACACATAAACAGGCACTAATGTTATTTTCCGCTTTTTTTTTTTTTTTTTTTTTTTTTTTTTTTTGTCTCTTCTCCCCCCCCCCTCTCTCTCTCTCTCTTTTTTTTTTTTTTTATTGCAGTAGTATTCAACTTGTTATTCGCAGCATGCTTGTCAACTTTTATGAATCGTTAGTAAAGTTTACGAATTTTCATTGAATTTTACTGATTTACGAACTAGCATGAATATTTTACAGATTAATCAGGATGATGGCAAAAATTACGAAAAAGAACAACGAAATTTTTGTCTGGCAATGGCATCTCCAAAAGTTATTAATAAAAGAGATCGTTCTTATTCCCGATAACAAAAGTCAAAATAAACACGACCACCCGAAATCTCGTCAATATTTTGTAGAAGGACTTGAAAAATATAATTTTATCAGTGATAACCAACTTTATTAGTGAATGTGCATATATTAATCAGTCAATTACAAACTGAAAAACAAAAAAGAATGAAACAATTGAAATTGACTGCCATATTTAATAGAATGTAGCAGTGTCAAATTCCTGATCTTATTTGTTATTAAGCCAGCTTAAATATCAATTTCTTTATTATTATTACTATTATTCATACAAAAATAAACGTTCTGTATTATTGTTTTAAAATTGTTATTTAAAAATTTTTAGTTTATTTCAAACGTTATTTTAATTATATTCGTTTTTGATAAGAGTTTGCATACATTTTTTAAAACTATTTTTTTTTTATGTATATTTCTTTAGACGCTGTGACTGATGTATAATTTCAATATACATATTCGGAATACCTATAATCCGGAAAAATCTGTAGTTCTGGCAATGCCTATTTCCCGCCGATGCCCCTTTTTTTTTCGGATCCTTTATTACTAACTAGGCTATCAAAATTTCTAAAAAAATTTCAAAACTACACTTTTTTCTTTTTTTAAAGGTCCAATTTCTTATTTAAAATATTCCTGTTAAATTGTGTAAAAAATAAGTGAAAAAAATAAAAAAAAAATTATACTTCATTCTGAATCTATACAAATGTTGAAAAATAATGAGTAATATGTAATAGTGATTGCAAATTTTCCCATAGAATAACACGTTACAATTAAGTTTGTTACAATTCACCAACAAACAATTAATCTTGTTAATTTTCTAAAATTCACGTTTGATCTATCTGAAATGTGAATAAAGGAAATTCTCTGAATCCATTTCAAATTACCAGTTTTTAATATGAATCCTTGCTAATGTAATTGAAATTACTTCTACTAAGTAAAATAAGTCATAACAGAATTCAAATAAATCACGTAAAAGAATATAAAAGTAATATAGTTGGCAACAATAAAAATAAATTGAAAATTAAGATAAGGTAAATGCATCAAAGTAATGTTCAAAGATATTCATTATATATCATCTACAATTCATAAGGTTCCGTGTTGGTTCCCAGCAGTACGGCAAATCTTGATTTTTGATGCTTTCAAGGTATTCTTCATCAATAGAAATTTGATGTTTGGAATTTCACCAAAACGTTGTTCATTTACGCTATCCTTTCACGTGTACAAAATACTCTCTTCTTAGTCAGTGAACCGAACTCAAAGTAAAGCATTTCAGTAGCATGTGAAAAGACGTCTTTAAAGATACCGTTTTGGAACAAATCCAAAAAGCGGAAATTAATATGATGCATGTATCATATCTACTTCGTACATTCATAAACCTCCTCATACCATACATTATCTCAAGAAAAAGCTTTCTCATTAGCCACAAACAGTGTCAGCAATGATATAATTATTTACTGACATTAAACGGATCAATTAAAAGTACTGAGTGTAAGAAGGCCTATAATCCATTAATTTCGAAATGCACCATTTCTTTTGTCATGGATCATATACATAGTGATTACAGTTTTTTGGATAGTTGGTTCAGACATTGTTACATGTTAATATTTTATAATATTTTTTGTAAAAAAAAAGGTCTTTTATTTATTTTTTTGAAAATGGTAACAAATTTATTATCAAATTTATATATTCGACATGCAATTGCTTCAGCATAAACGATTAGAACAGTAATATTAAATACAAATAATATGTATTAAAAAACATACTGAAATAAATATTAAAATAAATCTTGAAAGAATAAACATTTTTCACATTTACCTATATCGACCCCTCACCGGTCAATTAGAAACTTTTGCTGTTTTTTTTTTTCTTTTATCAGTAGTCTATCTAGTTCATTCACATTTGGTTGCCGAATGATTATCTCTCTGGCCTTCAGTTCCCAGGTGCTGGGTTCGAATCCCAGTACAGGTAGGAATACCCTTGGTGTTTATCAGCTTAAGTGGGCACCGGTCTAATCAGCTTTAATGTGCCTTAAATGGCCGTAGGCCCACGCTCTAAAATAAAACTCTCTCAACAGGAGCATGCAAATGCCCTATTTCCAGATAACCCTCTATATATAATTAAAAAAAAATAACATAATGTAGCTCATACACACCGCGTTTTTCTAATATTATTTATTAAATTTAGTATTTTAAATATTTTCTGAATGGTCTCTCTAAGGTTTTAGGGATAATTGTTAGAACTGGTGTCATATAGGTCCTGGCGTGGTACCTTCTATGCTGGTCTTTCGAAGCGATCATAGCTTGTGTTCACGGGTTTCGGAAGAAATCGTTTAAAAATTTCAGTTGGCTAAGTAGAAGGACGCAACCTAAGTTCCAATCAGGAATTTTCCGTCTGCCAACTTTCAAAATGAAAATTTTCATATTTATTTCGTTTTGGAAAATTATTTTAAAATCAATGAATTCTAGAATATATATATATATATATATATATATATTGTAGAAACATTCAAAAACATATCAAAAACATTCATAAAATTAGAGATGATTCATATATTTCGATATTGCCCTTTATATTTTTCTTATTTCTTTTATCCTTTATATTTCTTTATTTCTTTATTATTATTATTATTATTATTATTATTGTTGTTGTTGTTGTTATTGAGACTTTTTTCTAATATTCCTAATATTTTCCTTTTGACATACAGAGGCATATAACTGCTAATTTTACTTATTGTTCTTTATAAAGTAAATGAAATTGTACATAATTATTTCTCTATCGGTTGTTCTTGAGTTAGTATCGATCAATAGGCTATTACGTTTCCCTAACTCAACTGTTTTCGATTTTAATCTCCATTGCTAGAAACCATTAATATACTAATAGTTTTACATTATACGTAATTCTTATTTTGTTATTCTTATAGATATCTCGAAAGTTTGTTGAATGGTGCGATAAAATTATTCGGAGAAACCATGCAGAAAACTCACATTCACTTCTTTATAAGCAATTTTTTAGATTTATGTACTGTCAATTAAGTTACCTGTTATTCCGCAATCTTTCTTTTCCATAATCTTCACAATAAATGACGTGTAGATATAATTTACGACTATTAATCTCTTTCCATCTGTTTCTACATTTAACTGATATTTTCTCTTAAGCCCGTTAATATAAAAGAGTTCATCGTATTTTTTTAATTATTACTAAAAAATAATCAAGATATAGACTTAATATTTATTTATTGTTCATAAGATTATTATTCATAAGACCTCTCTACATTGTCATTGAGACATACATATCTTCTAGCTTTTCTAATCCTTTAAAAGGCCTTTATTGTAAATTAAATCGAATGTGAGTTATTTAACTTTCCGGCATCCTAAATACCATAAATAAATAAAAAAATAAATAAATAAACATTGTGAACACATGTATTAATTGACATACAGAATAAATTTAGCTAAATATCTCTGTTATTTCTAAGTAGTAATTAGAATTTACGATATCCCTACCTACCAAATGTTTTACACTCTATTTATTTTATTTTTCATGTTTTTTTCTAGCAATCCCCATGCATTATTCAGTGATATAATAAAGTTACTCAAAAAATAATAATAATAATAATAATAATAGTAATAGTAATAATAATAAATAAATCTATACACAAAAATCACGATTGTTCTTTGATAAATAATGCTACAGATTCATATATTTTGCCATCATCTGACCATTATTATCTGTTTTTTGCGTAATCTAATATTTCTCTTCTTTCACCTTTTCAGTGAAAGATATGTTGTGAATAACGACTATTATCCTTTCCCATCTATTCGTACAGTCAACTAATATTTTCTCCAACTGTTACTTCTCAGTTTGTATCGATCAGCAGGCCATTATATTTCCCAAGCTACCCCCAACTCTTTCCGTTTTTCTTCCACATCCCCTAAAACCCTCAACTTTCTTCACGCTGCTGCTCTTTTCTGCTTCCATCGACAAGTGACAGTGAATATATCCGCAATGAGCTCGAAAAAAAAAAAAAAAGAAATTCTGGTTATTAGGATTCTATCGTTGAAACGAATTCTGAATCTATTGTTAAAAAAATTCTTCGAACCCTTGTTTCCATTCATGAATTTTGAAGCCTTATTTCACGTTGGATGGTTTGAAATAAACTTGTTATTGCAATTCTGTAAAATGCATTTTTATGTATCATTGTTAAAAGAAAGTCTAAATTTTTTCTGCCCGTAAATAATTTTGTTAGGAATTAGTATTATTGTTAAATATTGAATTTTTATGTTTATGGATCACGTATAAATCCTGGTAAATTTACATTAAAATTTTAATATTTAGTTATTGTTTTATTACAATAAACTATCTTTCAACTGAAAAGTCTCCGTTTGTCAAACATTGAGTTTTCAGTAAATAATAATAATAATAACAATAATAATACACAGGAATGATTTCATTATACATTAAATATAACTTAATCTGATCTCATTTGACTTAACCTTAAAAAAGGATTATTTTTTTAATAAATCTATAAATTTATTTATTTTTTTTCAAAAGAATACAATTCAATATAAAAAATAATTATTATTTAAATTAAAGTAAATTAAAATTATTATTTATTTTTATGTGAATGAATTGTATAGAATTTGTTGGGGGAAAAAAATATCTCCAACATATTTTCTGAGAAATACAATATTTTTTATGATGTATTTCAAATACAAGCTTTTAAAACAGAGCTATTCCCAAATCATCGTTCTTGAATAACTTGAATATTTGATGCTGCATTTGCAAAAGTCCCCATTTGTCACACATTGAGTTTTCAGCAAAGAACAACTACACAAGAGTGATTTCATTTTACATAAAATTTAACTTAATCTGATATCGCGAGAAACTTGGAATTTAATGCCTCTAGTCTTTCCCTTTCCTACATAACAGTGATAGAGTATAGATCCATTCGCATTAAGTTAGAAGCGGACGCTTCATTAGAGGAATGTGATCCCATGGGGTACATTAGAATGAATACCAGGAAATTCATTATAAGCCGTTATTAGTTTTTCAAATTTAGTTCTAACTGCAAATGTATTCTTGTATTTATGAAGTTCTCTCGTTGATTTTTAGATATAAATTTAAGAAAATAATGTTGGGTAAATTTAATAAAGAAGAAGAGTTTATTTTTTAAATTGATTAACAACATAAATATCTAGATAGAAAAATTCAAAAAATGTGTTTGTTGGAATTTTCATTAGTTTACCTTTGTGAATGGTGTATATATGTTAAACAATATTTATATTTCATTTAAAATAAAAATGTGATATCACGTTTATGTAAGGTTACAGAAAAAATATAATACTTATATGTATATCTACAGATTCTAAGAATATGTACAAACATTTTATGGATTTATTTATTGTTTGTTTGTTCGTTTTATAATTTGCGATAAAAATTTAGTTTTTCTTCCCAATGAACGCTTAGAATTTATACTAATTTATAGATGATATTTATGTTATGTACTTGCAACAGATTTTTCCAATTCTTTAAAAAATACTGAAAGCAGATTTTTAACAATATAACACAACTTTATTTCTTTTTTTTTTTTTTATGTATAAAATGTTTTTATGTATAAAAGAGTGATGTATAAAAGTGTTATAATATTCGTCTCCTATTCTAAACATCATATTTGAAGTCTGAAATACTTAATGAAAAGTTCTTTATCGAATGCTTAACAAAAGGTTAAATTCATTAATAGAACAATCGTAAAAGGATATGGAACAAATTCCTTTTTATTTTCTTAATATAGTTACTACTACAAAAATTATTAACAATTTCAACAGTTGTATCTCGTTTAATGCTAAAAGAAAAGAATGGTGGTGGTGATGTTGGATTCATGGCCAGTTATTTACTCGAGAGACCAAAGTTTCTGTGTTATTGACTCCATGAGTTGTTTTTAGAGTCCTAGACTGCAACGCAAATTTCAGAGAGAGCCACGGAAAGTTCCATATGGCTAAGCTGACGAGCGAAACCTACATTCGAACCAGTCACCTACTTTATTGAAAAGTAGAACATTTATGACACTGATGAATCCACTTAAAGATAAAGTATTTAATATTTTTTTTAATAATAGTTATATTTAATGCAAATGGAAAACAAAACTAATGAAAAAAAAGAGCACATTTCATTAAATCAAGGTGCTCTCTCTCTTTCTCTTTTTTTTTTTTTTTTTTTTTTTTTTTTTTAGAATGTCATTAAGATGTGCACGAAAGACTCAAGTATTCATGTTCATTTAAAATGTTGTATGCATGCTATGACATAGGATTGAAATATAGATGTTTATGATAAAATGTCCGTTTTGCCCAAAAGTCTTCAAAAACTAATTCTAAATCAGATATCTATTATTTTCGTTTACTTTTCCATGCTTTCTTTAAATATTAAGTAAACGAAAAAAAATGTACTTTAAACTATAAACAATAAATAAATAAATAAATAAATAATAACCTTACAAAATACTTTTTTTTTTTTTAATTAAATTTGCATGTTCATTACTTTATGTTATATTATGTAACATATATAAAATATAGAAATAAAAAAATTCAAGTAAAATTTTTAAAATCTTTCATTATTTTTAAGATTTTAGAAACATTAAAGTTGCTAGTTTAACAGACATTGTTTTTGATCTACTTACAACATTAACAAAATAAACGCACAACATTATAAAGACAGAAACATAGTTAACGCGAAAATGAAATGCCAAAAACAATAGTTGTTTAATAAAAATACACTTTCTTAAGATAAAGTTATTTAATAAATTAACTTTCATAAGTACAATTTACAAAGATGTGACTTTTCTAAATTGCGTGACTTTATAAAATTGCGTGAAATCTTGGAAATGCAATTTTTAAAAACTTTTAGTCTGACATATTAAACATTGATGCTTTAAGGAGAAGTAATTTTTTCAGCGAAGATTATAAACAAATTATATGACTATCTTATATTTAAATGTAAATTTTCAGAAGTATTTTAGTTGATAACATTTCATTTATTGGTCATTATTATATATGTGTTATATTTTTTTAATACATAAATTCCTTATAAAATTTTCTTAGTTAATAAATCAAATACTAACATCTTTCCATTTTACAATATTGTTTATTTTAATGCGATTTCTTTTGATTTGGTTTGCGAAAAAATATATATAGGGTAAGTGCTCCGGTGATTGGCATGCCCTAGTAATTGACATCTTTCCCAAAATAATTAATAATTAAGAAAAATAATAAAATTATATATTTTATATATAAGAATTTTAGCATTTTATGTCAAACACTGAAACATAGGGGGCTAATAACTGGTAAAATGAATAACTAGCAGTGTCAAACACTGGAAGATAGGGTGCCAATTACTGATAAAATGAAAAACTGGCAGTGTCAGTTACTGTAACATTGAGTCAGGGTTGCCAAATTTGGCCTTTGTTTTATTCAATAGTCACCAATAATTTTTATTTGTACCGTTTGACTAATCACTTCGAAGATTGATAGTGTATTATGTGTATCATATGTCACTTCTCAAAACTATTGGTGACTATTGAATAAAAAGAAAGCCAAATTTGGCAACCCTGCATTGAGTAGGTGTCAAATAAAAATTCATAAAGAAAAAATAATTGTTATCAAATGCATATATTTTAACATATATGTGTTTCTGAATGTCTTTCATGCCTTTCTTTCTAACTTAAGATTTCTAAAAATATTTTCTGATGACTAGAACATTAAAAACATCAGAGATTGCTCTAAAAGTGTCAATCACTAGTGCACTTACCCTATATATATATATTTAAATTGCATATATATATATATATATATATATATATATAATGTGATTATAAGATTGATTAAATTTAAATTTGAAATATTTAAAAGTTTATTTTTTAAATATTGTATGATATACAGAAATTATTTTGTTAGTTGATTTTTTTTTTCGTCCATTTTAAATTACATTCTCTTAAAATCTATTAGAATGCATTAATCTACAGATTATAATAAAGTTCGTTGATTCCTTATACTGCTTTTACTTTTGATTATATTAAAATCTTTCAGATATACCGATTTAAAAAAGTAAAAAAGATTAATTGCTTGTTCTGTTAATTACATTTATTTGTTACTCATTAAGTAAAAATTTAAATTAAACTTGTAAAATGGAATCTTTAAGCGTAGTTTTTAATTGCCGTAATCTGTGTTTACAGTTAATTTCAAACAAAAATATATACATTTATTTTTACTATTTTGTAACCCATAAATTTTGATATTCTGTTTAGTTTTAGCATTTAAAATTATTTAATGGCTTTCTCTTGAAATACAAAACTTTCCATTGTCGGTAACAAAATACAATTATATGTAGTTAAAAAAAAAAAATGTAGTAAAAAATAAATTTTAATGAAATACTCTGCATTGCAGAAAGTTTAATTAAAGTGAATTTAAACAAAATATACCTTTTAATGATATATTATTATGTACCGTTTTGATTCAGTACTGAAATATTATAATAAAATTCATCATAAATGTTAGAGTTTTAAAATTTTCTTTTTTAATGTACACAAGTTCTCATATTCTCTTTTAATTACATTTTAAGCATACAAAATATGTTTATTAAAACTTTAGTGGGTTTATTTCTCATATATTCCCAAAGTATAGAAAATAAACTGCATGATATATTAACCATGTGGTTTCCTTTCAAATAAGTATATGCACACATTTTATACAATTAAATTAAAATTGTTTTAAATGGGATATTTTACCTTTGACACAAAATTTTGGATTGCTTCTACAAAATGTATGTTCAAAGTAATAATTATAAATTACATATAGAGTAATAAATTTATATATGAGATAATAAATATTCATTAGAAGGAAAACAAACGAAGTCTGAAAACTGTCATTTTTCGAAAAATTGATGAACATTCTTCTTACTTGAACAGGAAAAGTTAATTGCGTTGGCGATATATAATAGTATACAGCATAATAAATCTAAGAAAACTAAAAACGGAATAGAAAATATAGTTTTAAATACTATGTAGAACCGTTATGTATAAAATCATACACACAATATTTCCACAGTATTCAGCGAAATTAATTTTAAGAGAAAACTCTTTCTACGATACAGATTTAATGTTTGACTTGTACATTCAGAAACATTATAAACATAAAATTCTAGGATTATATTAAACATAGCTCAAACGAATATACTTAAACTATAACTACTATAAATTTAAAGATAATTCAATTTTATTTAATTCATTTTATATTACCATAAAGTAAGTATGTTTTTTTCTTTAATGGAAAACGGAGCTAGAAAAAAATGCAAAAATGAATAAAAAATACAATAAAAAGTTCTTTAAATGAAATAAATAAGCAAAAAGAAAATAAATAAATAAACAAAAATAAAAACAAACTTTTATTGACTGAAATGTCACAAATGTTATTTTATTCCCAACTAATTTAAAGTTAAAATTTAAATTAATCTTTAAAATTTTGTCGAATCTGAAAGAAAAAAAAAAAACCATAATGGACAACTAAATGTTCAATAGTCGAGTTTAAAAGTTTGAATTTAGGAATGTAAAATATAGTTTATATATATATATATATATATATGCGTGTGTGTGTCTGTGTGTGTGCGTACAATGTTATAAAATTGTAGAAAAACAGAGGATCAAATACTAAAGTTATCCACAAGAACCAAAATAGAGAGATACTGGAATATTTAAATTAATACATGAAATGATCCACAATACGCACGTTATAATAAAATATATATAGTACGCTGTCATAAATTTCAGCTCAAACTTGAACCACTATATGGAGTAAAGTTATAAGTAATACCATTATATGGTTCAACCTCACTGTTTAGTTTCCTACTTCTTGCGATTGAATTTCTGTTGCACCAAAATTTTTTTCGGCGTACATGCAGGTGTATTCCCCTTTGTATTCAAGAGATGGCGCAACTAGCGAGCTGAAAATAACCGGCTGTAAGCCGGAGATTGAAAAGAAAATTTGTAAAGTGAAATCGCGTGTGATGATTCCATTCAAAACATCAAAACCAAAATTCATTACAAGAAAAAAAGAAGGTTCTTTATTCAATTGATTACTAACCACATGTTACTATGAGAAAGTTTATTGAAGTATATCTTTTTGAGAAAAGGGAAAATTCTAGTCTACAGTCCAGGAATTATGAATCAGTAAAATTCTTTTTGAAACAAAACCAAGTTTAAATTAAAGAACTGGGTCGAAAACACAGAGTATAGTGCAAATTTTGTGCAACAACCCAACCGTGGGTCAAGATAAAAACCTAGAAAATTTAGCCCCTTTCATCAAAATCAACGAAACAGTGTTATTGGACGAGAAAGCGTAGCACAGTACAAGAGTGTTAGACTTGAGAGGAGAAGGTCTTCATTTGGATCCCCACCTCGGTTGAAAGTTGAATTTTTTTTAATTTAAAACATAATACCGATATTTGGTTTAACATAAAATTACCAAATCATGGTAAAAGGTTAAACTATCGGGTGCTTGCAGCAACTTCAGTATCAAGTTTTTGTTCACCAAATTTTTAACAGTGTACGTGCATTCTCTAATAAGGAACTCATTGAAAAAAAAATGACAATAAATAGAAATGTCTAACCATACCAAATATCTTAACATTAAAGAACAACTTACATTAGCTTATAACTGTAGCAGTGAACAAATATATATAGATAGTAGAAACTACAATAAAATAATCTGGTGTGACACTGATACAACTTTTTCTAACCCTGCATTTCTGGGCTTTTAGTGGTCCCTTAATTGAATACCACACTTTCATAGAAACCTTCGTGTTATCCAAAATACCGGAAGAAAAGCAAACAATTACTAAGCATTATTTTTAAGAAAAGTGGTATTCAATTAAGGAATCTCTAAAACCCCTGGCATCTGAATACTATAAAGAAATAAGATTTAGAAATAAGAAAAATTAGTACTGTGTAATTATGTACCTTAAAGCAGTTAAAAAAATTTACAATTTTTTTCAGTTATAGAAACATGTATTTCTATATGTAATCATTATAAAAACATACATTTCAGTGTGAGGGAAGCTATCGCCCCTTTCACCCTCTACTGTCTGAATATAGTACAGTCGGTAACAAAAGTGTCCGGACACTAGCAAAAATTCCTATGTAAAAAAAGTATACTTCATACGGTTTTGTTAAATAAATCCTTATCGAATCATATTCTTACACTGACTAAAAATAGGATTCGACAAGGATTTATTTAACAAAACCGTATGAAGTGTAATTTTTTTTTACATAGGAATTTTTGCTTGTGTTCGGACACTTTTGTTACCCACTGTAACTATACTGATAAAAATAAATTAAGACTGTTATTAAATTAAAAATTTATATCATATTATTCAGACATATTTTTCAAACACAAAACTCCTTGGTCCACAAGAATTTTTTCTTATGGTCAAACTTGGTAACCTGCATTTGATAATCCAAATTTGAATTTTCAGATGTTGTATGTTTCTATGTTATGCTAATAAAAAGGCATATTCTAACAAAAGAAATTTGACTTTCGTATTCAGGGGTTCTTAAAAACCTAATGTTAAAAATTTCACTTCATACAATTCTTTGATATCATACCTGTATAGAATACAGTACGAAAATGTAAAACGTAAATGCAAAAATATTATTATTATTTATATATTGTATTGTTTAAAAAAAAAACGACTAAAGGCTGGACTCTTGTTTTCCATAAAAAGATAATTCTAATATACTGTAAAGAGTTATGAAATCCGATTATCTCCCGTCACGTTTTAACTTAATTGAACATTTAGAATGAAAATAGAACGGCAATTTTTATGAATCTTCATAAAAGTTACGAATGAAAAATTTTTCTTGAGTGAAAAGTAAACATTTTACAATATTCAGAATTACATTCCTGCAATTTTTAATTTTTTGTAGAACTGTTTTAAGCAATAAAGTTTTAATGGTAGTTTTAACGATATTAAATTATTTCGCTATCTAAAATAGCTAAAAATAAAATTTTCATCATCTTATACTAAATGTTTTATGATTTATAAATGTACCAGCATTAGAAATTGCTTATATTGCTATAAAGCTGTACCATAGATACTACATTTTATAAATGTTCGTCTTAATGACGCAAGAACTTTCCTGTTTATTTAACAGGAAATTTACATATTTAATGGCGAAAGAAATAAACTGCGTCCATTAAAACTTCAATGAACCAAAATGTATTAAAATATAAAAACAAGGTTTATTGGATATATTTTTAATGTCTCACGGACTCGGACATAAAGATGAAACATAAAGATACATTTGCGATGGAAAATAATTATTTACTAGTATTTGTACGATGAAGTTATCTTGCAAATTCTGAACAAATCTAATAATGTTGTAGTAACGTTGTAATTTTAATAACGATAGTAGTAATATAGGTTGCCTTAAGAAAATATTTAATCGAGTGTTTTATTGCTTTATAAAAGCTGCATCTGGATCTTTAAAACTGAAGCACACCTAGGTTTATAAATATAGCCATGGACTACAAGCGATAAGTATAATTTCAGAAAAACAATTATATAAATTATTAGAATTATTGGGAGTTTATTAAGTTAATGCTCGATTCATATTTATGTATGAATAAAATATGTTTATTATTGCAGGTAACTATAACTTCAACATGAAGACACAAAATTATATTTTTTCAAATATTTTTTTAAAACTCTGTATATCTGTAATCAAAAACTTAACAGTATACTAGAAAACAATTGGAAAATATTTGTTTGTTTAGTAAAAAGTCAATTGTCGATGGGATTCATAGACTAGATTTTTTAAACGAGTACATTTTTAATAAATACTAAAAGAGATGTACCAAGATACATTAATACACAATGACTAAGTATATAACTTTAATTAAGTTATTAAAAGGCAAAATGTAATGCATTAAAAAATTGAATTAAAATGAAGATAATGAATAGAATATGAAAATCTTAATTACATGTGGGTACTAATCCCGATTCCGGCATGGATGCTCATAGGGATTCAGAATCCACTTTAAACCATTGGTCTGGTCTAAAAAGCCTTAATGGAGAGGGAATGGCAATGAAGCAGACATGCTAATATTATAATTTATTCCTAAGCATTGTTAAAACCTGCCTTTTTTACACCACTTTCTTTGAATTGTATTTATCTTCTAATTTAATCGCAATTACATATTAGATAAATTTTTATTACATATTAAATTGCGAGGAAAAAAGATTTTTACTTACAGTTCTCCAGAAAAAATTCAAATAATGGCATGTCTGCCGTAAAGCGACACCCCAATCCCTTTAATGATATGAATAATTATAAGTTAAATTTAACTGATTTTGTAATTTACTCCCTGTATATTGTTTAGAAGAATCACTACTGTCACTATATATTGTACAAAACACTACATACCTACATACCTTACTTTCATCATATTGCAGAAAAAAATTGTACATTACTAAAAAATAAATGAAAAAAAATCTTCTCGTTTAAAAAATTATAATATTTCTCACTTACTTTTGATACATTTGGTTTAAGGCGTTTTCGAATAAAATAATATATTAAACGTAATAATAACGTATAATATATTAAACTTCGAATAAAATAATATATTAAACGTAAAACACTTAGAATATTGCTCTCGTAACACAGAATATTTTTCAGATACGACAGAGAATCATATCACTAATCTCTAATAAGATCACATTCCTTAGAAGATTCTTTCTTTCAAGGCAAGATTCTTTCATTGATATGCAATAGAATGTCATCTGCATGTATTGAAACATTGTTATTAATCTGAGTAAAATATAAAACAAGATTAAGAGTGAGAGATATTTTAAAAGTTTTTGATACTTATATTCCACCTTTCTTATAGAGAAAATAAAAGTAAAAGTAAAAATAATAATAATAATAATAATAATAATAATAAAGAAAAAAGTAAAAGAAAAAAAAAATTGAATATTAGAAATGAATAATTTTTCACTGACCAAATTAAGAAATTCGTAACTAATTAATATATATAGCATTTTTTAAATATGGCTGACGAGAGAGAAAAAAGTAAACCTTATAACATTCCTGGAAAAACAAATAAGTATTTCACGATATACTTATGAAAAACTTTTTTTTTTTTTTTTTTTTGGGGGGGGGGGATCTACAAAATATTAATAACATCTAAAGAGTGATTGATCATCACTCTCTAATATAAAAATAAAAATAAAGTAAATAAATAAATAAAAATATATATTTCAGCCTCCACACTATTTCGCATTCTATTCATCTTATATTTCCATTGAAACTTATTTATTTGATTCACAAATGCATTTGATTCAAAATTGCAATACAATATATATTTTGACGATTGCATAAAAATATAGTTTCTTAAATGTATATTTACTAGATGACTAAAATTTAATGACCCATATCAGTGTAAAGATATGAAAGATGCGCAAAAATTCAATTGAGTTATTCAAAAATCGAGTCGAAGGAAGAAAACATATAAATCATAAAGAAAAATAAGGGAACGTCATTATTGAAGTAAAAGACGCAACAAACAGTAATCAGCCTTGAAGTTAAAAACATACTTCAACTAACCACATTGTTATGCTAATGATGTATTATACGGTATATACTTCATGTTTCTGGAGTAGTCGTTTGAAAAATCGTTATACTTAAATTATTGAGACGGGGAAAGATTTTAACTTACATTATTAATGTATAAAATCTGAAAATTTTTATTTTATAAACGCTATTAACAGATGTTTCTGAAAAGATTAAAAGTAAAGGTATGCATAAATACATACCTGCCAACATACTAACTATTCTTCTCCTTCTATCCCTTTTTTTTTCACACCAGTTTCTTTCTTTTTTTTTCCCCACACCAGTTTCTTTTCCTTTCTTTTCTTTTCTTTTCCTTTTTTCTTTTTTTTTTTTTTTTTTTAAGTATTTTTCTTCTTATTTAATCGGAATGACATTTGGAGAAAATTACTTTAAAATAGGTGGATATTTAGATTGCAACAGGGAATATTGATTACAATGTTGGCAGGTACGTACATAGGTGAAAGCTAACGTAAAATAAATCACTAAAAATAAAAAATAAAAAAAGTATTATTTATAAGTATTACGATTATGTGTACTTCTCAGATAAAAATTTATCACAGACTACTTGTTTAACATATGAGTTGGGTTTAATTCAGTGGGTTTTACGTGACACAATGGGCAAATCGCGACGGTTATTTAACATACAAGAAACGCAAAACATTGTTGTATAATTGTACATTGTTATTTTTATAAGAGGAAAAGGGACAAGAAAAATTAAAAATGTAGGTACCGTATTGCTAAGAATATAAAAAATAATTTAGTAAAGTTTAGTTAATTCCTTGTTAAATTTAGTAAAGCTTTTGGTTAAGTTCTTGTTATGCAAAATTGAAAAATCATAACTTGTTAAATATTGAATATTCAGATTAAAAAACATAAAAACCAGCATTTTTTAGCATCTAAGCACAGTATATTTTTAAACCTCGTTTTCTTATTTTACTTTTAATTATTAAAATACAGCATCAAAATACTCTGATTTTATGTAATTATAATAATTACATATAGTATTTTAAGTATTGATTATATTATATTTTCATTCGTATGTCATTTAAGGAGCCTGAATACCGTCGGAGATGTTTTTTTTTTTTTTTTTTTATAATTGAAAATTTGCCTATTTGTGTGCATTGTATGATAGAATACTATAGTAAAAAACAGTGAATAACCTAAAAAAAATATGCAAATTAAAAAATATTTTGATATTTAGGCTCCAAATATGCATAAAATTTGCGAAGAAAAAGCACTTTTACAAAACATTATTAGTCAAATTTAAATAAAGATATTTTTATTCTGTAAATTTTATTTAAATTATTGAAAGGTCCTTAAGGTAGTGAACTACTCTCAAAAATATAACCATGTTATTTAATATTTTAGAGAAGATAACATTTTTACATGCTGAAATAATCATGAATATACATGGCAGTTCATAACTTCGATCGACAATAATAATAATAATAATAATAATAATAATTTATCTGGATTCATTGTCGTAGTTCAATCCCTAAAACAACTCCTCTAGAATATTTTGTCAAAGTTTCATAACGTTTCAATTATAACTTTTGGAGTTATGATGTTTTGGGATAAAGCAAAATGCTAAAAATCTCATTTTGAGAAAAAGCAGAAAACAAATTTAAAAACAAGATTTTACCTATTAAACAAAAAAATAATTTTAGTAAGTTCCTGATTTATTTCAAAGCTTTTTATTTTTATTTTTTTTAATTCATTTTATATTCAGTAACAAATTTTGATGCTTATATTGAGTAAAACATTTCTGTAAGCAAACATTTTCGGGTCATTTCCGGTTACTTCCGGTTTCAAAAATTGGCGAGTGACTAATATTAAAATGCCTGTAACTCAAGTTCTAACAAAATTAAAACTGATTTAGAAAGCTAAAATGTCAGGCTTTAGTACTAACCCAAAAATAGAAAATCGGAGTTTCGACCGAAAATTGCGTTTTAAAGGTAGGCAGTCACCTCAAGTATTCGAAACAAGGAAATGTCCGAATATTGGTATTAAAAACCATAACTAAAAGTTGAAAATTCTTTTTAATGTTCTTAAGAGCTCGGTATTTCAAATACGGCAGAAAATAAACAATTTTTACTGAAAACGATTATCTTCGACGTTAGAAAAATTATTCGATTTTCGATTTTAAATGTTTTATAATCTTATTCAATATAATTTGAAAATGGTATTAAAAACTGTCATTTTAATTTACTTGTTTTTCATAATTTTTAATGAATATAAATATATAATTATCGTGAAATGCAAGCTTTATTTTTTCTACTTTTTTTTTTTTTTTTTTAAAGGACACACATTTAGTGAATTGCATTACCTTTTGGGACTTTGAAGTAAACATAGAAAAGTGTAATAAATGTATCAAAATTTTTTTCACGTTGTTTTCAAATGCTCTATATTTTCCTTACATAAAAGCTAAATATTCAATATCGATATTAACTAGAAAGCTTTGGTAAATTTAGGAATTATTAAATATATGAATAAATAATTAAAAATAGCATGAAATTTAAAGATCTCTGACTGTAAAAGTTACTGTTTTCTATGAAGACTTTCTAACAAAAACTGCTGTTAATTCATGATCTTCAATATGTTAAAACTTCTAAAGATACATGGGTTGTAAATTAAATAGTGGCAACTTAACCTTGAAACTCGCAGAAGGGCGGGCATGCGCAAATAGGATATGGGAGCGGTGAGGTGGCGCTGTTGTCGATGTGTAGAGTGCAAAAAACAGTCGATATGCTAAGAAGGGTAGTTGTTGTGTGGCGTTAAAGTGAGGAGTTTCGTTTTCATCGCTCTAAAGCATGCTTTCAAAAGGTGATCAGAGGTCGTTTCTTAAAATTGAAGTATTTGTGCTACCCCATCGTGCTACTGTCCTATACGGTTAAAGCATTTGTGCCACAGGCTTCCACTAATACTCGATAGCATCCTGTTGCATTTTTGCCCCGGGCAACTTGGATTTTAAGCCATGACCGCCGATCACCTTTTGAAAACATGCTTTAGAGCGATGGAAAAGAAACTCCTCACTTTAACGCCACACAACAACTACCCTTCTTAGCAGATCGACTGTTTTTTGCACTCTACACATAGACAACAGCGCCACCTCACCACTCCCATATCTTATTTGCGCATGCCCGCCCTTCTGCGAGTTTCAAGGTTAAGTTGCCACTATTTAATTTACAACCCTCGTATTTAAGAAAATACATGATATTATTGTTTGGATGCATAATAGAACCTACTTGAAGGAATTAGGGATAGAATTTGAAATTTATTAATTAGTTTTTAGGAAAAAATTAAAATGGGCATGCCTATGTAAAAATCTGCAAAAACATAGTTTTTGTTATATTTTATTTTTAATATCTTTTTTCTTTGAAAGCTATTGCAAAATTCATTCCTAATTCTTTTAAATAGGTTTTATTAAATATCCATGTTATAAAGACTCTCTTGTAGCAGGTAAGATAATATTTCGTAGGTATGTAGAGGTATGTAGAGAAGATTTTTGCAGTTAGTAGCAGGTAGATAAAATGTAAATAGAAGTTTTCATTTCGATGGTCTCCACTAGGCCATATTTTCGTATAGGTGAAAAAGACTTCCTCTACTTGCGTTGATTGCCGCTAGAAATATAATTTACAATTTTTCCATTAAATAACCAAGATTCAATCCAGAGCGTCTGAGTTTTGGAAAGGCAGGAATCCCAGAGCAGGTCGGGCTAGACCTCGGGAAAGGAACCGTTATTTTCTGGAGAAGACTGCAGAAGCGGTCACTGATGAAATCACTGTGGACTCGATCTGAAATTCATTCCAGTCTTATACTGTACTACCCACGATCTTATTGAAAACCAATTCATATCGAGGAAATACAGCAAATTATGTATACATTGTAACTTTCTAAAAATTAATCTAGTTAAATTAAAATTTGGAAAAAAGATTAATTTCTTGTTCTGATTAGTCAAGTAAATAATTATCCTCCACGCTACAAGATACTACAGACTAATAGAATAAAGAAAATTTGGTAAAAAAAAAAAAAGGACGAAAAGCAGAATTCAATAAAGATTTGACAAAAATCTGTGCACAGTCTTCTTTATTGACTTGCTGCATAAAATAAGGAGGGAAGGTGCCCCTAACGTATAAATATTTTAAGAACTACATTCGTATGTTCTAAGCAGGAGCGATCAGAGAAGAAATGATCAAGTTCCAGCCAAATTCAAATTTTTGTTACGTACTGGCATTTAATTTCATCGCCAGCAAGAACACATAAAAAGTCGTTTTTTAAAGATACGTTACACTGAAATTAGTCTAACAATTTTGAATACAGAGTAGGATTTCCATAATATGATAACCCTATGAAAATCCCAAATTTCGCCAGGCATTCATCATGAGAAAAGTAAACCGCAACAGATAGATATATAAAATATAGATATAATTTAATTGTGTTCAAGGATAATTTTGTCTAACTGAATAAATTTTGTTAGGAATAAATCTACTGTGATTAGGAGAAACATAAATAAAATGAGCCATGTGTTATTCTTTATGATTATTAGAATATGCAAGGAGATTGATTATCTTTTACATTTATTTTTTATTTTACTGATAGAGGAAGAATTCGGCAGTTACTAAAGATTAATATTGAATACACGAGTGAATTATTATTTAAAGCGATAAAATAGATTTGAATTAAAATTAAATAGAGAATTTTTAAAATATATATGATTTCTACATCACAATCCATAAAAAGAATATTGAATTTTTTCTTAAATATTTGTAGAAGTTTTAGCATTCTGCGGTTGGTTGGTTTGTTTTTTTATGTTGCACTAGTGCGTCGCAATGGGCAATTGGTGGCGGTCTGGGACTCACCCCTAATGGTGGTCCGGAGACATGCCATTGCAATTTTGATCTTGCACGGAGAGGATTGCTCCCCCGCTTCGGTAATCCCCTGAGGTATAATTTTGATGGGAACGTGGAGGACATTGCGGCCACGACAGATTTTACGTGCACCAGCCACCATTAGGGAACACGACGGTCTTTGGCCGGCTGGAGTCCCAACCCACAATCTTCCAATTACGAGCCTGGCGCTCTACCGATTGGGCTACCGCGGCCCAGCATTTTGAGGAACATGAATTCATGAAAAAATTCAGACTGAGAAAAACACAATTTAAAGATTTCAAATCTGTATAGAATATCTGTATAATCTGTATAGAATAGAATAGATAAAAAAAAACGTTAGAATTGTTGCCTGAATATATATTTTATTGAATGCCCTTAATATAGTTCAATTTATAAATATTAAATGGAAATATGATCTTTTGTATGAAACCTTTAGTGGTGCCATGTCAAAGGTGCCAAGTCACATTAAAGAACTATTAATGGTATCCAATAAAAGCTGACTTTCCGCTTTTAATTTAGAATGGTGGTAACTATTTCCTTAAACGCGGTACCCGGGTATATTAATGTGACTAGGTGCAACATATTGAAGTCAGTTACAGCCTCACAAGGCGGCAAATAGCGGAATTAGCCTTTCTATCTCGTAAATCAAGAAAAATACGAAAGTCAGTTCTCAGATGCATATTTGGGGAGCCTCTTCGATGTACTAGGAAAAGACATATTGGGCAGAGAAATTCGACGAATAGAATGCGTAAAAGTCGTGTTAAATGTTCATGTTTTCTCAAGCACGTGTCGCTAAAATCGTGGACAAAAATATAAACAATAAAAATAACATACTAAAATATTATAAACAAACTCCAGTAAAGAGTTGAATTAAAAACACGTGTCATATTGTAATAAATTAATTAAAAACACTTTAAAAACACGTTAAATTACATTTATTAAAATATAAAAAACTTCCAAAGCTTTTCGCCTACATATAAGAAGGCATCATCAGGGAATTTGGTTTTACACATACTTCAGAGCAGTTATATGTAGTTTTGAATCGCATGGTTAACAGTTAAGTCCTTACATAAAATATATTCAACTGGAAGTCAGAGGCTGGAGCTATTTCAGGAAGAGGAGGTGCTACACTTGGATGGTGGAGCTATTTCAAGGAAGAGGAGGTGCTATACTTGGAGGTTGGAACTATTGCAGGAAGAGAAGGTGCTACACTGGAGGTTAGAACTATTGCAGGAAGAGAAGGTGCTACACTTGGAGGTTGGAACTATTGCAGGAAGAGAAGGTGCTACACTTGGAGGTTGGAACTATTGCCGGGTGACGAAGTGCTACACTTGGAGGTTGGAACTATTGCAGGGTGACGAAGTGCTTGAATATATTTTATGTAAGGACCTGTTAACCAAGTGATTCAAAAGTACATATAACTGCTCTGAAGTATGTGTAAAACCAAATTCCGTGATGATGCCTTCTTATATGTAGGCGAAAAGCTTTGGAAGTTTTTTATATTTTAATAAATGTATTTTTAACATGTTTTTAAAGTGTTTTTAATTAATTTAATACTAAAATATATTTGAACCATGGTCGAACATGACTTATGCGTCGTACCACTGAATTATAACGCCAGCTAGTTCCTAATCGAAAAAAATATTTTTCTCTTCGATCTGGGTTTTTAAATGGCACAGGTTCTAATACTAATTCAAACTAACGGTTATTTTACATATTCTATTTTTAATTTTATTGTATTTAATGGGTATTATCGTACTGATTCATGGACGTTTAACAATATAGTAATTAAATCTTTTCTTGTTGAATTGACGGTTTTCGAGATAGGAACGCTAACTTCACTGTTTTTCGCTAGGTAGCGTTGTAACCAATCTCAACCTGTAGAGTAAAGCATTTTAATATACATATAATTAACATTTAAAGCAAAAGCTATCGTTGTTTTAAAATTAATTAACGGGCAGATAATTAGTATTTTATAATATTCACATTGAATTATAGCGGAAATTTTCTAAAATTTTCTGAATGTAAAAGAAGCCTGAGAATTAAGTTGCAAAAATACATAATACATTTTCAACTATTTTGCTGATTAGCAGAAATTTTGTATGAAATTCCATGCGAAATTAATAAATGAAAGTTTTTCGTAGATTCAAAACCCTTATCTTTTTTAATATATCTTAGTATTCACTCTTGAGTATTTTTATGTTCATAACTATAAAGATTATTAATCTATCAAAAATGTCCAAAGAATTATTTGTAAACTAACAGAAGCCATCTGACCAAATTATTTGATTACCATTATTAAACTAAAACTCCCTCATCAGGTTTAATTCAAATATGTAAATTTCCTTACGTTCACATGGCTGCCAAGTTTTTTAATTTATTCCGGAATGATGATAGTCCTGCCCCTTTTTCACACCGTAATATTTTTAGAGTTATTGTCTTCATATTTAATCGTAGTTATATGTTGAATAAAATTTTTCTACAAAGATTACGGTGTGAAAAAAGGGCGGGACTAACAACATTCCGGAATAAATTAAAAAACTTGGCAGCTATGGTTCAACTCCACAATTATATATATCGATAAATTAAATGTGAAAGAACATTTACAATTAATAAATGTGCATTAAGTTAAATTTATACTAAAAATTTAAATTTAAAATTTAAAATTTTACAAAATATTAAAAGTTGCTAACAACATATTTTACACGCGTGAGAATACTTACCTAAAAATCACTTGAAGATATATTTAAAATTAAATTTTTGTGAAATAAATAACGGAAATTCCTTTTTTTTTTTTTAATTCTCAATTCAAAAACTTCTAAAATTAAATAAATATCTTTTGCATTATCAATTTAAACATCTAAAAAAAAAAAAAAAAAAAAAAAATCATTCTTGAAAAATGAATCTTAAAAAGGAACAAAATCCACAAAATCCTTTATGACTGGATTTTCTCTTATTCAAAGAGTATTTTAAATATATAATATACCGTTAAATAAAGCTGTACTTATTTATTCAGTTTTTTGCATCAAAGAAGAAAAAAATTCAGGATTACTTTTAAAAGGATAAATACATTTTTATGATGAAATTGCATTCCCTGTACTCATCATTGCGTATAGAATGGATATTCTTAAAGAGTTTCTTGGCAGATTGTAGAATATATTCAAAATATTCTACTTTACGTATGTTTTTAAACGATATTATTACTAAAAACTGTTAAGTTAAGAGACTCAGATAAAATGTTTGTAAAAAGGATTGCTATAAAAATGCTAATCCTTAGTATGGAAAGTAATTCCAAACACAAACTAAGGAGGAGTTAAATATATTTTTATTCAAAGTAAACAAGCTAAATACTTGACATTGACTTTTGAAAGAAATATTCATATTTTTTATGAATTTATTTAATCGATTTTTTTAAGCTTATTAAATTATAACGTTTTCCTTTATGTGTTTTTCGATTAGTATTTTTGTGAAACTTTATTTTTTGGCGTCATATTTTTTGCACTTAATAGTAATAATAATAACAAACCAAATAACAAATGTTTTATTTATTTAAACCTAATGAATGATATATTCTGTAGTAATTTAAAACAGGTAATTACTTATTTAATAGATCTACTTTTCTCCACTTATTTTTGCTTAATTGCTTAGTTTCGATTTTTAGATTTAAGTCTTACAAGGAGAGGTCACGACATGGAAAATTCAGATCGGGACGAAATTGCGCAGGATTGTAGTATACTATGAGGGTAACAACATATTAAAGCGGTAGGACCCACTATCCACAAAATTTCGAGAAAAAAGCATTTAAAGTTTCAGTAATCTTTAAATACAAGTTATTTCGCAAGCGAGTAAGCGTCTCAGTGGTGTGATCCTAAAGCGCGAGTCTCCCAACCAGAAGACTTGGGTTCGAGGCTACCTGCGAGACTACTTTTTTTTTTTTTTTTTTTTTTCTTTAACTTTTTATGTAATCTTAACTTTTTATTTATTTTACTTTATATTACAAGTCAATTCAAAATCTGAAAATTTTAATAAAAAATTACTTAATTTTCTTGAGTATAAAATAACTTTTTCTATTTTTAATATTTATAACTTAAAAATACAATAAATTTATATAACTTACAAAAATAAATTTTAGTTTTATTTTAACTGTAAAATAAGGTAAAACTAAAGAAACTGTTTTTAATTATTTATCTAAAGATTTTATTTTATTTTAGGTATATTTAATTTTATTTTTTTAATCACAAAAAAAAAAAAAAAAAAAATTACAGAGAAATGATGATTTTAATTGCATATATAATTACTATCCAAATTAAATAATTACTTCTCCAATCAATAGTTTCTTAAAAATTATAGTATAGGATTGCGATGCTATTAAATTATTACAGGTAAAGAAATGTTACCTTTAAATATAAATTTTAAATGTTAATGAATATCGTTTCTTTTTCGATAACGACTTCCTTTTTTTTTTCCTTCTGTGCACAAAATAAAATTCCACCTGCCCTTTATTATTAACAAGCTAGAAGTATTTACGTAATTTATACACATTCAAACCAAATCAGGAAGTTCAAACCAATATTTAAGTACACCTGCTAACTATTTTACACTTTGTTTACAGCTTGCTTATTTTTTAATTATTTAACTATTGGTCTGTTTTTCTTTATGTTTCTTATTTAGAGTTTTGTAAAACTAAACTTTATTTTTTAAGTTATAGAAATTTATTGTATTTTTAAGTTATAAATATTAAAAATAGAAAAAGTTATTTTATACTCAAGAAAATTAAATAATTTTTTATTAAAATTTTCAAATTTTGAATTGAATTGTAAAATAAAGTAAAATAAATAAACAGTTAAGATTACATAAAAAGTTAAAGAAGAAAAAAAAAAAAAAGTAGTCCCGCAGGTAGCCTCGAACCCAAGTCATCTGGTTGGGAGACTCGCGCTTTAGGATCACACCACTGAGGCACTTACTCGCTTGCGAAATAAAATGTATTTAAAGATTACTGAAACTTTAAATGATTTTTTCTCGAAATTTTGTGGATAGTGGGTCCTACTGCTTTAATATGTTGTTACCCTCATAGTATACTACAATCCTGCGCAATTTCGTCCCGATCTGAATTTTCCATGTCGTGACCTCTCCTTGTTAGTTTAGGTTTTTACGAAATTTCGTTATTTTTTAAATCTTCACTAATTTTTTTGGGAGGGGTGGAATTTATTTTTTCAGTCGTTTCAATTTAAATCCAATATCATACCAGATACATTTTTTTCTTATTAAACGTAACAAAAGAACTATTTTTTTATATACTCTAGTACTAAATTGCTTAATGGATGGTCGTGCATAATTATTTCAAAACGAAACAATTGTTGCGTACTTTTGCAATTTATAGTCTTCGTTTATAGCATTTTATTTTCTGCGTCATTCAACACCAGTTTTGTGACACATTTTATTGAATCTATAAAGTATGTTAGGAAGTGTACGTTAATTGGCATGATTCCAGAAAATAATTCTCAGGGCAACATTTTGAATATAGTCTTATGCTTTTGTTTTAATATTACCGGAACCAAAATGAATATTTTTACATGTATATTGGAGTTAGAGTTTTCAGTTTAACTTGATTAAAATTAACAAATTTTTAATTAATAGTTAATAAATTTATAAATTTTTATATTAATCCAGTTCAAGTAAAAATGTAATTTTAATATACATATTGAATTCTAATGTAGTTGGTGTTTTTTCTGGAGTTATGTTTCTCTTACAAGTGTGTTGAAATGCAGAATGTAAGGATGAGGTCACCCTTGATCGTAATTTGTCAACCGGGATTTGTCAAATATAACTGAAAAGTAGTATGCAGGCACGTTTGTCCGTTAGTTCCATGATTGATTCCTAGCCCATGCATATTTTTTCTGAATAAAATCACTTTCAGTTTGTATTAATGTAAAAGTGTCTGTATAGGCATGATTATAGGTAATAGCATTTGCACTTAATTTTAATTCCAAATATGAAAAAATGAGATTTAAAAAAAAGAATCATTTGGAATTTTTTCCTACTTATTTTAGAAAAAGTAGTTTTAACATAAAAATAATGATCACATATAAAAATGTCGTTTTTACGAACGTCCGTTTAATTCTTCTATATGTTTTAAATATTGAATGACCACTTTTCACCTAGCTTAGATGTTAATTGTCTTTCTCTCTCTCTCTCTCTCTCTTTGTGTGTGTGTTAGAAAATATTTCCTTAGAACACTATCAATTCATATTTAATACAAGAAAGTTTCTAAAATGAAACTGCTATGCTTATTAATTATGTAAAATTTGCATTATACTATAGATAAATTCGTAACATTAAAATTTGCTAAAACTAATTATGTATATATACATATATACAGTCGGTAACAAAAGTGTCCGAACACTAGCAAAAATTCCTAAGTAAAAAAGCATACTTCATACGGTTTTGTTAAATAAATCCTTATAGAATCATGTTCTTACACTGACTAAGAACAGGTTTCGACAAGGATTTATTTAACAAAACCGTATGAAGTGTACTTCTTTTACATAGGAATTTTTGCTAGTGTTCAGACACTTTTGTTACGGACTGTATATATATATATATATTTATATATATATTTAAGAGGAAAATAACATGAAAAATTAAAAAACGAAAAATTAATAAAATAAGCGCCATTAAAACTAAAGTTACATACTCATTCTGCTATAAAATGCAGCAAATAGATGTAAATTTAAATGTAATGTAGTAAAATATTTTGAAAATAAATGCAACATGAAAACAACAATGAAACGAGACAGTTAATATATATTAACCCGAAAAACATTAAATCCATCATCAAGGAAGCCCTTCAATATAAGGTGGTATAGAATAAGATGTTTAAAGAGCTATTAGGAAATACATACATATATATATATATATATATATATATATATATATATATAGCTTGCCCACCATTTTTTTACAAGGAAAGAAAAAAAAAACCTACTGTAGCTCTAAAAGACAAATGAAAAAGTATTTACATACAATAGAAAAATTTAAAATGACACAATAATATATAAAAATATAAAAACTTATAAAAAGGTTATAAAAAACACTTACAGAAAACGACAAATTACACGAATGAAAAACAAACACCAAAACACTTGAAAGAAAAATTATTTACAATATTTCAACAGTTAAGGATAGCAGTGATAATATAAGAAGGATAACCATTTGATTTCACGTTGTCGAACAATTTGTATAACGCAACTTCAAGAGTATCGCAATTGTTGCATATTCTTTTAACCCTAACGACTTGTGAAAACAAAATATTTTTTAAAACATTAATGCTTATACATGATAACCATTTACTTAAACAACCTTAAAACCGAAATCAAAACTTTTATCATAAAGACTAATTATCCAAGATCCTTTAAATAACTTAATTTTTAAATCTAAAAAAGAAATTATACTTTCATTACTAGAATGTTTTAAAATTAAATCCTTAGGATAAATATTAGCAGAAACCTCTAAGAAGTTATAACAATTAAACATTACAAGATCATCAACATACCTAAATAATTCTACATCAAACCTAACTAACTTTTTTCTCATAAAAATGTAAAAATACATTGGGAAAAGGCACTAAAAACAAATTTTTCGAAGGAATTCCTTAAATCTGTAAAAAAATATTTATTACCATTACATAAAATATTTTCAAAAATACACAGTTTAACTAAATTAATCCAGTAATTTCTTTCACAGTAAATAATTGAAGTAAATTCGTCCTATATTTTATTACAAATCAAAATAATGTCATAATGATGGATAATTCCAAAATAAATTTTCAAAATCAAACATGTTAATTGAATATATCTTAGAACTGTTATTCATAATATAAACTAAAACTGAATTCTTGTTAATGACCATACAAAAAAAATATTTTCAATTTTTAATTTGTTAAAAAGAACACTTAGTAATATCTATTAATATGAATGTCGTTTTATATTCATTAGCAACAGCCCAGTTTCAGACTATATTCAATTTTCAAATAAACTATGAAACAAAAAAATTTTTCCATTTGTTGTGAGGGATTTGAGAATATTAACTGCAGATATGTTACACATTTTCCTTGCGTAATTTCTTAAATTTAAATGCAAATATTAAATTTTTACAGTTCGAATACATTGATAATTTTTTATTTGAAAGTTGCTGCTTTTGTAACTGATTGGTGTTTATATTTGTAATGTTTCAACAAATCCCTTTGTACTATACAGTCAAATAACAAAATTATACCCAATGAAACGAAGAAAGCCATTTCTTGAAAAAAAAAAAATCAGTTAAAGCAATCTAACATTAAAAAAAAAAAAAAAAAATTCAGGTAAATTCCTTAAATGAGTTGTCAAAGAGAAAATTTCCTTTTTAAAATGTTCTTCATAAAACGATTTACATAACGCTTGTTTGTATCTATTTCAAGTTTCGAGTTCAAATGAAATGTGAGTAGGGACATTTTAGATGAGTGGTATTTAAGAGCGTAATTTTCATTAGAAGCACATTTACTACTCTCTCTCTCTCTTAGTGTTTTCTTTAATTAACGATATTTTAATTTATTTTCAATTTATTTCTCAGTGTATTTTTAATTGGGTAAATGAGACTTGTGAGCGTCTGTACAATTTACATAGATTTAGTTACATGGCTAGTGAATACACTGTAAAAAGAAAAAAAAAAAGGTCCGTTAAAAAAAAAAAAAAAATCTGTAAAAATAGAAAATTTCCTACGTAAAATCTATGGTTTATAAAACTATAGAAATGTATTTTAAAATTACATCTCAATCTTTCAAAAGGAACATTTTTTCTGTAATCAGATAAAATCTGTAACCATTAATACGAATAGCATCTGGCATTTACAGATTTTTTCTGTTTTGCATACAAAAAATTTGATCAAAGCAGAATTGAGAAGTGCTAAATAGCAAAACAAATTGAGATTCCGTGGATGAGAGGTAATGCTGTCACTTACAAAGCGGTGGGCTCTGGTTCGTTCGTGGCTTGCTGAACTGCAGAATTTTATTTAATGTGAGAATTTTTACGGTGCCTACTACGGAAAAAAAAATCTGTTGCATACGAATATTCTCTGTATTGTACGGATATTTTCAGGTAACATTCCTCCCGAAATTTTTTTGTTATAAATAGGACTTTCTTTTTTTACTGGGTTAGATAATATATAGATATATATATACATGATATACACAGATTTATATTAGCAGATCAATATATTTTTGCCAGATTTATTTGTAATATCTGAACAGCTATTTTTTTTTTTAATCTGATAATATTAAAACAATATGGAAACTAATAAATTTAAAAATTCTGTGTTTTTTTTTTAAAGGATTTTTTATTTATTTGAAAATTTGTAGGTTTCAAAACTAAAGAATCATCTTGAAAAATTTTTAATTTCGAAATCTGATTTGTCTATGTATATATATATATATATATATATATATATATATAATCTCTCTCTCTCTCCGTATACATATACACATCCCCCCCCCTTTTTTTTCCCCCGGCAAGCATCGAGGTCGCAAAAGTATTATCAAGTGGCCAAAATATTAGTTAATTTAAGAACTAACCTGCCACCATAACAACAACAATAATAATAATAATAATAAATACATTTTTTTCCTAATTTTTTTAAGGTTTAACGTATAGGAAAAATATGTAAGACACATCCGTTACACCATACTATTTTATATCAGCTGTCTTAACTTTTCTTGTGTAAGTAATAAAGAACTGCTTAATTGAGAACTTTCTTTTTTAAAGGAGTATGAACAACAACAGAAATTAAATTTTTATCGATTTAATAATAAAAATAAAATAATGAACGAAAAAGAAGCCAGTTTATGTTTAAATTGTTTAAATATTTACAATTTATAAACGAATCTCTTAATTTATAAACATTCTTCATTTATACATTATTTGTTCTTTATACGCGTTTATTATTATTATTATTATTATTATTATTAATTTTCGCACGAAATCTTTTGATATTATGTAAGTATTCACCATAACTTGCAGTTCTTTTTATGTAATTTGAAAACATTTCTATAAAATATAATTGAAAATTATTAAAATATGTTACACACACATATATACATATACATATTATTTACTAAGTTTCATATGCTTTTCTGATAGTTTTATATCTTTTGAAAGCTAAAAAATTGTAAACATTATTATTATTTTTTCTTGCAATAAAATGTATTTAATTGTATTATTAAACTATGCAATACATTGCATTAATTGAAGATTCAGTTTTAATAAATTTTAATTAAATTTTTAACGGAAAATATAACAGACGTTTCTAATTACATTTCTTTTTATTGTGTCTTTTTTATTGAAACGATAAATTATGAAATGATATTTTCAACTGATAAATTTACTTTATATACTAAAATTCTAAACTGGACATTTATCTAAAGCGTTAAACAACGGTATTATTTTAAAAAGTCATGAACTGTAAAAGAAAAGCAGAAATCGATAAAGAAAAAAGCTGCGCCTCACCTAGGGAAATAATTCTCCCTTCAAAAGCCAACGCAACTAACAAAAATTTTTATAGCAGAAGAATGAATAGAAATACCTTTATCCCAAGCGCGCTTTGCTTTCACGGAATAACGCAAATACAAGTTACTACTACATTAATTATTAAAATTAACCTCAGTCGGTGAGGTTTTCAATCCTAAAATAAAAGAAGTTTAATTAAATGTAATAATTTTAGCGTTAATATTCAGTTTTCAGTTTCATTATATAGCACACATTCATTGTTAAAAATATAGATTTTAAACACAAAAGCAAAGATACTCAGAACAATGCCTTGGAAGAACGCTATAAATTTTTTTAAAAATATTTTACAATATACGCATGCATTGTAATTGAGTAGAATTACATCATAAATGGCAAATATCGTTAATATATTTAGCGAGAAATAAGCAAATTAGAAAAACTACCGTGATTCTTAAATCCTTATAAATGAAATAGAAACCATAATTACGCCAGTCACATTTGTACATATTTTATTATTATTAACAAAAATAATACTTTTCATATCATAATCAATAAATTTTAAAACATTGTAATTGCTCTACGCACAACAAAAAGTTATGACTTTCTAAGATTAACATTTTAACATCTTTCAGCCCCTAAAATACAGAATTACAAATCGTGCTTTTATTTTTCTCCGTACACTTTAACGTTTTACCTCTCAAAAATCAATACACTCCTAAAACTTTTAAATACAATGCTTTAAACTATAAACGAACGTTATAAACCAAACAAATATCTTGCTATATCATTATCGTTTATCATAGAAAATTTGTTTCAATTGATTTCAAGGTTTTCGTAACATATTAAAATATAATTCTCTCTTTTTTTCTTCTTTTTTTAATGCGCCCAGATATAAGTTAATATTACACCAATACTAATAATACATGTTTATTTTTAACATTTATGTTTTTTTATAAACTTTATAGATGATATTTCTAAAAATTCACTAATATTAGAAAAAAAAATCATTTTTATGTAAAATATCGTAAATATATATAAACAAAATAAATAAATAAATAAACGTGGATACCTCAGAAAAATATTAGGTAATCGACCGATAATTCGTATAGATTTTTAAATCTGTATTAAAACAAAGGTTTCTTTATTAGTTTTCATATAAAAAAAATTTAATTTTACTTAAAAAATAAAATAAAATAAAGATTAAACTGTTGTTTGGTTTTTGTAATAAAAATATGTGTTCGCTGTATTGAAAATATTAAATTTGTTAAATTTTATGACTTTTATAATCCGCTTGAAATATTTAAGTTAAAAAACATATATAAAACTGGAAGAGAAAACTTAAAATGATATTTTTCTTAAATAACTTTATGAAACGTAATTCTGCAAAAGTTGCTTTAAAATGATGTACTTTATTTCATTATTATTAAAAACATTAAATTTAAAAATATTGTAATGAATTATAGATATTAATGAAATATAATTATTTTTTAACATTTAGTTTTTTCTTTCTTTTTTTTTTTTTTTTTATTAAATTATTTTTACCGGGGAATACGTTTTTGTTCTAGAAAGATAACTAAAATCCTTTGACTGCTAAAACATCAATATCTTATTATGTAATCTATTCAGAAATAAAATATAGAACTTTTGTTAATTATTTTATTCTTTAATTAAAATTCTCACTAAAACCAATGTTTGTTGTATAATTAATTTTATAAAATATATCTAATAAAAATATATAAACCACTTCATTCATTCTTAAGAAATAATCAACATCGAGGGAAATATATATATATATATATATGTTTACGGTAAAATAACATATTTATCAGCAATCATATAATTCTATATAGCTATGATATTTATATACACCTACGAAGTTCTGTAGACATTGTAAAGCAAAAGAAAATAACTTATAACGACCTCAAGACGTTTTTCTTTTAAACATTGAAAACTAAATATATATATATATAATTTCTACGAAATAAAAATAAATAATTCATTCGATATTATATTAATAGTATTTATTGCAAACATTATCTTTTTGTATATTCTGTTGTATACTTGTTTATCGTCTAAATATAAACAATCATTTTTCAACTACTTAAAAAAAATGATGATGATTATGTAATGAAGAACAAAAGAAAGAATTTTCACATAAATTGTAATATAGATAATGACCTTACCTTAAATATTAGAGAATAAAAGAAAGAAAAAAGAAAGAAAAAAAGAAAGAAAACCTCTCACTGTCGTATGTCGACACAACACGACAGGACAACTAACTATCAAATTATTCGTATGTACATTAAGTTTTCGAAATTTTCAGCTTTTATAATATTTTAACGAATAAAAATATATTAGTAAAAGAAAATTAAAACGTATAAAAATTGGATTAAAGAAACTTTTTTGTCCATTATTTATTTCAATAATCAATTGTGTACAAACAAACTTTCTAATCTCACAGTTGCTTCCCCAAACACGTATTTAAAATATTATGATTTTGTATTACCTACACCCGTGAACAACTTTGAATATAAGTACTGCGATATTCCAATAAAAGAAAATGCTATTTGTTAAAATAAATGTTGTCGGATTAAAATAAGTAACACATTTTGAAAAACCGATTTCCTTTTTCTTAGAAATTTTTGTTCGTATGAAAATAAATATAAAACTGTCTAAGCTCTAAAACTGTCTAACCGCTTCAAAAGGGATTTTCTACTATCACCCAAAATATTTTTCTTGTTGAAACATTTTATACAAACAAAACTTAAAAGCTTTTGTCATATGAAATTTATATTTTATGTTTTTAAGTGATTGCAAAATATCGTAAAAAAGAAGTATTATTGTTTTTTACAAAAAAGTTAGTTAAATATTGTGAAAAAACAATTTACTTTTAATATCGCAGCTTAATACAAATTCATATAGCCAATTTTTCTTTAAAAGGAATAGCTTGTATAAAGTGTTCTTTAAATTTATCGTGATGTACTTAGATACAAAGTTTTAGACATTCTGAAAATTCAATTCAACAAAATGTTTTCAGTCAAAATATATGTATTGGAAAAAGTAAAAAAAGTTTTGATAAATGCACTAAAACAAGAATATTACGAAAATTTAAAAGTTTTATTAAAATACGATCGAGAGTCGAAAATACAGTACTCCAAAGTATTTGTTTATATTTTGCAATTCATTCTTAAACGGAACTATGTATCAAAGTTTTTGTTACTTTTCAGCTTTCTTCACCGGATTTATAAAAACTTTCCTATGCACAAAAAATAATTTTTTTCTGAACGAAAATTATATAAATATTGTTTTATACTTTAAATTATTAAAAATATATATATATAAATTTATTTACGTGGTTTAAATATTTAAAAATATATATTTTTTTTTATATAAAATTTAAATACCTACCTATTTTTATAACATTTGGTAAGCCGTGAGCGTATGGAACAACGCTCCAGTTCAAGAGTTCAGAGAGCACCACAAGGAAGACACTGAGAGAGCAGGTAGCCTCCAGCATGAAATGTCGGAGGGGCTTGGAAGCCGGCATTGCAAGGGCTTCACTGCTCGGGGCCTCCCATCCTCTTGGCCAGGCAATGCGGCAACGATGCTGCGGCCCTAGGATTCGGGAGCCACGGCCACCTCGGGATGTTCGGGATCAGCGGACGCATGCGCTGCAACATCCGATGCGCAGGCGCCCCCCTCAAGTGAAACGTGCTTTTTCGGAATGAAATAAGGGGAAGAATGTTTAGGGGATAACCTACTCCCCTGTACACCCACGCAATAGGGTAATGTTTTTCAGGGATAAAGGATTCAAGGAAAATTTTATCTAGTTTTTTTTTTGTTTTTGTTTTTGTTTTGTGGAAACGCTTGCTCCTTTATTTACAACTTTCGCGGAGTGTTTTCTGAGAAATTATATTTTCTGTTATACATTTAACTTGCAATCGTGTTTTGAGAACAAAGTTGACAAACTGTTACTGTTTATGTTCTTAACTTTGTCGCTAAAAATAATTATTTATATTTAAAGAAAAAAAATGATTGTGTAAGTCGATTTGAAATGGAAAAATAATAAAAATTAAAGTAAAATTACTAGTTAAATATTAAAAGAGATCCCCAAATTGTTTTTTAAAAGAAAATCAATGAACTTACGTACCAAACATTTGCACAAATAAAAGAAAAAAAAAGTTTACAAACATTAAGTACAACGTATAGATGTTTTCGTTATGAAATAAAAGTGTCTTATAACAAACATAAAAGTAGCTTAAAAAAAGGTAAAATTTTCTATAATTATTAAACTTTATAAAGGATCACAAGAACGTTTTTTAAGAAAACTAAAGAAAAAAAATTGGTCTGCAGAAAAATATATATATATATATACTTATGTGGAATGTTAAAAAATCTATTGGCACTATTTTGCGCATTTATCTACTGAAATATTCTATGACAGATATGAATTTTTGCGCCATTTTTGTCATCTGCAGGACTATGAATAAATATTAATTTTATCAGAAAAATTAATATAATACAAACAAAAATAACTCTTTTAAAAATAATTATTTTAATTTATATCACATTTACAAAAATTGCAGTTATTTTATTATTATTATTATTATTATTCAAGATTCAAAATGTTTTTCTTCGTTATATTTTTGAAATAATATGGAACAAAATGTTCCATAAATTACTTTAATACCAATAAAAATATACGTAAAAAAAAAAAAAAAAAAAAGTCTTGCTCAAGTTATTTAGTAAACGTAACTTACAGCGATAAATTTTACATGATTTGCATTCCCGCCATACTACAGTCGGTAACAAAAGTGTCCGAACACTAGCAAAAATTCCTATGTAAAAAATGTACACTTCATACGGTTTTGATAAATAAATCCTTATCGAATCGTGTTCTAACACTGACTAAGAATAGGATTCGACAAGGATTTATTTAACAAAACCGTATAAAATGTACTTTTTTTACATAAGAATTTTTGCTAGTGTTCGGACACTTTTGTTACCGACTGTACATATTTTAATGGCCATGATTTGGATCTCAAAAACTCTCTTAGCCCTGTGTCTCGAATCAACTTTTGGGATTTGGAATTTACAATATATGTTTTTCTCTCTGGGTTAATAACACTTATCGTGTATTTTAATTATAGAAATCTAACCACAAAGTCTGATTGTTTTTTCTATAAGGCTACATGAACGCACATGCACTATAAAGTTAAAAGTCACGTTTCACTTTCGATTTTTCGTATTTTATAGAATTATAACAATAATTACTTTTGTCTTATTCAGTTGCAACCTGTTTAAATTCTAGGTGTCGAGTGAAGATTTAGTCAAGTTCTTCACTCGATTCAAATTCATGAATCGGGGGACTGTTTTACTCTTACTGCTTTACTCTTATGTAAGTACAGTAACATGATTATAGTTTAACTTCTTATAAACATCTCCCTGGAAATATAACGATCAAAATTAGACGAAATCAAAATGTTGAATTCCTCAATTCATTAAGGATAATACAGGAATTGTTAATGCAAATTGTAGCTTTCTGTGAGTAAAGCGGTTATTACTAAAATTTCTTTATCCTAATTCCCGAACCACAATGACTAAAGTAAAACGTATGAAAAAGGAAATAAATTTAAAAACGATACTATACTTACGTAAGGATAAGATGCATGGATCAATATATATATATAACTCACTTGCTTATCGTAAAAGAAAATTTTTAATTAATTACTGATAACGTACAGAAAAGAAGACAAAATATACTGATTCTGAGCTGAACTAATTAAGTATTTGATGAATTATGACGAACTGCAGAAAATGAACTTACTGAGACTACACGAAAAGAAAAACATTTTTTTTTTCATTTATATTTAAATGACAATATAGATAGGAAAACTTTTATGAAAATTATAGTCTGTGTACAGTAAAAATTTAGATCTTTATTATATCTAAAGTAAATTAAGTTCCAGTTACTTTCATAAAATTAATAGTAATTAAGTTATTTTCTGAAATTCCTTTTACAACTTAAATAACAAAATAATTACACTCTACTTTAAAAAAATTCAAGATGTCACAAGTTAACTACTCCTACCAAACTTAAATAATCTGATGTAACAATCGGCAGCAAATTTATTGAAGCACACATCCATATATATATATATATATATATATATATATTTTTTTTTTTTTTTTTTTCAGTTTGATCTTTAATTTTTATCACCAACTTACTTTTTTATAAACAGCATAAGACTAAGATCATAATTCGACAAATATTTACTTAATCTTTTCTTACCCATCTTTTAAGTAGGAATTATTGCTAGTGCTTCAATAATTTTGCTGCCGACTGTATATACAGTCGGTAACAAAAGTGTCAGAACAATAGCAAAAATTCCTATGTAAAGAAAGTACACTTCATACGGTTTTGTTAAATAAATCCTGGTCGAATCGTGTTCTTACACTGCCTAAGAACAGGATTCGACAAGGATGTATTTAACAAAACCGTATGAAGTGTACTTTTTTTACATAGGAATTTTTGCTAGTGTTCGGACACTTTTGTTACCGACTGTATAGTGTAAATTATTAGACTCAACTTAGAAACTTAACACTTCCTTACTTTATGACTTTACGTTTCGCTATTTCAGTTTCCAAACTTGAGGGGAGAAATAAGCGTCCCATATATTTCAGCGGAAATTTTGTATCGAAGGGAAAAAAATGACCAGTAACGAATTATTAAAGAAATATAAAAGTATTTAGGATCACCCTATGAAAAATTATGCTTTAAATTCGCAGTTGCTGTAGAATGTGATTATGAGGTTTTTATTTAATTATCTGTGTTCATTGTATGTAAATAGCAAGTACATTCATTAAAATATAAAGGTTTATCTTACAGCAATCAAAGATCTTTGTAAACGTCTTTTTTTTTTTTTTTAACCCGATCAAGTTATCGTGGGTCGTTGGAGACCAGAGCCATTTTTCTTTTGTCTCAAACCTAAGAATCCATATACAGAAGAAATACCTATCCATCGTGTCCATGATTTTTTCCGTAAAAATACGATTTTTAAATTTTATTATGCAATCTGAATTTTTCAAATATCTCAATTTGTTCAAAAGTTATGAATAGAAGACCCATGATAAACTGACAAGGTGCCGAAAAACCTGATCGGGTTGAATAACTGCAGGGTTTTCAAAGCAACGTCATTTTTAGAAAACTTCATATACTAATGAAGACATATCCACGGAGTTATGAACATTTTAATCGTAACTGCGCGTATGAGTAGATAAAATTTATTTCGTGTAATTTATTAGCCAAATGTACAGTTGGCAAAAAAAAGTATTAGAACAGTAGGAAATTTAAAGTTTTCAAGGTAATAAAATGAAACATTTGCCTCATAGTATTTATATTATGTAACACTTTTACATAATTACTACATGGAGTAAGAAACAAATATTTAGAAGCAATAGGATTTAAAAAATTAAAAGAAAAAAAAAATTGCATTGCAAAAAAAGTATTAGAACATCGAACTTCAATGTTGAATCATACATAAAATAAAATAACTAAAAATTCAAACATGATACTAATACTTGGTATGTAGTCCTTTAGCTAAATTTACTGCATTTAGACGTCTTGGCATAGATTCCACCAAATCTTTGGTGATGTTTGATGACATGTTGGTCCAGGTATCTTGCAAAGCTTGCTTTAAACTTGCTTTACTTGTTATTGGGCATTTTCTTACTTTTTCATCCAATAGATGCCACAAATGTTCTATAGGATTCAGGTCTGGGGACTGTGGGGGAGTTACCAATCTTCGGGGAGCATTATATAATAGCCATTCTTTGGTTTTGTTGGCAGTATGTTTGGGGTCTTGATCTTGTTGAAAAATGAATGTCTTCTCTAACCCTAATTTCTTTGCACTATCTTTCAAGTTATCCCGTAACACATCGATGTATGACAAAGCTGTCATTTTATCATCAATGAACTGGAGATTTCCAACTCCATTGTAAGCCATACAGCCCCAGACCATGACATTCCCTCCTCCATGCTTTATAGTTTTCTGTACATTTTGAGCCTGGAAAGCAGTTCCCTTTCTTCTCCAAACTGTGAGCACGTGTTTAGGTTTGAAAATTTGAAATTTACTCTCGTCGGAGAAAATTACATTTTTCCAGAAGTCTAAAGATTTATTTTTATAATTTTTGGCAAACTCTAGGCGTTTTTTCCTGTTGATTTCTGAAATAAAGGGTTTTTTCCTTGGTCGTCTTCCTTTTATACCAGCATTATGCAATACATTTCTAACTGTTTGAGGTGTTACAACCTTTCCTGATATTGATTCAATATTTGCGGCCAACATCCTTGCACTTCCTGTTGGAGATTGTAGGGCATCTTTAACCACTTGTCGTTTTTCTCTGACAGTCAGCTTGCTCGGTCTCCCTGATCTTGGCCTATTATCCACAGCTCCAGTTTCTTTTTTCTTTTTCAGAATGTTGTGAATTGCGCAAAGTGAAACATTCAACTTACTGGAAATTTCGCGAAATGTTTTGCCACTATGGTGCAGGTAAACGATTTGTTCTCTCGTCGCAAGTCAAATCTCTTTTGTTTTAGGTGCCATGACAGGAAAAGTCCACGTAAACTGAATTTCCACAAATTAGCAGTGAATGAGACAAACGCCCTTGACATTGACACGGGTGACCGTAACCTTGAAAGTTTAATAACGTCACCAGCACTGTAATTTGCATGTTTCCGCTTCTGTTCTAATACATTTTTTGCGATGCAAATTTTGTTATTTTTATTTTAAAAATCTTGTAATTATTTTTAAATTTTATTTTTTATTTAGTTATAATTTTCTAAGAAAATGTTCTCATTTTTAAACTGATTTCGCAATTTACTTGATTTTATTACTTGAAAACTACAAATTTCTCATTGTTCTAATACTTTTTTTGCCAACTGTATATAGTTACCCTAAAAAAAGTAAATTAAAATTAAAACCTCAAGCATATATTTTTAAAAGTCAGAAAGCTATCTTTGTTAGAATTAGTTGAAAGAAAATCAGTCTGAAAAGAAACAAATGTATAAGTAGTATTATCTATAATTTTAGTTAAAATCTGTTATAGCAACACTGTGTACATTAATTCAAAATAAAAATATAGGCACAACCACTTATAATTTTGTTTCTGTTTTCCGAATTCTTTTAACTTAGGTAATTCTAAAGACGGTAAATTTATTATTATAAGATGATTAGCAATTTAATTGAAATATTCTATTAGAGATGTAAACTGGTAAAAATACCGAAATATTATTTTGAAAAGATTGCTAAATAATAAAATATTTAGTCACCACCATCACATACATCAATTTCAGTCTTTATCAGTCCACTGTAATCAGCCTCTCTTAAGGTATTCATTCTAGGAGTAACTAATTAACATTAATAGCATTTTGTATTACTAATAATTTTTCACTGATGTACTGAATTAAGGTCCCATTCTTGTATAGACAATTGGCCTTAAATCCCACAAGAATACACGGATACATTTGAAGCATGCAGAGAAATTTAACAAAACGTTAAATATATTTCACCAATGACTATAATTTCATAAAAACAGCTAAAACAGATAAAGTCTTTAAATAATCAAAAATCGTGTTTCGCATTATATGGTGTATATATAGGTTTGTTATATTTCCTCTCACCTTTAAAGCATATAACATAATTACAATATATATCTCTTAATCAATCGTAGAAGTCAGATGTACTTTTCTTTTCAAGATGACATCTGGAACATTCTCAAACCCAAAATTTCAGTTTTATACTATCACTTAATTTGTTTTTCTAAAAAAGAAAAAAAAGAAAAAAAAACACCTCCTAGTTAAAATCTGCAGTTACATTTTAAGACTAAGAACAGGATTAGACAAGGATTTATTTAACAAAACTGTATTAAGTGTACTTTTTTACATAGGAATTTTTGCTAGTGCTCGGATATTTTTGCTGCCGACTGTACATATCTTAATTTAACGCACTTGTGCATCTAAACACAGCAAAACATGAGATAATGGCCAACACGAGGCAAAGTGTTGGCCGACAAACGTAACTGCAGCTGGTCCGCTCGCGGCAGAAGTTAACGGTAAGTTGAATTCGTTACGCCGTCCAGCAGATGGCTACATTCAATCTATCTACTGCTGGCAGCCTGCAGTATGATTGTAATAAGTCAATGAACCAGTGATGGGTCATTGCTGCTAGCTAGCTGCAGGTTCGAAATAGTTTGAAGGCCATTGTTGGCAGCTAACATTAGGTTAGGAATTGTTAGTGAGCCAATATTGGGCCACTTGGAGGCAAACATAACTTTTCCATAATTTTGCTGGCACTTTCAGTGGGCCAGTTGAGGCAAACATAAACAATTATATTACTGCCAGCTTTTTTCATTGGCCCTTTATATTTTCCCATTAAAGTGCCAACAGTGGTTTGGTTATGGCTAGCATTTTTTTTTTTTTTTTTTTTTTTTGACATTTTTTCGATTTAATAAAAAATGGTAGACGAAATGGCTTTGAACTTCAGTCATACAAAAAATATTTAAAAACTCACATTTTACACTATCAATTTAGTCCAGAGTTAAGTTAAGGGACCAATTATAAATTAAAGAGAAACAGAAATACTTTGGATCATCCTGTATCATAAAACAGTACAAATGGCTTGTAACTTTAACACATTATTGCACTTACTATATACAATATTTGTATGTTTTTTTTTAATTGCGCATTAATTTACGGATATATATATATATATTCTTATATTGATTTGGATTATGACTTCACTTTATTTACTCCATGATTTCTTGCTATTACTGTACTGAGATTAAATGTACTTTTAACGGCTATCTGGTTCTTGAATTTTACATGTGACACACTTATTGCATGCATCTTTTGATTGCATATTTCTTGAGTATTTTAAAAGTAATTTTTGATGGAGATTTTACTATATTTATGGGCGTTTTGGGTTTCATGATTTTTGTATGTTTCTCTCTTTTTGTGGTGAGTTTATTTTGAAATTAGATTTTTTCTTGGTTTGGCTCCAAAGGATGTTTCGGGCCAGGCTCAAAGAAATTCTTAGCTATTGCTATCTTTGAGACAGAAAAACATTCTTTTTGCATACACTGCTCGGCATGAAAATTGCCTCTGACACCATTTCAGCATACTTTTATGTAAAATAACCTTATGAATCCGAATAGGACGCCCATTTTCCCTATCACCCACCGTTTTTTTAGGAATATGGTCCCCTATTTTTATCATTTTTCGGTGATTTTATGTCTATAAATTTGATTTTTAGGAGGGGGGGGGGTTTAACTGTTAAATACCTTCTGAGGGACTACAGAGTTGTAAAATTCTAAAACAGGGACATTTGCGACAAGGGATTTTTTTTTTTTTTTTTTTTTTTTTTTGGGGGGGGGGGGGGGATTTCCCACTGAAATTATGCATTACACATCTTCTATTTTTTTTTTTTTTAATCTGTTATTAATGTTAATTTTTAAACTTTATATTTTTTTTTAGGTGTTAAATTAATTATTTTTCATTCTTCAAATCAAATATATGGCCATAATATTATCGAACTGGGAAAGAAATTAACGGAGGGGTGATGTATCTAGAAAACGGTGGGTGACTGGCCAAAATGGGAGTCATATTCGGATTCAGGAGGTCATTTTACATAAGAATCGGCAAGAATGGTATCTGATCTCCATTTTTTTTTTTTTCAGAGCAGTAATATTTGTGTTCTACCCGGCCCTTGATGACGTTAGAATGCAAATATATAGTTATCTATTTCCAAATTATTGCATTTTTGTTTGATTTGGTGGTCTTTGTTTTTGATCAAATTAATTGTTTGAATACTGATAATATTTAATAAACCTTAAATTTCAAGTGTCTGATTATCAATATATATATATATATATATATATATATATATTCAAATATTATTAATTTTTTGGCAAGTTTTTTTATTATAACAAGAAGGGATTTCCATACAATTTTACAAAACTTGTAAAAAAAAAAAAAAAAAAAAAAAAAATGACAAAATATTAATGAAACATTATTCTGAAACAAAATCCATACGTATAATATTCTTTGGGATTTGGGTATTTATAGTGAATATATAAATGTTTACTGAGCATGTGCGAAAGATAGAAAAAATTTTATTACGTAAGTTGAAAGCTACATATATTGGACAACTTTTAACAAAAGTTTATTTCAATGGAATAAAAATTAAGCAAATTATTGGCAAAAAAACGAGCTAGATTTCAGATATTTTCGACCACATTGCAAAAGTTCTGTTTTATGAATATCCCCTTATGAACTTTCAAATCGCAATAAATAAATAAAAGTATGTTAGAGTTACAAGTTCATAAGGAGTTTTTCACAAAAAAGAAATTTTGAAACGTAGTTGAAATAATTAAATCTTCAATTTAAATGCTTGGCATGTGAAAAACCCCTTATGAAATTTTAACTCCGAGAAATACCTAAAATCTAGTCCGTCTTTTGGCGGTCATTTGCTTAATTTTTACTCTATTGAAATGAATTTTTGACGAAAGTTGTCCAATACATCTAGATTTTAACCTATCTGTTGCGCATGGGCTGTTAAAAAAAAAAAAAAAAAAAAAAAAATGTATTTACTGTAAATGTTCATATCTCACCGAATATTATACGTGTGAATGTTATGTTTTAGAATAATATTTTTTTAATGCTTTGCCAAATTTGTGAAATTTTATGACAATCTATTTTTGTTATAAGCAAAAGACTTGCCAGAAAAAATAATAATTTATGAAAAAAAAAAAAAAATTTATATGCCTAAGTAAGTGTGCAATTTCTACAAAAAAAAAAAAAAAAAATACAAATATTATTCATAGTATATGCAACAATGTGTTACAGTTAAAAACCATTTGTAGCTTTATATGACACAGGGTAATACAAAGTACTTGTGATTTTCTTCAATTTGTGATTGCTCCCCTAACTGCACTCTGGACTTAATCGATAGAGGAAGATATCAGTTTTTAGATGTTCTTTGCATGTCAGAAGTTCAAGGTCATTTCGCCCAGTATTTTTTATAAAACCAAAAATATGTCAAAATGAAAAAAAAAAAAAAAAAAAAAAAAAAAAATATTCTGATAATTTGATCACCTACTGCATTTATATTTTAATACAAGTTTTACAAGCATTTGTCCTAAAACTATGTTTATAAATTCAGGATTTCTAGTACAGCATGAGAAATATTCAGCCGATCCGTTTTCGTTAAAGGTAAATCCATGAAAAGCTTTTTTTTTTTTTTCCTCTGTTGAAATATGTTTATATATTATATTCTTTGTAATGAATGGGTTATATTTTGTTTCAAAGTGCTAAATTTCAGAACGCTTATTTATAACTGTGTAAAGTTATTTTATATAAATAAATGTAAGTTTGCAAGTGAACAGACAAAATATTGAAACAAAAGTTTTCTGATTCAAGTATGCAATATAGAGAACATTTAACAAAATGTTTAAATTGGAGTTTGATGGATGGTGAACGTTGAAAATCGTTCTTTAAAATTTCTATCTTAAAGTTGTGAATGTATACATAAGTATTGAAATGAATGAATATTAAATATATTAAAATTTCTCAAAAACTATTAAAATAAAAATTTTCTGTGCTGCATATTTTTTTTTTAATTTTATACTCGATTTTTCATCATTGTAATTTATCAAAACTTTCTAAACATATTTGGAGATTACTTTGTGGATTGACTGAGAAGTTCATTTAAAAAAATTATTTTGTATGTCTGTATGTCTGTATGTATGTATGTATGTATTTTTACTACTTTATTTTATTTATTTATTTTGAGTGCTGAATTTTTATGCAAAATTTTAACAGACAAACATAAAAAATACTTCTAGAAGAAAAAAATAACTTATTAATCAATGCACAAAGTAAAGCCCCAAATTTCTTTAGAATTTATTGATACATTAAAATACAATAAAATCAGGTGTGTGTGGGGGGGGGGGGATTTAAAAGATTAATCGCATAAAAATTTATTTATTTATTTATTTATTTATTTTTGAAAATTTTGAATTTGAATTTTTGTACTTAAATAGTTTTTAAGAAATTTTAATATACTTAATATTCATACAATTCAAAGCATATGTATGTAAATTTTAATAACTTTAAGACACTAATTTCAAAGTACGATTTTCAACTTTCGTTATCCCCTTAAAAGGGGATTTAAACAACTGATTCTAAAGAATAAAATAATAAGTTGTGCGTAGTAAAAATGTTTGTAAGCCAAAGATCATTAATTTAAAAAAAAAAAAAAAAACTGGTAAAAATTTTTACAGATTGAAATAATACAATGAATTTATAGTCAGGCGAACAAAAGTGGACATGAGTGCAGCAAAAGTGCATTGCTACTCGTGCCTACTTTGTTCACCAAATGAAAAGCCATGGTATTATTTTCACCCGAAGCAATTGTTGCGATTTTTTTTTTCTTTCTTTCTTTTCTTTTCTTTTCTTTTTTTAGTTTCTTCTATATGTAATATAGAGAAAGTATTGGATTCGCGAAAATTTTCGACCTCCGTTTTTTGATGGATTTACATGTTTTGGGATATCTAGATTACGAATTAATAGTTTTTAGAAAATGTCTGTCTGTCTGTATCATTTTTTTGTGGACGCTGTATCTCACGAACCAATGAATGAAATTTAACCAAACTTGGTATTTAGTTGCACCCTGACATGAACTGGTGCTGATTAGATTTTGGGATCAATAGCTCAACAGGTGGCGCTGGGATCGCATTTTATGCAAATTTTTAACATGGCAGCATAGGACAAAATTCCGTATAAATGGGCATAATGAGAGTTATTTTACACTTGTGATTGTAAAATTAATATGAATTATTGATAATAGTAGTAGTTAACTAAGAAAAAAATTTTGTGCATGTGGGGACATCGGTTCCCCTCCTGGGGGGGAAGTACCCCCCCGGGGAAGTAAATTTTCAAGATGGGTATCTTTCGAAAGGTCTCGTTGATAATAGTAATAGATAACTGGGAAAAAAATTTTGTGCATGTGGGGGCATCGGTTTCCCCCCCACCGGGGGGGGGGGGGGAAGTACCCACCCGGGGGGGCAAAGTTTCAAGTTGGGTATCTTTCGAAAGGTCTCGTCAATACCTTTAAAACGAATGGTTGAACCATAAATCTGTGATAATTTAAAACAAAGTTATCGATTTTTTTTTACTTTTAACAAAAAAGAACTTTTTTTTTTTTTTTTTTTTTTTTTTTTAGCGAAATTTTACCAAACTTGGTATTTAGTTGGTCCCCGACATAAACTGGTGCTGATTATATTTGGGGATCAATAGCTCCACAGGTGGCGCTGTGATAGCATTTTATCTAAATTTTTAACATGGCAGTATAGGACAAAATTTCGTATAAATGTACATAATGAGAGTTATTTTTAACTTGTGATTGTAAAATTAATATGAGTTATTGATAATAGTAATAGTTAATTAGGAAAAAGGGGGGGGGGGGTATATTTTCAAGATAGGTATCTTTCGAAAATCTCGTCAATACCTTTAAAACGAATGGTTGAACTATAAATCTGTGATAATTTAATACAAAGTTATCGATTTTTTTTACTTTTAACAAAAAAAAAAAAAATTTTTTTTTTTTTTTTTTTTAAATATTGTGAATGATTGAATATGTATATAGGAAAATATAGAAGAAAGTCTTGTGGTGGCCACAACATACTAGTTTATTATTGCGTTTATTTACAAATTTTTTTTATTATTAATACCGGTTCTTTAGTGCATTTTAAAAGGGTTTTTTTTTCGGACAATCAAAATAAATAGGCATGCATTTTTATTTTTATTTTTTTTCTCATACTTTTGCTGTCATCAAAATTTAAATTAAACACTCATGCGTGGTGACGGAAACCAATTTTTAAACACTGATTGAAAATCATTTTTTTTAAATTATTATTCTCATTAATTTATCAGCATAACTAATTCCTCTAAAGTTATGAATTACTTTTCTTACTCAGTAAACAAATTAACTACTATGTCGGTGAAGATTATTTATAGCGAAGTTTACAATTTAAGCACCAAATGCACCCTTTACTTTCTTTCTTTTTTTTTTTTTTATCTTTCTAAAAATTAACTAAGGGAGTTTGTTGTTTGTTAATCTTTGAACAAATAAACGCTGTTGCTAGTTGCTACCTTCTAAGATTTTTGACAGGAAGCATCTTCGGCCATCTGGTCCACTTATAATTGCTGACTAATGTAAATAAGCCAATTAAGCAGAAACAGTAACCATGTTCGTTCTACACTTACGTAAGATGTTCTTAGACGTAAGATGTTCTCAGTTGTTCTGTTAAAGCTTTTATTTAAAAAAAAAAAAAAACTATTAAGAATAATTTATCTTAAATCTTCAATAAAATAACAACGAAAATTAAAGAGGGTGTTTGAAAATCTATTTTCTATAACACATTTCATGGCTGTGATTTTAATTATTTATTAGTAGGAGTACATTAGTGATATATTAGCGAAAAACACTAACTTTATATTTTTTTTATTGAGAAATAAAACAATTAGAAAAAATAAAAACACACAATGAGGATAGAGAACTTCGCTACTGACGATAGAGAATTTCGATCTTTTTACTAACCACCATTAAAAAATACAGACGCGTGGAATTTTTTATATATATATAAAATTTATAGTAATACTTTAAACTTCTTGTTTTTATTTTATTTATTTTATGTACTATGTATTATTAATTATTATTATTATTATTATAAATCTTTTTTTTTTCTTTTTTACATATTTATTTGCGTTACATTTTTATGCAGCGATTTTTTTTTTTTTTTAGTTTGCAAGTGTTATCTGTATTAATATATATATATATATATATATATATATATATATTAGTTTCTTAAAGTTGGAATTTAGAATTTTGGCTCTTATTATTCATTTAAATAGGAATAAATTTATACAGTTTTAGTAATATAGAAGCTTCTTGATAATTTTTGAATTTTTGCAATCATATTTGAGATCGGGGATGAAAGATTTGTGCTTTTGTTGCCAAGACTAAATTCCAACAAAATTTTTGCTCTTTAAAATCACAAAAATAATATGAGAAATGTGATACAAGTTTTTAAATGGAAATACTATTGGCAGAAAAAAACGGAACACTTTCGTGTCTGCGTGGTGGGATATAATAGAAAGTCTAATATTCATTTTGATTTTACTTTTTGCTATTTCTTTTCAGTTAATTTATGACAATATACCATGTTCTATTTACACTTCTAACGTACAGTAATTTTTAAAATGCCGCTTACTACAGCAAAAATGCAATTTTTTTAAATCCACATATTTTTATAAATGATCTATTCTCACGTATATATATAATGAATAATTCTCAGTTTTTTTTTCCAAGTGATTTCCCTTACATAAAAAAAAAAAAAAAAAAAAAAAAAAAAAAAACCTTGCTGATAATTATTACCATTAATATTTATTTCACATTTAAAAGTTAAAAATAATTCTTATTATATATATATATATATATATATACAATATAACGCATATACAATGTATATGCGAAATTTTGTCCCATACTGCCGTGTTTAAAATTATGAAAAAATGGGATGAACAACGTTTCACAAACAACCCCTGTTTAACAATTGATCCTCAGATGAAATCAGTAACAATTTAAGTTAGAATCGGACTAACTGTCAAGTTTAGTTAAATTCCATGGTTTATTAGATACAGTGTTTAAAAAATGACTGATGCACAAAGACAGACAGGCATTTTCTAAAACGGGGTCAAACCCTGACCAGAACATCACAAAACGTGCAGAATCGTGAAAAACTAAAAGTCAAAAATTTTCACGAATCCAATACTTTCTTCTTTAATTGTTTTAATAACTTCCCAAATCTATATAATACAAATAAAAATTAGATTCCAGGATTTTATTAGCTCTATTAAAATAAAAATAATAACGAATAATAAAAGTGTTATTTAAAAATTAACGACTATCATAGTTCATTTTAAACAGATCAACTGGATATTTGCTGTATATTTTCTAAAATTCTAATGTTTTAATAATGGTTCTGAAATCAAAAGCTTCTAAAAATGATATCAAAAATGAACACCAAACCAAATTAAAAACTGAATTAATTACTCCTATATATATATATATATATGTATATATATATATATATATATATATATATATATTAGGCTTAACTTTCTTACAACTCCCAGCAGGTATACTTGGCTCGAAATGGCAAAGCGAAATGAAAGGGAATTTCAAATCAACAGAAGGTGAATCCCAGTGCCCCTATGCTTTGGAATTGCAAGTAATGGTATGTACCGAGCCTCATAAATTAAGGCCGCAACACGGAAAACATGATAGTGGCCGTGTGTTGATAGCCTGCAAAAGGCCAGTTGCGTTTATGTACCTACTGGGCCACGGGACTTTTTACTGTAGGCTACCATCCCTGCTGGCAGCCATAAACGGCCCACTGTTTCAATTACATGTGGCAACCTGCAAGTGAGGGCAACGGCGATATGCAAGCTGTAGGCCAGAACGAGCGCACTAGTATAAGTTTTCCTGGGAATGGATTCACTGTAAATAGAAGCGTTTTAAATTCAGACAGAAATGTGTCTTAGATACCAATTCAGACACAAAAATTTCTGAAACGTGTTTCAGACATTTCAGGCGCAATTTCAGACATCAAACGCATCTGGATTTTGAGATACTTTAGAAATTCAGACACTTGTATTACCTAGCAAAATTTTCACATGAAATCGATATTAAACAACATGATTATGATCTTTAAAGTTCTTACTAGATTTAATAGATATAATAATATTTCATATAATGAGTAGTTAAACTATTTAATCTATTTAAACTGTGCCAGTTTTATGAAATTAAATTTTCAAGACATAATATTCTAGAGATGTGTTCATTATTTCCATGGAATTATGTTTAATATAATTCATAAAACAACATATTTAGACACGAAACTTATTTGGTTAAAAAAAAAAATGCATTTAAAGCTTTCTCATATTAAAAGAAAAAGTATTAAGATGAAGAAAGCAAGTAACTTGTAGCGAAAAAAGCTAGTTTGTAACTGAACAATCCTGAACAATATGTGCATAATTGCTTTTTAGCACTTTCCAACAAGGTTGAAAAGTGTTTATGACATGGGTTTGTCTGTCTGTCTGTCCGTCTGTCTGTTTGTCCGCGCTCTAACTCCCGTAAATATTTATGGAATTTCTTGAAACTGATATATGTTATTCATGTTCACTATCGGATGTTCCCTATTGAAAATGGAGTTTATACCTCTACTGGTTTGTGTACAGGGACCCCTGAAAATATTTCAAAGCATTGTGTTCTATGAGAGGCATTTCTATAAACCATATTTCCATACCCCTACTGTACACAAATCTTAATGAAATTGAAATTTGTTATTCAAGTTCATTATCGGATGTTTCCTGTATAAAATGGAGTAAATACCACCACTAATTTGTGTACAGGGACACACAAAAGTATTCCAAAGCATTGTGTTTTATGAGACATATTTCTATAAATTAATTTTAATAACTTTACTTTGCACAAAGATTTATGAAATTGAAATGTTTTATTTATAAGCGCAAAAAAAAAAAAAAAAAAAAAAAAAAAAGCTTCGCATAAAATATAGCATGATTAGCATTAGATTTACAGGGTGACACAAAAATATTCAGTTATATAAAGAGCAATTAAAAAATATTTGCTAAAAGTGTACTTTCGTTTACATTAAGCGTTTTTAACACTTTCTAACATTTTTAACACTTCCCAAGAAGGTTGAAAAGTGTTAATGACTTCGGTTTGTCTGCCTGTCTGTCCGTCTGTCTGTCTCTCCGCGCTCTAATTCCCGTACATATTTGTAGAGTTTCTTGAAACTGATATATGTTATTCAAGTTCACTATCGGATGTTCCCTTTTGAACATGGAGTTTATACCTTTACTGGTTTGTATACAGGGACACCCGAAAGTATTTCAAAGCATTGTGTTCTATGAGAGGTATTTCTATAAATCATATTTTCATACCTTTACTGTACACATATCTTAATGAAATTGAAATATGTTATTCAAGTTCACTATTGGATTTTTCCTGTATAAAATGGATGAAATAAGAACTTTGTTTTATATACAAGGACACTCAAAAGTACTGTAAAGCATTGCGTTCTATGAGACATATTTCTATAAATCAAATTTTAAGAACTTTACTTTCCACGAAGGTTTAGGAAATTGAAATATATTATTTATACGCACAAAAGAATGCTTTACATAGAATATAGCATGATTAGCTTTAGATTTAAAGGGTGACACAAAATTATTCTGTTATATTAAGAGCTATTGATACAAATTTGCTAGAATTCTACTTTCGTTTACATTACGCGTTTTTAACACTTTCTAAAAATTTTTTAAGTACGAAAATGATAACAATTTGTATATATGTTCATCTGTCCGTTTGCCTGTCTGCTCGCGCTCTAACTCCCGTAAATATTTATGGAATTTTTTGAAACTGATATATGTTATTCAAGTTCACTATCAGATGTTTCGTATTGAAAATGGAGTTTATACCTCTAATGTATTTTAATACCTTTAATGTATAGAAATTTTAATATATTATTCTATTCCCTATCGGATGTTTCCTATGTAAAATAGAGTACATTTCTAACTTGTTTGTGTATAGGGGCACTTGGAAGTACTCCAAAGCATTGTGTTGTATGAGAATTATTTTTATAAACCCAATTTTAATAATTTTATTTTCCACAAAGCTTAATAGAATTGAAATATATTATTCGTATGCACAAAAAAGTGTGTCTTCTATGTAATATAGTGTGGTTAGCATTAGTTTTACAGGGTCACACAAAAATAATCAGTTACATTAAGAGGTATTAATAAAAATTTGCTTGAATTGCACTTTTGTTTACATGAGCGTTTTAACAATTTCTTATAATTTAAGTGGAAATATGATTTCAATTTGTGCATCTGTCTGTCCGATTGTCTACCTTTCTATCTGTTTGTCTCCGGCTCCTATCATCTGTGAATATTTTGAGAATTTTTAAAAAATGATACGCTCAAGTTCCCTATGGAATGTTCGCTATTTAAATTGTCACTAATAGGTCCTGTACAACTAGTTTGTTTACAGGGACAACAACAAAAACAATAAAAAAAGCCAATTATTACGTTTTAGGACAGAAATTTTTAAAAGTTATATTTAAAAAACTTTCTACTACAAAAATCTTAAAAACATTGACATGTATTATTAATATTCTAAAATATTGTTTTGTATAGAATATGATATGATTACCTTTCAGATTTACAGGCACAGTAAAATATTCAGAGAGTTTAAAAGCTATAATTATAATCTAACGGCTACATTTTCTTTTGCCTTAAGCCTTTTTAACACTTTCCAAAATGCCTAAGAGTAATTTTAAAATCAATTAGTCTATCTGTATGTTTTTACGTCCTTCTGTCTGTTGTGCGATAACGTAGGCAAAGAATATTAAAAGTTATTCGATACAATAATTGCGTACAGTTGGAAAGTGTTTCTAATCAATGCGTATTGAATGATTTTTCTATCTTCTTTTTTTTTCCCGATTTAAAAACTGTTTTCTTCCACATGTTTACATGCATCTAAATGTAAAACAAAAAATTTTCTGGTATTTTAAGGAAAGAAATTGTTATCCTATCGTCGAGGGCTACAATTTTCACATTATGCATTTTACAAAATTCGAAAACCTCTACATATAGAATTTAAGATAATAACAAATATTAACCTTAAGAAATATTATCGCTAGTTTTATGGCAAAAAAATATCGATTAAAAAAACTGCAATTTGTTTTATGAATATTGGGGTAATCTTCAACTACGTGTCTTGCGATTATGGGAGTCTCAGGGAATGTGCTAACTCTACAATTCCAGTGTTAAAATTGGGGTGATAACTCTTGTAGATGAGAGAAAATAAGAGATAAGAGAGCAGTTAATGACTGGATATTTACCAATTCCTAACCAATCTATCAATTTGGCAATCCTCCGAACCTAGGCGCGGGAAACGTGGTTGTTCAATATATAATATATTATCATTAAACAAGTTTTCCTGTGTGCCGTGGTGGCATAATTAATAAGACACTGGGGTTCGATACCTTTAAAAGTCAGTCCGATTCTAGGACTGTGAAATGGATCTCTTTTTTTTTTCTTTCTTATCACTTTTTTCTTTTTGATATTTTATTTTTGCTATAGAAAATTCTAAAACCTATTTTAAACAGAATCACAGTCCACCTTTATTTTTTTACTTATTAATTTAAAATCCTTTAAAAATTGAAGTGCTTTAAGATTTTTCCAATGTCTTAATTTCAGATGCGAAACGGTTTCTTAAAAATAAGAATTTTTTACGCTTAAAATGTGACCATAAATTTAAGACACTTCTTAAACTGAAATTAAAACACTTGCATTTACAGTGCATTTAAAATATGACTTTCAGCTTTCCGGAAGGAAAACGCGTACCTCATCTTGTTCAGAGAATGTATCAGAGCAGCGGTGGCCAACCCGCAGCCCGCGGTCCACATGCTGTCCGCCGTGTAGTTTTTTGCGGCCTAAGAGGAGACTAAATATATTTAATGTTTGTTGACTTTGGTTAACAAATTAAAAATAATTAAATTCGTTCTGACTTTTCGAAGTGAAAATACCTTTCAACGATTATCATAGTTAAAGAATCACACTGTTGTAATGAAATATTTTTAGATTCATTATTCATTATTTTTAATTATAGCTATTAAGTATAAGTCATATTTTTCAACATTCTATTGCCAATTTATGAATGAAAATAATTTAAATTGATGCATACTGTTCCAAATCTTAACCCTACCCACCCCCGAATATACATACATGGTTCATACACTCACAAACATATATTATACATATACATATATACATACGGTGCGGTCCGCCTGAATAAAATTGATTTCCAATGCGGCCCATCAAGTGTTTTGGGTTGGACCGGCCTGTGTTAGAGAATTGTACGTAATTAAAGAACCTATTGCCACGTTTCTAAACACATTTAAAAGACTTATGACTTCGATATTTTATAAGTAATTTTGGTGCAAAAGTTTTCTAAATGCAAGTGTTTAGCACAGTTTGTGAATCTTGTTTCTTGGAAAATATCAGAAATTTATAAAAAAAAAAAAAATCTCATTTAGACTTATTACAAACAACCATACTATTTTCAATATTTTATTAAACTTACTATAAATACACTATTTTTCCACGAATAATCGGTCACTTTCAATCTCAGACGTTTTGTCAAATATCTCAGAAACTTCTGAACGAATCCTCTTGCAACTGTAGGAGTGTACACAACAGCTTATACCACATATATTTCAGTAAATGTTTTGCCTCGAAAGTGGAAGGGGGACTACCCCTGAGACGCACCCTTAAGGATGGTCCGGAGACATGCCATCACAATTTTAATCCTCCTCGGAAGGGATGACTCCCCCACTTCGGTGACCCCCAGAGGTATAATTTGGATGGGAAAATGGAGGACATTGAGGCCACGACGGATTTCATGTGTGCCAACCACCATTAGTGTACACAACGGTCTTTGACCAGCTCGATTATCGAACCCGCAATCTTCTAATTATGAGCTCGGTGCTGTACTGACCGGGCTACCACGGCCCAATTAAATAGTATATTTATCGATGCCACTAATAGCAAGTGTTAACTGTCTACTCTTAATTGTGTTATTTATTATTCACGCAATATTTATCACGAAAAATTCTGAATGGACAGCAGCTGTTGCTTAACCCTTCGACTTCAATTTAACTTTTATTTCAAATATTTTATTGAACTACTGTTACATTTTGTGCTCCTGGTGGAACTAACAATAAGATTGAGCACAAGGACAATATTTCTCAAAATGATTTTTCTAATATATAATCAATTGACAGCTCAAAAATTTCAAAGTTTGGACGAATATGTATTTTACAAATCTAGTTAACTCAAATATTTTCCAAAAGGTTCGTGATAACAATATTTCACGGTGAACAAAATTATAATGCAATTAATTGTGATGAATTTTGTTTTATATTTTGTGCTCGGTGTGAAAAATGCTTATACTTTCAATAATTTTCTACTTGTAATCATATTTAGTATAAATTAGAAACTAAATTTGTAAATTTAAACATGATTTTCATCTTTATAATTAAATAAAAATATATTTTAAAACTCCTGGTTAATATCTCATTATTTGGTACAATCGTTAAAAAAAAAAAAAAAAGAAAACTTAATATAATAAATATTTTTTCTAAAACTAATAATTTAATTTAATTAAAAATATAAACAATTTTTTCATTTGAACTAAAAAATTATAAAAACAAGACCCAGTGAGACTCGAGCTCGAAATCTTCCACACTCAAGCCAAACATTTTGGCACTGCGCCACTTACTCGTACTACGCTTGTCTGTTTCGTTGGTTTTATAGAAACAACTAAACTTCTAGGGTCATATCTTGCCCTATGAGGTGGGGAGGAGAGTATTGTGCAAAATTTGTACTCTACCCTATGTTTTCGACCACGCTCTTTAATGTAAGCTTCGTTTGGTTTTAATAGGAATTTTACTGATTTATACTTCCCTTGTAAGTTTAATTACTATCCCCTGATATATAAATTAATTAATTCAGTGAAAAAGAGGATAAAATAAATTTTGCTTCTTTTACACACATTTGCGAACGGTAGGGAGTCTATTTCAACTTCCGGAGATAATGCTGTTTCCCAGATACTCTTCAGTGCATTTCCCTGCAATAAAACGTACGAACATTTGTGCTTTGGATTATTCAAGATAAAACTATTCTCGAGACATAGCATAGAGTTCAAGCTTATCTACAAAGAAAAAATATAATATCCACATTTTATCATTGCTGTTACAAAAACATCCCCCCTCTGCAAATGAAGATAAATAAGAAACATATTAAATTTATTACAATATTATTCAATAATTCTCTTTTCCAAAGAGTTTGATTCGAATCATTTAGTTTTGATGCTATATTCATGCTATAAAATCATTGAAATCTATGTATTTATTTGAACAGATCTGCGGTAAAGCTAGGAGAGTTTGCGCACAACTCAATGGAGTAATAAAAAATGCATATGTATTAGTAAAGCATCCGTGAATTATTTTGAATTCATTTGTTTTGTTTGTCTGTTTATTTTGCTTTTGCTTTAGTTTAATGCAACAGCAATAATAAACAAATTTAAAGAAAAAACTTATTTTGCATTATCTGTCCTTACAGTGTTGTTGTGATTACATGGGATTGTGAAGAGTGTTATTAATAAAAACTACATAAAACTGTTAACAATAATAATGGGATTTAAACGACTTTGTTGTAAGAGTTTTTGTAAACAAATATTATTGTATTAGAAATAAATATTTCAACCTAAATGTTAAAGAATAAAAGAAATAAAAGTTTTTAAAGAAAAATTAAATAATTTTAATTAAAGAAAACAAAGAATCGGACATTGCAAGCCCATATAAGGTTACAAAACACATGAAATTATTAAAGAACACAATAACTTAAATTCAATCAATTTTCACATCCACAGTGTCAATGTTTTCTTGTTTGCTGACCGAAGTTGTTGTCATCCAAATGGATAATGTTATTACTGTCAATTATACATTTTTCGTACAACCACCTGTTACAAATAACTCAATTAATTCATTCGCTATTCAAAGTTTTCTTCTGGTACAGCCACAGACATTCAATGAACTGAACTTCATTGTCCTGTCACTACAAATAAGTTGCATAATCACTCCTAGCACGTAAACTAATAGGAAAAATGTGCTATTTCTCCTATTTCGCATATACGCAAACTCACCCGTTTAGGTAGGAGAAACTGCGTGGCCTTTTACTTTGTTCGATTTTAAAAGGATCAATTTGACTTCACAAAAATCGTCTACATTAATAACTTATGACAATTTTTTTCTTTTAAAAGCCTTTTGTACCACTACAATTTTAAATTTCAGAGGAAGAGTTATGAAAATTCAAGCATTTACTTGAGAAAATATATCAAAATAAGGATGCTTAATCCTAAACGTCCGAAAAAATCAACGTGCTCATTTGATTGGGCAGTTTTGGGCAGTCTATTGCTGCTGTTGAACGACTACCTCGATTGATTGCTCAGGCATTCTACTCCTTACCTCCCATACTGTATGTTCACAATCTCTCGCCGAGCCATCCCTCCTGATTTTAACTTATACTCAAAATGATGCATATTTTGTATAGCACATTTAGAATTAAATTCTTCTTTAAAAAAAAAAAAAAAAATCTCAATCCATTTTCATCCATTATCTAAAAATCGGTTTCTAAATTTATTAAACTCTTTTTTTCACCAGTACGTCATAAAAAATTAAAGGTGAAAGATGGCAATCATCTACTCGTTTCTTTTTTTACAATTTATGGTAGTTTTTATAAAACACATCTTTTTTTTTTTTAACATTGAAATATTTACGCTATGATAATTACACATTCTTATTGAAGATATATATATATATATGTGTGTGTGTGTGTGTGTGTGTGTGTGTGTGTATGTGTGTGTGTAAATAGAGCTATTCAGATGCAAAAGCTCAATACCTAAATATATTAGGAAAAAAAAACTGATAAGAATAAACGTTGTAAATGGATGTGCAATACTGCGAAAATCCACACATACAAAATCTATATTAATAAAATCTGACTTTTGTCAGAACAAAAGTTAAGTTATAACTTTCTCAGAATCAAAACATTTTGCGATATCTTCACGTTTCACACATAGTGAAAGCTAAAAATGACTTCAGAAAGTTTTTCTATGTGTGTGTCGTTGTGCCTGTATGCAGTGTTGCCAGATTGGGGACTTTTTTTATTCAACTGCTACCAATAATTTTTAATTCTAACGATTGCCTAATCACTTCGAAAATTCGAAAAAATTCTATTATTTATATCAAATATCACTTCTCAAAATTATTGGTGGTAGTTGAATAAATAAAGTCCCCAATCTGACAACACTGACTGTATGTCTGTAACGCTATTTTTGCCCTGCTATAAGGTAAAAACGGTTGGACGAAATTCAACAACACTTTTTCACACAGGAATTTAAGTCTGTACCCAACTTAAAATTATATCTATCAACTTTTACGTAATTTCCCCCGGGTCTCCGGATCAGGAAGCAAAAACACTTGTAAGTATAACTCGGCTCCAAATTGCTTCACGATGAAGAAATTGCACATGGGGAAACTAAACTTGAGTACAAGAAAAAACACTTTCTGTGATTTTGGAATTTTTAATATTTTTGAAAGGGGAATGGATGATAATCGATTTTTGGCAGGAAATTTCGAGAATTCCGGATTTTTGAGTAGAGTTCTACCAAAGATGTTGAGAAAACAGCCATGCGTTTTCTTTTTGATATTTCCAAAATCCCATTTTTTTTTTTTTTTTTTTATGTTTTCGATTTTTTTTTCCGAGGGGCGGGTGTTACGAAAAAGAAAATTCGAGACTCTTTTTAGCTCAAAGTTTGTCCTAGGAAATCTATGAGAGCTGTAGGCATGAATTCGGTGCATGCATTGTTTATATGTATACGCCTATATATGTATACACCTATAGTAACGGGATATCGTTTGTAAGCATAACTCGGTAGACTTGAGTACCAAATATATATATATATATATATATATATATCTACGATATTGGAAATTTTTATTTTTAAAGCGGAGGGGGGGGGAGGGCAGAAAAAATCGATATTCAGGGGAAGTTTCACAAATTTCGGATTTTTAAGTACAGCTCTACTAAAAATGGTGTCAATTTTAAATTATTTTTTATTGGGGCGTAACGACGGAGCAAATTCGAGACCGGCTTTTAGCTCTTAATTTGTCCTGGGAAATCTATGTGAGCTGTGGTCACAAATTTTATACGGGGATTATTTATACAGTCAGCAGCAAATTTATTGAAGCACACATCGACATTTTTTATACTTTTTTTTTTTTTTTTTTTTTAAGTTTAATCGCTAATTTTTAACATTAATTTACTTTTTTTATAAAAAGCAAGTCGAAATTCATGCTGGTATTTGTTTGCTAGGCAAGCAATACATGCTTCATCCTAGCTAGTAAAATAGCTTAAAACTACCATAAATATTTGCTAGTTCCACCAAAACTATCAACAAATCATGGTGTGTTTTGGCACACTTTATATGCTTGTCCAGCATATATATTCCAGCTTGTGTAGCTTGAATATTTTGCTGGTCTAGCAGCCATCACGACCACTACTTGCTTGCACTTTTTGCTATTCTAGCAGAAATTCACAACCAACAGATGCTTTTTTTCTTTGCTTGACTAGCATTAAATGCTGCATCCCAGCAAGTAAAATAGCATAAAACTAGCATTAATATTTGCTGGTTTCACCAGAATTACCAGCTTGTGTAGCTTGAATATTTTGCTGGTCTAGCAGCCTTCACGACCACTACTTGCTTGACTTTTTGCTATTCTAGCAGAAATTCACAACCAACAGATGCTTTTTTTTGCTAGACTAGCATTAAATGATGTATCCCAGCAAGTAAAATAGCATAAAACTAGCATTATTTGCTGATTGCACCAGACTTACCAGCTTGTCATGGTGTGTTTTGGCACAATTTGTATGCTTGTCCAGCATATATATTCCAGCTTGTGTAGCTTGAATATTTTGCTGGTCTAGCAGCCTTCACGACCACTACTTGCTTGCACTTTTTGCTATTCTAGCAGAAATTCACAACCAACAGATGCTTTTTTTTGCTAGACTAGCATTAAATGATGTATCCCAGGAAGTAAAATAGCATAAAACTAGCATTATTTGCTGGTTGCACCAGACTTACCAGCATGTCATGGTGTGTTTTGGCACAATTTGTATGCTTGTCCAGCATATATATTCCAGCTTGTGTAGCTTGAATATTTTGCTGGTCTAGCAGCCAATCACAACCACTACTTGCTTGTACTTATTGCTATTCTAGCAGAAATTCACAAATAACAGATGCTTTTTTTTTTTTTTTTTTTGCTAGACTAGCATTAAATGCTGTATCCCAGCAAAAAAAAAAGCATAAAACTAGCATTAATATTTGCTGGTTGCACCTGAATTACCAGTTTGTCATGGTGTGTTTTGGCCCATTTTTATTGCTTGCCAGCATACATAATCAAGCTTTTCATGCTGGTATTTGTTTGCTGGACTAGCATTAAATGCTATATCCCAGCAAGTAAAATAGCATAAAACTAGCATTAACATTTGCTGGTTCAATGAGAATTACCAGCATGTCATGGTGTGTATCGCCCCCCTTTTATTGCTTGTCCAGCATACATAATCCAACTTCTGTCGCTTGAATAAGTTGCTGGCCTAGCAGTAATTCACAACCAACAGATGCTTTTTTATTGCTATTCTAGCATTACTTATCTACCATCAGTTGCTTTTAATTTTTGCTATTATAGCAGGACTTTCCTACCATCTGTTACTTTTAATTTTTGCTCTTATAACATTACTTTTCTACCAGCAGCTGCTTGTACTTTTATTTATACTAGCCAGATTTGGGGTAGTTACCTACGGCCTGGGTGAATACCACAAAACTAGGTATTTTTCAAAGTTAAATCAGTAGTAATCAATTTTTATCTAAATATATATATATATATATATATATAAAATACTAAAAAGGGATGTAAGGAATGGTACTTATAATGGAATACAAATTATTAACTCTGTTTTATCATATAGATGGCACCTGCAAAGCTTCTAATAGTGATTTCTTAGAATGTTATGCTGTAAATGATCTTGCAGGGTTCCCACTTAATTTCAAAAATAAAATTCCCTGACTTTTCCAGATCTATTTTTAGAGAATTCCAGTCACAAAATTTGGTTCGTGACATAAAAAATAGCTCACGGTATGAAACAGAACAAAGCTCGCAACATAAAAGACATCATAGTAATGTGACTTGCGATATAAAATGAATGCTCAAACAGCCTTTTCTAGGTTTGTATCATCCTCCTTCCAGGTTCTTGAGCAATATTTACAATTTTCCCTGATATTTCCCTGACTTTTTTTCGTAATTTCAAATTCCCTGTTCACCCTGACCCGTGGGAACCCTGATCTTGACTAGTGAACAATTAACATTCAATTTTTAAGCGAATATTTCTATAAGTAAATTTTATGCTGCAAGGATGTTAAAATGGAAGATTAGTTATCTTACTTTTACCTTACCCACTCATTAACACGATATTCTGAAACTGATGGGAAATGGTGAGAAGCATTTTTAAAGCTGTTTTTAAATGGATAACATTGTGGTCAATAATGTAAAATTTTCAACAGAGTCACAGAACTAATCTTTTATGAAAATGTATGCCTTTTACTGACATTATCATTGAAGTTCCTAAAAAGGGAAATAAGTTTTTATTTTCTAAATACAATACTTCTCAAAACCCTAATTTGTAAACTTTCGCATCACAAAAAAGGGATGAAAATCATCAGCTAAATTGCCAACTTTGATGTACTTTTAAAATTTATATATATAATATATATATATACATATATATACTGTAAAATTCCGATTATAATTCCCCTTTCCTTTATAAATAAAAATTATTAAAATCCGAAGGTGTGATATTATTGTAAACTTTTAAAAAGCTGAAATTTTAGGAAAAACTTCAGATAATAGCCGAAAGAAAGAAAGGTTTTGGGGAAAGGGAAACATCTAAAAATTACAGAGGAAGGTGTATTTGTGTGGGGGGTTACTATCGGAATTTTACGGCATATAAATATATAATGTATTTCTTTATTACTACAAAAATGAAAACACTTTAATTTTGTAGTATGTAAATAATATCTCAATTATTACGAGTTCACAAATTAAAATGGTACAAAGCTATACCAGAAGGTTATTTAGATTTAAAAAAAAAACTTCTAAAAACATCAAACATTAATCTATTTCCTACTGTTTAAAAATGATATCTACATTTTTTTTTCTTTTGTTCAATATTGAAAACAGCCTTTATATCATGTCAAAAAAACGTGAGTTTTTATTTGAGAGCAGCCTCAAGGATTCTTAGAACTACTTTTCGAAGAATTAACAAAAAAATAAATAAATAAGTGTTGTACAATGGCATGATAAAAGAATATTTTATATTAAGTTGGTTTTGAACATTTGGAGAATTTTTTTTTTAATTTATATTACTTTCAAAGATAATTATAACCATTTTAAGTTTTAAAAAAAATGTTTCTTTTCTTGAATGTTATATTAGAAATGTGTAGCAAACATTATTGCAATAAGTTTTAAGATATTTAAATTGGTATCAATCAACCCTACTAGTACTATTGCATCTTAATTTTTGTAATCATTATCATCTCTTTCTCATATTGAAAAAGAAAATTTTTATTAATTTAATTAAAATGACTTTTTGAATAATATATTTGAAGATTTTTTTTTTTTTTAAGTACTGTTATTTAAATCAAATTATTAACAAAAAATGTATGCTGTAACACTGCATTTTTTTTTTTTTTTCAGATTAATATACATTTTAAGCCTTTATAAAAATTAAAAAAAAAAAAAAAAAAAAAAAACTGTAAAAACTTTCAATTTTTTTTTTTTTTAATTTACCTTCAAACTCAATATATATACATAATATCATACTATACACTAATCATAGATACTTTATATGAATAGAGCTCACTGAAAAATAAATACCAAGGTAAGTACCGATGGGTATTTACCCAAGTATACATAAATCCTTAAAAAAAAAAAAAAAAAAAAAAAAAACTGGATATTTTACATTACCAATACCAACAATGACCTGTCTACTGTCTGTTGCTTTTAATTTTTGCTATTACAGCATTATATTTCTATCAGTAGTCATTTTTTCTCTTTGCAGTATTTATATACAGAAAAGGACAAAGCAAATTATTTAAAAAAGATTTATTACAATTTCTTTTTTTTATTTATTAAGAAAAGTCAAAAAACACTTTAAGCAAATTTATCGTGAGTGAGCTTAAGCTATTGCAACATTTTAGCAAATTACATCTATCTTGAATTTTTTCGGGTACATATTTGACTGCAATTTTTTTTTATTTCAGCCTCATTTCCAGACATGTCCTTCCCTCTTTTAAGCAGATATTCTCTCATTTGACCTGAAATGAAAATGACACAAGAAATGAATATACATATATGTGTGTGTGTGTAAATCTAGTATTAAAAAAAATAAAATAAAAATTTTAAAAAAGTCGTCCCCCCCCCCCCAAAAAAAAAAAATACATTATTATTATTATTATTTGATTACCCACTGTATATAAAAAGACAAAATGACTGAAAAAGTATATTTGAAATTCACAGTTTGTAAATTAAGTGCTATATCCAAAGCTTCAGTCATTAAACAACATTCTTTAAACAGTGTTGGCACACTTTAAAACAACCACCACCCCCTCCTCTTCCCAAAATAAATAATTCCAAAAAAGCCCTCTTAAAATGAGATTGGATGTTACAAAGTATAGGTTAGTACAAACTTTTATTGCTCCCTTTGAATCTACTACGCTTTAATAAAGTCTGAGACTGGTTACAATAACCAATTAAAAACATTAGCATCGGATATTGCCGAGTTTTCCCATTTGAATTGAAAACTAAAATTTCACTTTTCCTATGCATTTTCTTTGAATAAATGCACAATGGGAGATATATTTCTGTCTTTTCCTCTATCATCATTCAGAAACACCTGCTCTTTCTACTTCAGAGCATGTGCATTTTGCTGGCTTGTGTAATGATTACTTTGACACTGGAATGAATTGAAATGTATTAGTATGCTGTCATTTGCTGTCAATGTTTGAAATGTATTAGTAAGCTGTCATTAGTCACAGTTTCTCTTCGATGCAAGTATTGAAAAAAAATTTTTTTTTTTTTTTTTTGGAGTGTTTAACGGCACGTGAAAAGAGAAAGTGTTTGATAACTGTGCTGCCCATAACACAAGCATTCAGATTAAAAACATTACATTATATCATTTTCCATCAAATGCCTATCAAAAATTCAACCTTGAGATAAGGGCGTAATAAACTGTATCAAAGGGAAACACAGGATCAAGATAATCCAGCAACTTTGTTTAAACCTTGTACTGAATCAGAGTTCCTACTGAAAAGAGAAAAAGACAGCTGATCCTCAGGACAGTTTTGTTTGGGACACATTAAATCTGGAAAACAAAATGTGACTAATAATGTTACACTAACTAATTACATTACCAGTGACAGTAACCTAGAAATAGGAGATGAAGAAACCGATAAAAAAAATGTTGCTGAAGTTCAAAACAGATCTGGGGGTCGTACAATGAAGTCGTAATGTTTTCAAAGTGACAATTTCTCTATATTGAATTTGCAAGATCTCATCAAAATGCTTACGACAATCATTTTTGGCCCTACAATGAACTGATCGGAAGCTGTGAGCGAAAGTCAAATTGTGAGTTTCAGCTTCAAATACTAACTGACCAATCACAGTGAGTAAATGGTCGAAAGTGAATATGTTAAAATATTGTCAGCTTTTTTTAGTATAAAAATAGTGATTTAAAAAGCAAAAACGATGCACATAATTTATACTTTTTTGAAAAGAACTTTCAAAACTATTAGTTTTTTGTGTAAACACCATATATTAGGTCGTTGCAAAAGTTCGTGCGAACGCGGATCATTTTATTGCCTCAATCGCTTTTATCGCCGTGGTATACATTTGTTACCCGAAAAATGGGCAAAGGTTGTAGAAAGTAATGGAGAGTATTTTGATTAAAAATTGTTATTTGATTTGATGTATTTTTATGAAATGAAGCAATAAAAAACCACACAAACTTTTGCAACGACCTAATACATTTGATCATTTGTTTTAAAGATTTTTGATTAGGAAGTTCACAAGTGACGATAGGTCTGTTGCTTTTCCCTTAAAACAATAAAACAAAAATAACCCTAAAATTAAAGACTAAAGAATGACTTTCTGAAAATAATCAATTTTGATGTCCTCAAAGCTATAAATTCTAAATTAAATCATGTCATGAATTCATCGTTCATCATAAAATATTTGTAAAAGATGCTAATTTAAGGACTGTATAATAAATGGGCGACTACCAACTGCACTCGCTTATTTTTCGCCCACTTTAAAAAAATACCAACTGCCCTCGGATATGCAAATGCTTCCTGCTACCTGAAACACACCCGTTATGAATTTAGATCCTTCCACTGAAAGTAATGAAATAGATACCCATAACAAAAGATGTTATGGGAAAACATCCCAAGACTTGGGTTCTTCCTATTCAGAGCGAAGGGGTGGTAAGATATAAACTCGCAAGAGAGTAAGTGAAAGGGGGAGGGGGGTTAAGACTAACAAATGCAGTTGGATAACACCCTAATAAATAACTTAGCCAGTGGCTTGGTCCTACACCCAGTGACAGAAAATTTTGTAGATGTCTGCAACAGGTTTTTAAAATTTCATAATCTGTCTGCGAAATTTGCACGTAGTCAGGGATGAAAATGGCTTACACTCAAAAAGCCTGAAAGATGATAGCAGCAATCTGGGGGGGGGGGGGGCTGTTGTTAAAACAGTGGTGATCTTGTGCAACAATGCACAATACAATTTTACTACAGAACAATATAGTATAAACAATTTTAAAATAATAAGATTAACTCATTCACAATTAAATATTTTATAGCAATGTTTGACACAACACAATAAAAATAATTATCTATAACAATAAAAGGAAAGGTTTGTCTGTCTGTTCTTCTATACGTTCAGCCCCTATTGAACGCAGAAGTATAAAAATTGACATACGGATGCTCAGGAGCCTTCCAAAGGGGCTCCTGAAAACAGAATTTAAAAATTTTAATTAGTTTTGGAGATATTAATTAAAATGTCAACCCATGTCGATCGAAAAATGACCAAAAATCTACAGCTTATTGCTTAAAAAGAGGCATTCTATCAGCAGACGATTTTAACCGCTGTCTGGAATGTAAACAAAACATCTGGAAGTCATTAATGTCACATGATCTTGAACTGGGGTTAAAAATTGCAAATTTCAAAATGCTTCAAATTTTCTTTTTCGTACACAACACTTAATATACAACCTATGCAGCACAAAACCAACCTGCAGTTCAAATTTCATCAATTTTGGTTAATAAACAAAGCAGTTACATTGTAATTGCAAATTAAATTTTATTCTAACAAGTAATCTATCTTTCAATAGACGATAGGAGTTCCCATAGCAACAAAATACATTTGAAGGTACTAAAAAAATACTTTTTCTTTTTACTTCCATTACCTGACTACCGTGGTATATATAGGTTTTAAGGACTTAAAAATATTTATTTTTCTTTTTACTTCCATTAACCGACTACCGCAGATAATGAAATTAGAGATTTCATGTGATTTACATGTTTTAGAATGTCCTGATTAGGTTTTCTTTTGTATCTCAGCTACTAATTAAAATAATTTCATAAGTAATACAACATTTGAAAGCTTTGTTGATTTGGAATTGAACACTAGATTACAGAAATTTCTACCGCCATATGGCGCTGTAATATTTTAAAATTTCAAATTCTAATTAAATTATTTTTAATATATCATTCGAAAGATATTTTAAAGTACTTTTATATTATCGAAAGTGGGATTCGAGATTTAACCTGATTTATACGTTTTGAGGTGTCCTGAATAGGTTATCTTTTGTATCTCAGCTACTAATTAAAATAATTTCATAAGTAATATACACTGCTCAAAACAATTAAAGGATATTGTGAGTCTTATATAAAATAATGGTACAAGCGAAATTTTTTTGTAGAAAACGGAAAAAGAGGGTCACAAACACAAATTTTTCTAGTTTTCAAACTTCGGAGTATTCAAATGTTGAGTTTGACCTCAAAGATGACGTTTTAGCGGCAGCGAATGAAATTTGGCTTTACTCTAAATGAAAGATAAAGCGGAAAAGAAAGGTCAATATTCAGTAAGTGCGTTGTTTCGATGATTGCGATGTCTTAACGAAGTGATTTAACCGATTCAATAGCTTGGAGAGTTGTTGGTCGGTTAGAGGGGGTCCAAACACAAACCGAAGTAGTCGAAACCACTGAAGTTACGCAAAGTGAGATTTCCAGGATTTGAAACCAATTTTTGAAGACTGGAAATGTATGCTGAAGATCAGGGAAAGGTCATAGAATGCAACAAAGTCCAATGAACATCGATATTTAACGTTAACGGCTTGGAGATGCCGAAACATGAATGCCTCTTTTCTTCAACAATTACCTTCTCTCGGCTACCGGCCCCACATTTTCGACCCAAACTATCCGAAATCGGCTCCATGCTGTAGGTCTGTATGCTTACCGACCAATAATGTGTGTTACATTAACAGTAAGAAATCGTTGCGCTCGGAGACAGAGCATGTAAAGTGGAGAGAAATGAATGGCGCAATATTTTTTTTTCCGGCAAGTCTCGTTTTTCTGTTCATCACGATAATAGGCATATTTTCATTTGTAAGGAAAGTCGCACTGAAACAATCCTGCACTTGTGCACATAAGTATCAGATTTGGCAGTTGGAGGGGAGGGGGGACCATTCATGGGTGCACTGATCCTCACATCATTCAAAATGGAGCTTTGACCGGTCGTCGGTATAGAGATGAGATCATCAGACCTATTGCTATAGCGTGGAGCCGGTTTTGGACAGTTTGGGTCAAAAACGTGGAGCTAGTAGCCGAGAAAAGGTAATTGTTGAAGAAGAGAGGCATTCATGTTTTGGTATCTCCGAGCAGTTAACGTTAAATATCGATGTTGACTTTGTTGCTTTCTATGATCTTGCCCTGATCTTCAGCCTGCATTTCTAGTCTCCAAAAATCGGTTTCAAATCCTGGAAATCTCCCTTTGCGGAAATCCAGTGGTTTCGGTTACTTTGGTTTGTGTTTGAACCCCCTCTTACTGACCAACAGCTCTCCAAGCTATTGAATCAGTTAAATCCCTTCGTTAAGACATCTCAATCATCGAAATAATGCACTTACTGAATACTGACCTTTCTTTTCCGCTTTATCTTTCATTTAGAGTAAAGCCAAATTTCATTCGCTGCCGCTAAAACGTCACTTTTGAGGTCAAACTCAAAATTTGCATACTCCGAAGTTTGAAAACGAGAAAAATTTGCATTTGTGACCCTCTTCTTCCGTTTACTGTAAAAAAAAAATTTTTGCTTATACCGTTATTTTATATAAGACTTACAATATCCTTTAATTGTTTTGAGAAGGGTATCATTTGAAAGCTTTGTTGATTTGGAATTGAACAGTAGATTACAGAAATTCCTACCGCCAAAGGGCGCTGTAATATTTTAAAATTTCAAATTCTAATTATGATTAAATTATTTTTAATACATCATTCAAAATATATTTTCAGGGGTCGATCCAGGTTTTAATTTTTGGGTCCCTTTTTTGTGAAAAACAAAATATTTTTGTGAAATATAAAATATTTTTGTGAAAAAGTAAAATATTTTTGTGAAAAAGTAAAATATTGTGTAAAATCTTCAGTTTTTACAACCACTTTATGTAATGTTTAATATCAAATTAATAGAGTTTCGTTGAGCCAAATTAAGGCATTAATTAAAATTAATACTGAAAATATGAAAACATTCAATAAAAGGATCATTTTTATAAAACAAAATCTTGTGAAGGGACTCATTTTATAAATTTGAATTTTGTGAAGGGTCCCTTTTTATGGATTTGAATTTTGTGAAGGGTCCCTTTTTATGGATTTGAATTTTGTGAAGGGTCCCTTTTTACTGTGTGGAATTTTGTGAAGGGGCCGCAAAAAGGACCCAAATTTTGCCTGGATCGACCCCTGATTTTAAAGTACTTTTATATTATCGAAAGTGGAATTCGAGATTTCACCTGATTTACATGTTTTGAGGTGTCCTGAATCGGTTATCTTTTGTATTTCAGCTACTAATTAAAATAATTTCATAAGTAATACATCATTTGAAAACTTTGTTGATTTGGAATCGAAAGTAGATTACAGAAATTTCTACCACCAGATGCTGCTGTAATACTTTAAAATTTCAATATTTCAATTCTAATTATGATTAAATTATTTTTAATACCTCATTCAAACGATATTTTAAAGTACTTTTATATTATCGAAAGTGGAATTCGAGATTTCACCCGATTTACACGTTTTGAGATGTCCTGATTAGGTTTTCTTTTGTATCTCAGCTACTAATTAAAATAATTTCGTAAGTAATACATCATAATGATTTTTTAAATTTTCTTTTTTTAAGAATAAAAGTTTGATTTCAGAATATGTGCATGCACCGCACATGGGTTTGGGACCCGGTACAAGTTTTTACCCAATGATAAAAGATTTTTTTTTTTTTTTAATTTTATTTTCTTAATAATAAAAGTTTGAGTTGTGAAGGAATATACGTGCACAGTGCATGTACAACCCTCACAGGTGCAATTTTGGATTATGTAATGGAATATTGTGATCCATTTGAAAGTTAATTATTGAATAGAATTTACATTTAATATTTCAAATAAAATTACATGTTTTATAGCTTTTTTCAAATTAAATTTTCTATTTTAAGAAAACACACTACACCGGTTGTAGAATCTTTTGCGATTAGAATTATTTCAACATTTTTCTATACTTAGTTAGATATTAAAATTTTTACAGTCATTTTCTTAATTCTACTACTGTCACATTTTAATAACATAATTCACAAAATGTCTTTGAATGGAGAACTTTTTGTTTGAAATTTTAAAATCAAAGTTTTTTTTTTTTTTTTTTTTTTTTTAACTGCCTGGACATATTCTAATGCAACATTTTTTTTTTTTTTTTTTTTTTTTTTTTTTTTTTTTTGATAGTTCAAAATCAGCATATGTTGCTTTTAGATTTACTATATAGATAAGAAAATGGGCTGCTATTGATTACCGTATTATCAGGGCGCGAAATTTCAACTCGCCACTGGCGCGTGAAATTTTTACTGTGGCGAGTAAAAATTTGGTCTAGTTATAGACAGAATTCTTACACGATAATGTGACAGAACTCTTTTTATAGATTTATATATGGCAAAATCTTGCCATCTTATAACCTCATATTTAACCTCTCTTTTTCTCTTCTTGGAGTGCCGAGTTTGTGTGTGCGCTGCCCAGCCTGAAAAAGGAGAAATGCTTAGTGCATGCATAGAAGTTTTAATCTCTTAGGGCAGTTTCGTTTCTTCCATTGTGATTTCTTCAAGCAGAGCGAAAATACATGAGTCCACTGTTATAATTTGTAAACAATGATTTTATCGAAAAAGTAATTCCGAAATGGCTATTTCAAATGACAAAAATGAACAAGTTATACTCATCGACATTTCATCTGATTACAAAAGTAAAATGGACGAAAAAGACATTTCTGATGTAAAAAGGAAAATAAATAATGATTCTTTGCATTTATAGGTATTTTAATCTTTTTCAAATCTCAAATGTTAGTGATTTTTGATTATAGATAATTATGAGACATTATGACACACTTTTAATATATATAATTTTAGGCATATTTGTAAAAGAATTTCAAATAGTTAAGAAAAATAAAAAACCCAAAATGCGTAAAAAAGAAAAAAAAAAAATGCTATTTTGTGGCGAGTAAAACTTTTTTTTCGGCGAGTGAAAGATGGGTTGAAATTTCGAGCCCTGGTATTATAACAAATACCCAGTTAAAGACAACTTTGTTCAGTTTTGAATAAAACAAAGATAGAGCAGTTTTTTTAATTATACATTTTTCACCTTATGTCCTGTATAAAATAAGAGTGCTTTCCACTGTTTTTTATTTTTTTTTACTTTACTGCATTTAGCCTTAGACAATTTCATTTATATTTTTTTAAGATAATTAATATAGAAATTTTTCTTTTACAATTTCTATATCTTTGTTGTTATTGTTGTATATTACATACATAACTTTTAATACAACCAGCCAGTCAAACTTAAAACACATAACTAAAACCTTCTCTGAAGCAATATTACAAGTGAAATAAATTGAATTAAAAGTAAACATCATTTACATAAAAATAATTTATAAATTTCATTTAAAAAAAGGGACAACAGAATAAAAATTTTGAATTTTTTGAAAAGGAAAAAACTAAAAAAACCAATTGGTTTTTATGGGAAAAAAACCCAGTTGTTTTCAACCGTGCCAACCCTGATTCTTATTCACGAAGTAATGTGATATAATTGAAAAACTATATACAAATCATAAAAGCAGAATGTGTGTGTATATAAATATATATTCCAATATACAGTGAGTTTAGTTTTCATTTAAATTAATATACTATTGCTAAGGAATTAACTTCCTATTTTAAAGTAAAGAAGCCTCCCCCCCCCTGCTTCTGGTACTTTTAAATGGAAAGACAACTATTAAATTATAATTATAATATATTAAAGAAAAGGGGGGGGGGAGAACGCTTAAATAGAATTTAGTTTAGTACTTAAGTCCTGTTTTTGAATCAGAATTTCTAAGTATACATATATACACTGTCAACAAAAAGTCCTGATTGCTGCAGTTCGCTGCCAGAAATTTTCTGTAATCCAGAAAAATATGTTCTACCAACATAATTTTTTCGTTGATAAAATGTACTTTTCTGAATTGCAGAAAATTTCTGTAAGAAAATAGGACTTTTTTTGACAGCATATATATTTAATGAACAATATAATTCAGCTATGCTTTGGAAAGTGTATTAAAATGATTTATTCTTAATAAATAAATAATTCCATGAACTACTTTAATTATGAATACGAAAAATGAATATATGGCATATAAAACATTTAGATTTATTGAATATAATTACAAAATTTGATAAATTCATTGAACTGAAAGAATTTTTAGTATATAATAGTATACAACAAGCACAGAATGATCATACAAGTTTTGAACATGGATGTTCAAACCAGATGTTCTCTATGCTAACATGTATACAAATCATAGTCCTATCTCTCTTAATAAACAATGTTATTCAGCTTATATCCTAACCTAATGAAGCAATTAATAGATTAAGATGACTTATTTTTAATAAATAAGAAATTATACTTCTACTTTATTTTTGAAAATCATGAATATACGGCATAAATCATGTTTACAAAATATTTGGGTTACTGAATCTGATTACATGACTTAATAAAAAAACAAGTTTAAAATAAGATATTTTATTATGTCATATATAGCAATTATATATGATTATGGGAAAAAAAAAAAAAAAAATGAGTGAGGAAATTTAATGCAATTTAAATTGAACTTATTATTTCACATTAATTTTTAGGAGAAAAAGTTAATGTAATATTCATTCATTATACTTTTTTAGGAACAAAACTTGTTTGAACTAACAATAACAATTGTAATTAGAAAGTTTTCCTGACAATCGCATTATTAATCTCTTACATATGATACAGTAAAAGAGATATAGTAGTACAGTAATTTAATAACTTAGGAAATAAACTTGAATATATAATGTGAAATGTGAATATTAAAAGACAAAAACAAAACAGATAAGAGTATAGCATAGAATGTACCAAGACAATATCATACATTTTTATGAGAAACAATTTTGGAATTTTTTATATTTTTGAATGAAATATATTATCACTTACAAAATGTAGCCCCCCCCCCCAAAAAAAAAAAAACTTGCTATTTTTTTTTTTTTTTTTAGCAGCAATGTATCCAAGGTATAAATAAATAAACAAATAAATGAAATTTAAAAAGAAAAGAAAAATCAGATATAAAAAAAAAAAAGATTGTACAGGTAAGATTATATCATAGAATGTACCAAGACAAAACTATAGATTTTTATGAGAAACAATTTTGGAAAATTTTTATATTTTTGAATGAAATATATCACTTACAAAATATAGCACTCCCCCCCCCCCCCCCTCAAAAAATAATCATAATCAACATACCACTTTGCTGAAAAAAGCACCTTTTCTTTTTCTCCAAATTTCACTAAACCAGTCTATCAGACTTTCATTAATCCATCCTTTTTTGTTACATCTTATAACAACATCCGATGAGAAATTTTCCTTGGGTAACGTTTTCCTTTTAAATATCAACATCGGCTTAAAATTTTCCCCACTCACGGTACATGATAAAACAGAAGTAAAAGAAGTTTTTTTTTTGTGCTCTGTGGTGGAAATCGAAACACGCTTCTTTACAGTTGAAGTCACAGTTCTATTGGCGGGGATCAAAAGTTAGCTGAACTTCGTCCATGTTGATTAACTGCGAAGGCTTAAAATTCTTTTCGGTTTTTAATTTCATTACAAAATCAAGAAATTGCTTTTTCTTTTCAAACCAGTCAGCAGGTAGACTCTGCCCCACAGTCGTTCTCTGCCTTATGGAAAACTTATGTCTCCTCATGAATCGAAAACACCAATTAGCATTTCCTCTGAAATCAGAAATTCCCATGTCAGCAGCAATATTTTTAGCTTACATGCGAATTCTTGCAGTTGAGATTGAGAGCCCCTTATCAAGCTGTTCTAAAATCCAGTTTTTCTAAATTCATCTCCAACTCCAGCCAATGGGCTGTACTGCCACGCCTTGCCTTTTTCATTATCAGCATTCTTTCGATCACGGATTTTTCTGATCGCCATCGGCGAACACATCTTTCATCCATGCCAAATTCTCGTGCAGCCAGACGATTACCAATACTCTCAGCTTTCATGATTACTTGGCAGTTTAAATGCAGCAGAATAATTCCTAAGTTGCTTAGGAGCCATTGTGAAATATTTTTAAATAATCAAATTATTAAAAAAAAATGAAAAAATAGCAACACGAAAAACACACTTGAAAAGAAACTACGCACAATGCAACGATTGTAAGTAAGCAGCGTGAGAGAGAGACAAGGTCCAATCAGATCGCTTTACCACTACATAAGGAGCAACCTATTTTTAGGAAAGGGGTGAGAGCAATCCTGCGGGTAAACACGTGAAATCAGCGATTCTATGAGAAAGATTCACCTTTCACATAGTGCCATCTATTGACGGCAAATTTAACTTTTTTCGACATTCTTTGTAGAAAACTTAAAAAAATTAATTATCTATCATATGCGTCGCACCCGGTAGAAGCGCCACATCGGCTATTTAATAACTTTTAAACTCATAAGTGCAGTGGCGCTTACTCCCAAAATTACGGTAATTCATAAAAAAAAAAAAAATCAACCTTACACTCCATTATAACTAAAAAAAATATTTTAGAAAAACAATAAGGTACTTACATATTAACTTCATATCCTAAATCTTTTTCAAAAACTGCAAACATCTGCATCTGAGGTCCACAGATGTTCTAAACAAGTTCTGAGTCCTGAAAATAAATAATACATATATATATATATATATAAATATATTCACAGATTACATTTAAATACAGTAAAGAATTGATAATCCAGCAACGAGGGGAAATAAACGTTGCCAGATTATCAGTTTTTTTTAATTACAGGTGATCAGAAAATGTCATACAGTGCGCGAAAAAAGTATAAGGACAACATTTAATTGCATGAAAATAGGCTTTATTTCCATTTCACCTAAATGAAATTTTTATATTTCTTACTTCTGCTTCATAATTTTGTGAGAACACTTATACCACATAAAAAACATAATTTAGCTTCAAAATATTGATTTTACAAAATTTAACATTAAAGGAAATACGGAAAAAATTATAAGGACATGTTCTAAAATACTTAAAAAATGTTTTAATAATCAAGAAAACTACCTTTTTTTTCTATCACTTGAATAAGCCGAGAGGTCATGGATCCTGAAAGATCTTTTAAAATGTCCACAGATATTTTTTCCCAAGCGTCTTTGATAGCGACGACAAGATCTTGTGTACATTGATACTGTGTGCCGTTTTTATAAACTTCTCGGGCTAGAAGTCCCCATAAGTTTTCGATTGGATTAAGATCGGGACTTCTCGCCGGCCAATCAAGTAAATTTACAGAATTAGCTTCAAACCAGAGTTTTGCGCTCTTAGAAACGTGTATCGAAGCATTATCCTGCTGAAAAATAGAGTCCCCTGAAGTAATTAGTGGCGCTTCAGGTAACAAACTTTCTCCTAACATATCAACATACCTGTCCGAATTCATTTTACGGTTGATGAATACAATTGGAGTGGTTCCATTTGCCGCAAAAGCGCCCCATACCATAACCGAGCCACCACCATATTGACGCCTGGAAAACACTTCCTTGGTCTTTTGCAGATCATACCAAAAATAACGAAAACCATCAGGTCCATCAAGATTGAACTTTTTTTCATCCGAAAAAATTACATCAGCCCACTTTTGACCAAGAGAAATGTATTTTTTGGCAAAGTCAACTCTTCTTTTCTTATGATGATTTGTAAGAGGGGGGCGTGACACTAATTTACCATAAGAAACTTGAGGATGTTTACTCAAAACATTTTGAACAGTCCTTGTTGAGCATGGTAAACTCAAATTTTGTGTAACTTCATTTGCGGTTTCTTTTTTCTCGCAAGCTCTCCTTAAAATCAATCTTTTTTGTCGACGAGTGAGAATTTCTGGTCTTCCAGTTCGCTTTTTCATACCATACATCCCAAGATTTCTTAGAAAATTATAAACCACCGTTTTAGATCTCTTTATTCTTTTTTAAATTTCCCATCCACTTAATCCACATTCTCGAAAAGCAACAATTTTTCCTTTTTCAGTGTGAGAAAGTTGAGTTCCTTTGGGCATCGTTAAAAATTTCACACTGAAAGTCGTCGAGTGGGAAATTCTTTTCGCAAATGAATCATTTAACTCGGAATTGTCATTTTATGCTTTCAAATATGCAATTTTTTAAATAATTACTGGAGAAAAAGCAATGTCCTTATACTTTTTTCCGTTTTCATTTAGGTTTAAAAATCAAAATTTAAATTTTAGCAGATTTAAAATTGAAAATTTTAATTACTTTACGCATGAAATATTTTAGTTTTACTTCTTTTTTTCTGCAAAAATTTGCATACGATTCTGTAAACAAGGCTTCTAGATTTGGCGATTTTTCGCGTGTCCTTATAATTTTTTCGCGCACTGTATCATCAACAACATCCACAGGAAAATTTCTTAATAATTTTGAAAACTGTATAAAATCCCTATCAAAAACTTAAATAATTAAAATAATGTTTGAAATGAGTTAAAAATTTTTAATTAATAATCTATAAAACAGCAATAAAGTTCACTAAGTTTTGATCAAATAATAAATTAAAATTAATACTAATTTCATAGCATATAAGATCAAGAATTTGCAAAGTGCTACATATATTCTATCAAATATCATTCAATTTCATTTGTGTTCTTATTTTCTATTTTTCAGTTTGTATTTGATTGATTGCATGCATGTTCAATAACATATTAAAGATATATCTGTTATTGTTGATTAACATATCAGTGTACTGTCGATGATGAAAACATACTTTTCAAGTCCATGTAAAAACTGTTTGATTCTTTACCATCACGCATTTTTCTTTTGTACCCCCCCCCCCCCCCAAAAAAAAAAAAAAAAAAAAAAAAAATCAAATCTTCATATAGTTTGTCTTACAGGGCTGGTTTTACAAAGAAAAACAGATTTCCAGTGTTCTTGTTTATTTTGATTTCAACATCATTATCAAAACGAAGTGGCTAATCGGACCATTGGTGCGATTAGCGTACAGGCTATTCAGACAATCTTTCCCAAGGAGAATAAGTTAGCACTGATAAAGGAGTAAAATTTAGAAAGAATACATGTCTCGTCCCCACGTATAAAATTTCTCTTTTTTTTTTTTTTTTTTTTTTTTTTTTTTTTTTTGGTGGGTGGGATAGAGATTAATTATTTTCACAGAAATTTTGTACTCTAAATGATGCTAAACTTCTTCATAAAAGGGCAATAACTCAAAATAATTTTAAAAAAGCAAAAATGAAAATAATAAAGCTTTCGAAAATTCAATAGTAAAACCAAAAAATGCAACATGAAAACAGATCGTAGTATGAGTTTGAGTATTTTCAATCTATGAAAAAAAAAACTTCGCAATATGCCTGTTTATGAATATGTATAAATAAATCTGTATATTCAGCTACATAGATGTATTCGTTTTTCTATTTCTTTTTTCTTTAACAATTAAACCATTTAAATATAATTCGATACAAATCAAACCCAATTTTCTATACAAATATATGTATGATTTTTCTGAAAATGACTTTAGTATTTATTTTGTAATGATTTCTAACGGCAATGTTTATAACATAGATTGCAGATCAGTCACATTACACACTTTCAAAATGTTAAATGTTTGAATTTGCAGTTGAAACAAGCAAAATCATTAGTATGAAACAGAGATTTTCATATTCTGATGTTTGCATTGAGATTATATTCAGATACGGTCCAAGTAAGCACTACCACGGCCTTACTAGATCACTCTTCGGCGCCAACGTCGTAAGTGGCCGTAACAAAACTGCAAAGATCAATGCATGCTGTGGAATAAAGTAGATGGCGCTCGCTGCCAACCCTGAAAATCAGTTTGTGTTATCGATTCCAGTTGTAAACAAATGTGAAAATAAGCATTGTATCTTGTAAAATGGTGTACTATTGTGTACCTTGCTATTTTCAATTTTATCAAGAAGGGGTAGGGATCGGTCTCCTCTTAATTTGTTTCCTTTAAAAAAATTGTTAAATAATTTTTTTCTTTCTTTCTGGTCCTTATTTCATTTCTTTCATGCAAGACAAAAACTTGAAGAAGAGTATATGTTATTTAGAAGAAAACGACTAATATCATTTATTATTTTTCAATGAATTGGTTTAAATTATTGCCACAATTATTTTTCTGATTCATATATTTTTGAGTATCGGAAGACTGCATTTTAAATTTAATTAAATCAATTTAAATGCTCTGCAAACGGAAAAAACTTATGCAGCTTCATATTACAAAACTAAGTTAGTTCTGCCGTGGTGACGTTGTGCGCCGACCCTAACTTCCAATGCATTTGATTTCAGAAAAATCGTCAATTGTTATGGCCGCTCTCACGATGTTGGTGCCGAGGAGTGATCTAGTAGGGCCATGGCGCTACCAGTGCAACAAGAAAGAAGTCCAAATAGCCTCCATACTAATTGCACCGATAGTTTGAATAGCGGCCTAATCAAAAACAGGAACAATTTCTTTTTCTTTTAAATATATAACTTTTAGATTTGCAATACTAAATACTGAGGCAAAAAAAATTAGTTTTCTTTTTTAGAATTTTTATCGACATTTTGATCAATACATGAAAAAAACATATTGATACTTAGATCTGTAAAATTATATGAAAATCCATAAACTTTACTGACAATACATAAAAGTCAGCATTATGCTGTGCCAAGGTCAAAGTAACTCGAATATTACGGTTTATGGGTGAAGAAGAAAAAAGCGTATGTGTAAAAAAGGTCATCAGTGACGATTTATAGGTTTTTAGATTATCGATGTTTCACTGTAAAAATATTACCCTAAATTTCAAAAATTAAAAATTTTTTCAGAGAGAGTTCAAGGAAGAGGAGGGTGTCAGTAACCTATGCCTGATATGAAGAGACTCAAAAGCATATTTTTTTTTTTAACATATAATATTTAAATACGCCTCTCTTTAAATTTTAAAAATCAATATCATATGCAAATGCTTCCTATTCTTCATATATTTAATAAGTATAATAAATTATAATTAACAAATTTTAAAGTCACAAATTGCATATAGTTATGCTATTTCATATGTGATTACTATATGTTTACATCTGTAATGATAAGTAACTTTTGTATTGAATAGCACTATTTTTGTCTGTAGAATTATCAATTGATGACCTCTTTCAACGTAAATACAAAAAAAAAAAAAAAAAAAAACATAATAATAATAACAGTTACATGCAGCATGAAAGCTCAGTGTTTGCTGTGTTATTTTTACCAACAAATCTGAAAAAAAAAAAGTATCAGGCAATAACACATAGTTGATGAACAAAGTAAATACTTTCCTAAGTTGTTGTTTTTAAAAATTAGAATTTTTTTTAGTATCTAAAAAGTTATTACAAATTTTACATACTATAGAGTGAATTTAAGTAATAACATGAATATCTACTTAAATATTACAAGAAAAAGGTATTTTTACTGAAACATGTACATTTTCCACTTTACTGAATTAATGTCAGCACTCATACAACATATAACTGATATGAATATATCAAAGCAGATTTAACTTATCGCTCACATTACAATACTTATGAAAAGCAAACTTAGTCTTTCTAATATTTTAATTTCTAATATCGCCGTTCTTAGTACTACGATTATATTTAACATGCGTAAATAAAGCAAACAGTGTTGATTAAATAATAAAACAAAAACAGTAGATCAATTCAAACATGTCATATTATCATTCGGAATATTGATATTTGAGAAAATTAAAATAATGGCAAGCAAAATAATACGAAGTCTTATATTAATTTGTTTACAAAAGGAAAAAATAAATTGCTTATTCTACTTAAGCCTACATTGCGGAAGGAATTCTTCCACGCTGTAATCAAATTTAACGTTATATAAATTTAAATAGGCTATGATAAAAATAAAAATAAAAAAATGCTACGATATATATAAAGAAATCAATTAAATATTACTTATCTTTTATAGCAAAAGTTTGGGTAAAGTACATCCATGGAAGGAACAGAGAACGTGAGGCCCATATTAGTAGATTGTTTATTTACAATTCTAAGCTACGATGGCGGCTTGTCTCTGATTGGCTGAATCGAAATTGCCATTCTTCGGTGTGATGTTTATCAATATTGGTAAATTTTTTCCGGTGCACTCCCAAAATTTAAAGCATTAATTATCAGTTTTCTATACTTTATAAATTTAATAAAAAGAAAAGTATGAGCTAAAACCCTAAATATAAAAACTTTTATGAACTTTCAATTTTGCATTACAGATATTGGCCATTATTGATAAAAAATGATCAATAAACGGCGTAATTCGCCAACGTTGGGAAATATATCTATGCTGCAGGGCTTGTTCCAATCATAAAAAGCAAATTAATGCATCTTGCTGCTTAACTTTGGTACATTGCATTTGATATTTGCAAGCATTAACAAGGAAAAAAATGGTTCATTGTGATGCGATATCTACCTTGTCATGATTGGAAGAAGCTTGCGTAGCAAATTAGCACATCTTACTGCCACATAGCACATCATGTTGCTTCTACATAAGCTGCCTACATAGCATTTGAAGCTGGTAAGCATAAACAAGCACACAATTGTTCATTGTGGTACCTACCTTGTCATGATTGGAAGAAGCTTGTGCAGCAAATTAGCACTTCTTACTGGCATATAGCATGCCATGCTATTTTCTACCTAAGCTGCCTACTTAGCATATTACGCTGGCAAGCAAAAAAAAAGCATGTAATAGCTTATTAAGGTAGATACCTTGCTATGATTGAAAGAAGCTTGTGTAGCAAGTTAGCACTTCTTACTGGGATATAGCATACCATGCTATTTCTACTTAAGCTGCCTATATAGCACATTATGCTGGCAAGCATAAAAAAGTATATAATAGCTTGTTAAGGTACATACCTTGCCATGATTGGAAGAAGCTTGTGCAGCAAGTTAGCACTTCTTACTGGGATATACCATGTCATGCTATTTCTGCCTAAGCAGCCTACATAGCATATTATGCTAGCAAGCATAAAAAAGTATATAATAGCTTGTTAAGGTACATACCTTGCCATGATTGGAAGAAGCTTGTGCAGCTAGTTAGCACTTCTTACTGGGATATAGCATGCCATGCTATTTCTGCCTAAGCTGCCTACATAGCATATTATGCTAGCAAGCATAAAAAAGCATATAATAGTTTATTAAGGTACATACCTTGCCATGATTGGAAGAAGCTTGTGCAGCAAGTTAGCACTTCTTACTGGGATACAGCATGCCATGCTATTTCTACCTAAGCTACCTACATAGCATGTTATGCTGGCAAGCATGAAAAAGCATATAATAGCTTGTTAAGGTGCATACCTCTCCATGCTTTGGAAGAAGCTTAAACAACAAATAAGCATAAAATGCTTGTACATAGCTTGCCATGCTTTTGCTGTGTTAGCTAGCTAATATAGCATCCGATGCTGGCTAGCAATATAAAGCATATAATAGCATGAAAATCTAGCAGACATAGCAATACATAGCAATAACTAGCCTATTTTTGTTGCTGGTACTAGCATGAATTTTAACTTGGGATAAGACTAAAATCATGACTTAACAAATCTTTACTTAACAAAACAGTATTAAATAGGAATTTTTTTAAATAGAAATTATTGCTCGCGCTTCAATGATTTTGCTGCTGACTGTATGTATTTGAAACATATAGTAACGGTATTTTACAATATTTCTCATTTTTTTCCCGTGGGAGGAAGCAGGAGGCAAAAACACGTTTGTGAGCATAACTCGACTCCAAATTACTTCACGGTGAAGAAATTGCACACGGGAGGACTAGATTTGAATAAAAAATAAATAAATAAATAAATAAATGAAAAATAATAATTTTGTGATTTTGAGATTTTTGATTTTTAAGGGAGGGGAGGGGAAAAATCGATTTTCAGGGGTATAATTTCGTGAATTTCAGATTTTTTAGTACAGTTCTACCAAAAATGGTACAAACATGTTGAAAACGGCCATGCGTCTTCTTTAGGATATTTCAAAAACCAATTTTTGTTTTTTCGGAATTTTTGACTTTTGCGGGAAAGCATTACGAGGGGGAAAATTCTTGACCTACCTTTAAACGTTAAATTTGTCCTGGGAAATTTGGAAGCTGTGTGGTTACAAATTTTGGTGCGTAAATATGTATCTGACACCTATTGTAACGGAATTTTACGAAAGTCACACCTTTCCAAGCGTAACCTCGCTTCACTAAATTTTCTCAGTAAGATTAATTTCATCTGTGGGTTGGTTATGCGTACGTAACATGCACTATAAAGGTATTTTGTTAAATGTCCAGTAACGCTGCTCCAAATTATCCCATAAAAGTAATTTTTTGCTGTGTCGATTGGTTATGCGTATCCAATACACACACTAGAAAGAGGTTTTCGAAATTACTTTCTACCCCCTCCCCCCACGCACGGGAGATTAAAAACACATTTTCAAGCTTAAATCTGCTCTAAATTATCTTGGAAAAGTGATTTTTAACGTGTTAACGTATCCAACATATAGTATAGTGAGATTTTGCATCCCCCCCTCCTCTTCCCACACTTTATGAACGGGGGAGAGAGCCAAAACAAGTTTTACAAACATAACTCTGCTCCAAATTATCTCAGGAAAGTGATATTTTGATGTGTTCTGTGGTTACATGCATGCAGTAGACACCCTAAAGAAATTTTACGAAAATATCCTCCACCCTTCTCCCTTGAGACGGACGGGGCATAAAAGCTTAAATTTCAAGCTTAAATCTGCTTCAAATTACCTTAGAATATCGAATTTTTGTGTGTGGGTATATGGGTGTTCATTAAGTGTACACAATATGCAGTTTGGTGGAATTTCACGAAACTTCGAACTTACCTTCGGCGCAGGGTAGAGTGAAGAGCAATCAAGTCACTGCCGAAGACATTGGGGATCCAGATTTCCTAAACACTACCGAATGCAGTAGGAACTTTAACTTAGGTTTCGACTGTTTTCAGTGATTGTTTTTTTTTTTTTTTTTTTTTTTTTTTTAAATTTTTGATTTTTTGAGATTTTATTAATAATGGTGTGAGATTTTGAGAATTCATTTAAATATAGTGTCCACCAAAGTCTGTTAGCTTACAATAAAAATACTGATAGACTTTCTTTCAAGAATACTTTCTTTTAAAGCGTCGACGGTGTATTTTAATGGATAGCACTCTGGCTCTTATTTAACCCTGCTGTTCTGTTCGGGTCTATTTGACAAAAAACTAGAAATATTTTCTAGGAATTTTGTGACTTTGTTAGTGTGGGACTTATATTAATTTCCTGAAAATATTTTTATTTTATTTATATCGTTTTATATTTTTTTTAAATGGTATAAATGCAATGTATAGTAAATGGAAACAGAACAGCAGGATTAATAGGTGTCGTTCTGAACTTCATCCAGGTATGAATGATCGTAGTGTTTTGAAATTTACGTTAAGAAATAAATTCCAGTCTAATTTATGCTAATGTATCACAGAGTGATGAATCAAACGAAGCAAAAATCATTAGCAGAATTATCGAAAACAGCATCATTTCAGTAACAAAGTGTAATTTCATTTATTCGTGTATTAATCAGAGACTCAGGAAAAATAGCCCATTTATCCAGGTGGTCGGGGAGGATTTGATATACAAAGCTGTAGAACCACATTAATTGAATTCTTGTATTGATCCATCTGAAGGTCTTACCAAGGTGTTTTTCCATCTAAATCTTCCTACTCATGTCAACAAATCTTCGGATATCCCGGCATATTTGAGGTAAATTACTCTCGAATTAATCACTAATATACCAAAGGAGGCAACTCTTATTTATACAGATGGTAAACAGATGGTATACAAATTCTTGTTCTCTGGCAATGGTGTCTATATTACATCCAATTATACCTCGTGCCATATCAAATTAAAAAATTCTGCTCTGTTTTTCGCAGTGAACTGATAGCGATTGAAGCTGGCCTCAATAGAGTAATTACATTTCCTAGTTCGAAGGATATCTGGATTTTGAGTGATAGCCGGTGTGCCATCCGACATCTTTCAAATTGGCATAAAGTGGGAGACAATTTCGAAGTAGCTATTTTGAACAAGCTGAAAAGTCTTTCCATCTCTCGTGAGATTCACTTCCAGTGGATACCTTCCCTTGTAGACATTGCTAGTAATGAGACTGCAGACTCCCTTGCTAAAAGTGGCGCAGATCTACCCTTGATTCTTCAGGCGTCTCTGACATTTTCAGAATTGTATTCCTGCTTTATCAATCTACGTGGTCTCACTGTCCCTCCTGCTCATCACTGGTATCAGGGTATATATATATATAATTCATCATTATAATGATCAAACACAGGAAGGAATACTTGAATTAATAAATAAACAATTACATATGGAAGTGTAGCTTTATACAAAGTAAAAGATATTAAAATGTTAATAGTTTTTCAGCAATATGCTATTTTGGCAAGTTCTATCATCCCTTTCAGTTGTGACCATTAGTTTTGTTATACCCTCTATATATAGTGTGTGAAGTGGGGTAAGTGTAACCACACGGTAAGTCAACATCGACTTATAACTCAACTCATAAGCTAAATTTGGACCTAATAGTACCTATATCTGTTTTTCTGAACCTTTCTTTTTTATATTTATTCTTAGAAAATCAAATAAAATATGAAACAGTGCTAGTTAAAAAAAAAAAAAATAAATAAATAAATAAATGCTTACATTTTCCTCTCCGACTGAATGCCTTCTCTAAAAGTTCAAAGTTTAGCCATTGATATACTTGTGAAGGAAACATCATAATCATTGGTAAGGAAATCTACTTTTTAACCTTTTTGGTTTGTCCCGCATGTTTACATTTACCCCAGGAAATTTTAGGTTGGACAAGTGTAACCAGGGTGTTTATACTTACTTGTCCTAAGCATTTCTACTGCATCACATAGATTATTTTAAATGTTTTTTTTTTTTTTTTTTTTTTTTTTTTTTTTCAGTTTTGTGTTTTGATTTTTAATAAAACCTAATATCCTAACCTTTTTTTTTTTTTTTTTTTAGGTTTTCTTGGAGTGTTAAAAAGTTTAAAATGTTCATAACTCTGTAACAAGTTTAGATGTTTTAAAAGTTTAAATATCCTATATTCATGAAAATTTCCACTATCTAGATACTCTCCTTATGTACATCTTATGGTATTCTATATGAGTATAATAAGCCAAGATCAAGAAATAGAAAGTTAACATATATTCTTTTTTCTTTGAGTTGCATATTTTTAAATTGTAAATTGCTCGTATTTTTTGAAACCTTAATTTTTTTCAGTTTAATAGCAACTCAGCAAAATGAGGGCAAAGTTCAACTATTTCAAAACGATGTTACAATTCCCCCCCCCCCCACTTCATACTACATTAATTTATTTATAACATTTTGTTTGTAGGTTTTTTGACTTTATCATGATAATGTCCATGTCTTTATTTCGCACTTGTTCAAAATTTTGAATGAACTGAATGAGATCGACAGAAATTTTTTATTATTTTTTATTTTTTTTTCTGAATATGTTTAAAAGTTTTTCAATAACTTTCAATATTTTTCAAGTAAATTTTACTGTTCAAAAAATAAAATTTATAGATATCTATTTTATTTAATGAATAGCCCCCTTTTAAAGTAGCTACTGATATCTTCGGACTGAGTTATATAAAATGAAATAAAACAAATGAAACAACATATCAGAATTTTAAAATGAGTTCAATTTATACATTTAAGTGTCAACTTAATCTGTCACACGATATTAAATAATTTTCTTTTGTGATAATTTTTCGTTTCATTCCTAAATAAAATAAAATAAAATAAATAATAATAATGTGTCAGAATAATTCCAATTTGTCAAGTGAACGTACATATTTCATGTCTCGAAAATTAATCACACTGATGCACGAAATATGAAATGCTCAAATTAAAATGTTATTTTTAAGTAATAAAATATTTTAATAGCATTTATAAATGATTGCGACGAACTTCTGCGGGGTGTAATGAGATAAGCCGTGACATCATGAACCGTAAAAATGCAAAGTTATCTATTACTGAAATAATAAGTTTTTGAAACATTTATTTTGAAGCAAAATGTCAGCAAATTTATTAGTTCAGTTATAGATTTTAATATTTGCATTGTATTTTATTAAATTTATTTCAACATTAAAAAAAAAAAAAAAAAAAAAAAAATGTATGTTTTACAGATTTTTTTTTTCCGAAACATTCTAACAAAATACAACATTAATATTCATAAAATCGCTAATTCAAATAATGATAATTTCTTTTTTATCTTAATATATTTAAAATACCTAATTTTGATAAGTTACAACTTTTATTTAATGCAAACTTAAATTTATGAAAATTATTAAATTTATTTAAATTTATTTAAATTTATGAAAATTATTTATATTCCCAATAATTCAAATGATTTAAAAATTAATTTATACATTTATTTAACAAAACAGTATTAACTCTACTTTTTTTTATATAGGAATTTTTGCTAGTGTGCTATATTTGCTATACTTTTGTTACCGATTGCACTCTTTTTATCATCTTGTAAAATTATTTAGAAAAGAAAAATACCACTTCTTATTACTAAAATTAATCTTTTTAAAATTTTCTCTGTGTCATGTCACAATTCAGCTCTAGGAAATCTTTGGTAATCCACGAGATGTTTGAAAGATTACTTATTACTAATATCTCCTAATGGTTATAACTCGTCCAATTTTTTAAATAAGCATTTAAATAATAAATATAGAAATTCAAATTTCCGTGTAAACAACGTTCTTAGACTATATCCTAAAAATAAATAAATGAACAAATAAAATACATAGCATGTTTGTTGTATATATATATACATAACATAGAAGCTGAAAAGCGTGTATATATAATAGATACATATATATATAGCATATATATATCATAGACACCTTTCCGTAAAGGAAAATTAATTGCAACATAACAGCGCAATCTTCCATATAATATACACTCCAAATTGAAAAAGCAAGATTTTACATATCAACATTCTGACTTACCAAGTTTGGTGCATATATGTATCATAGAGGCTGAGATATTGCCTTCTCGTAAATTGAATTAAATTACAGCAAAAAGAACACAGCATGTCGGTCGATTCACAACGAAAATAAAGAATCATAGTTTTACATAATATCCATTTCTTATACCAAGTTTCATGCCTTTATATACTACAGAAGTTAAGATATGGACTTCATTTAAAAAACCCAAATTACAGCATAGCCGCGCAGCCTATTGAGTGATACATTCCAGAAGCTAATTATCACCAATTTAGGTCAAGGTTTAACAAAATATCAATCTTACTTAAATTCCATCTATTGATTCATGAGATGCAAAATTTTAAGAACACGTCAAACACACACACACAGACAGTTATTTTCTAAAAATGGGCAAATCATGTTTAAGCGACCTCCAAACGTGCAAATTCATAGAAAATTCATAGTCGAAAATTTTCACGAATCCAATACAGTCATTTGCAAAATTTAAGGACCAGTAGCCGATTTTCAGTATTTTAACACATTGCATCATTTGCGCAGATTATTGCGTCCTCTCGTGTGCTGATTACATCAGACGCATTTTACTGCTATAAATAAAGGTGGCCGGCACGTTTATCGCCAGTTGTTTATTGGATTTTGTCGTAGACAGTGCTGTTGTGTAATTATTGTAATGGGTGAAAAACATTCCCTTCACTTACTGTTACAAAAGGTCAGAAATATTGAACATGCATAAAACTGGCTTTTTTGAACGTCAAATAAGTTCGAGGGTACACGTGAGCAAGACAGCTGTGCATCAAGCTATTAGTAAATTTAAAATTTCGGGATTAGTAGATCTTAAGAGAAGTGGACGCCCTAGAAAAGCGAGTGTACGTCATAATCATGTGAAAAGAAGGCTGGTTGTACGAGATCCAAGAACATCCTGCAATACGATTAGACATTCTCTAGCTGCAAAAGGTACCATAACGTCAGTCTGGGACGTTATTTCAATACGCTTATTTCAAGGCGTTTGGCCAAAGATTTTAGTTTATCATCCCATAAACCTTCAAGGAAACCTCGACTTACTCCAAATATAAAATAAAAAAACGACGGACTTTCGCCAGATAATATCAGAATTGCACAGTACAGCAGTGGAGTAGGGTCTTATTTTCTGACGAGTCAAGTGTGCAACAATTTTCTGCAGGTGCTACAAGTATTCACCGCCCAAGGGAAAAAAGACATGATGAGAGATATACGATTCAAACTGTGAAACATCCTCCAAGCCAAACGATATTGGGTGCAATGTCTGTGTCCGGTACTGCTAGTCTGTATTTTGTGCCACCTAAAACTACTATGAAAGGAAAGCGGTATCTCAATTTGTTACGTGAGAAGTTGAAGCTTCATATGCGTGTTGATAAATGTTCAATTTTCATGCATGATGGGCTCCATGTCACAGGGCGAAGATTGACAAGAAATATATGGGGGCACAGAAAATCAAAATGCTTGACTGGCCAGGTAACAGCCCAGATTTGAATTCAATAGAGAATCTGTGATGTATTGTGAAAAATAAAGACACCGAAAAGCAATCATCCACTGCTACGGCACTTGTTGAAGCAATAAAGTATGTCTGGTGCACAGACATTTTTAAAGCTTACTGCAAGTCTCTTATTTATAGCATGAATAAGAGGATTGCACAAGTTATTAAAAATGAAATATGTCCTACAAAATACTGACTTTAATTACAGTAAATAACCATGTACAGTATCTATTTTGTTCTTTTATATGTAAAATATGTATATTATTTTTGCGAAATTCCACTAAATCTGATTTTTCCATAGGGGGTGGGGGTAGGGTCTTAAATTTTTGCAAATGGCTGTACATTCTTCTACATCATTTTATATAACAGCGCCACCTACCGTTTAACATGAAAAAAAATTTAATCAATATATATTCCGACACTTACCATTTACATACAATGGATGTTCAGATTATTACTTTTTTTTACATTTTTTGGATTATCTAAAAACATACTAGACGAAATTCCTGAAACTTCATACATGCAAAGAACATTTAAAAACTCATATTTTCCATTACTGATTTAGTCCAGAGTGCATTTAGGAGACCAACCACAAATTGAAGAAGAGTGAAAATACTTTAGATCACCCTGTATCATAAAAAGCCACAAATGGCTTGTAACTTTAATACATTATAGCACATATTATGTACAGTTACAATATTTGTATGTTTTGGTTCGGGAATTGCTCAATTATTTAGACATATATATATATTTTTTTTTTCAAAAATTACTAATTTTTTGACAAGTTTTTTTGGTTTCAACTAAAACAGATTTCCATAAGATTTTACAAAACTTGCTGATAAATTAACAAAACATTACGAAAATATTATTCTGAAACATAAAATTCACATGTGTAATATTCGTTGAGATACGAGCAATTTTAGTAAATATTATTTTACTGCGCATGCGCGAAAGACAGAAAATTTTTTATTGCATGAAATCCCAAATCCTTATGAACTCACAATCTCAGTAAATAAATAAAAATATGTTAAAGTTACAAGGCGTTTTCACAAAATATGAACTTTTGCAACGTGATTGAAATAACTGTATCTTCAAATTAAAATATACACTATGGGTAAAACTCCTTATGAAATTTCAACATTTGAAAATACCTAAAATCTAGGTCGTTCTTTTGCCGACAAATTGCTTAATTTTTAAACTATTCAAATGATCGTTTGACAACAGTTGCTTAATATATCTAGCTTTCAACTTATGCAATAAAAAGTTTTATAACTTTAGCGAATGCGCAGTAAAATAATATTTACTAAAAATACCTATATCTCAACGAATTTTACACGTGTGAATTTTATGCTTCAGAATAACATTTCTCTAATATTCTGGCAATTTTTCAGCAAGCTTTGTAAAATTTTACCGAAATCTGTTCTAGTTATAAACAAAAACTTGTGAAAAAAATTAGTAGTTTTTTAAAAAATAATTATATCTGCCTAAATAATTGCACGATTCTCGAACCAAAACACAAAAATATTGTACATAGTATCTGCAACAATGTATTAAAGTTACAAGTCATTTGAAGCTTTTTGTTATGCAGGGTGATCCAAAATGTTTTCGCTTTTCTTCAATTTGTGGTTCGTCCCCTAATTTCCCTTCGGATTAAATCAATAATAGAAAATATACGTTTTTAAATGTTCTTTGTATGTATGAAGTTTCAGGTCATTCCTTCAAGCATTTTTTCAGATAATCGAAAAAATGTCAAAAAAAAAAAAAATGTATAATTTAAGTACCTACTTTGTGAGGTAAAGCAATGTTAGCGTAATGCTACAAATGAAGTTCGCACTTTACGAATAACACGTGAATGTGCAGAGTTTAGGATTCAGTTGATGAATGGAGTTAGTTCCTAGGATGAACGAAATTGTAATATGTTAATATTTTGTCTTGGTTCACCTCTTAAGGAACATTTTAACCAAACATATTTTTCGGCAATATCAATTTTATAAAAATTAAAAAAATATTCAAGCTCATCAAAAAATTGAAGCACACTAGTAGTGCCATCAAAAAGTACTGGCTCGGGGGGGGGGGGAGGATTCGAGCGAATATCGGCGCCTCTGTGAGGAATAAGTGGATGCCATATTCCTCTAACTTAGATTAAGCCTAACTTAATTCCTCAATCTTAAGATTAACTTAATTACTTAATTACTTAATAAAGTGAGCACGAGACTGTAATATAAAATAAATAAAGAGCTTTTATTTAGAGCTTAATGAAAAGGTGGGCATTGGACTATAATCACATTCAGTACCTTTATAAACTTAAAGGGGCAGCCTTCATAAATACTTTAACTATAAATAGATACTAATCGCCACTGCTTCACTTAACTTCGTTAACTCTCACGACTATACTCGTCTTTCGTAAGTGGGAGGATTCCCTTAACCACTATACTACTCGACTGACTAACTTCTACTATAGCCGCTCACTACTAACTCCTTTAACCTCCTACTACTTCTAATTCATTATCACTAACTCTCTGCCTACTCTAAGCAGCCTCCTTCTCTACTTCCCTCCCAGCAGCTAACTCCACCTTCTCCTTTTATATAAATCACTTTCCAAAATATTAACATATTACAATTTCGTTCATCCTAGGAACTAATTCCATTCATCAACTGAATCCTAAACTCTGCACATTCACGTGTTATTCGTAAAGTGCGAACTTCATTTGTAGCATTACGCTAACATTGCTTTACCTCACAGCTATTTTGCATGTAAATTCGTGTTTAACGACTAACTTTAATAAACTAACAATTTCGTTTTTTTTTTCCGTTGTGCAAATAGCTAGGTGGAAAATATTGGTTATCTATAAAATTTTATATGTCAAACTCTCATTTATCTACCTACAAATTGTAGTTTACTTTCTATATTGATTTCTACTGTAAAAAAAGTTTTGCATTTTAGAAATACTGTGATGTTTCTGATGTCTAGTCGTTAATCTGAACACACAGTCTGATTTCTTCAATTGTTACTTTGAAATGCAGAAGGAGGTATTTCTGGAACTTTTCCAGCTATTTTTGAGTTCTGAAGTAGAAAGAGTTTCTTGGACGCATGCCAGCAGTGGATCCCTTTCAAGATACATCTGATAGTAGACAACTGGATTTTTTTTTGATGCACTTTCAAGTTACTTTTCCTAGCTGATGATTCTGGGCCTAGACAGGTCTTCAGTAGCTAACGACATTTCAAGTTTTCAATAAAATTATTTTCTTAATGTTACAAGTTTAAAAATTAAGTTTATTCCTTTCCAGGTTAAGGAAAGATGTACCTGTCATCCCCGCTGTACCGTTGGACTATATTTCCCTAATTATGAGCGCAAGGGTTTTCCGTCGTAAAGCACCTTAAACTGAGCTTAAAATTCTTATCATAATTTTTTTTAAGTGGACGGTTTTTCAGCCCGGCGCTCTTAAATTTTTTTTCCACTATTAGATGTCAAAGCAAGTAGTTATTGTTGGGCAGTTTCCCCCCCTCTTTTTCTGAAGTATTATGCAGTTTAATTTTAGCAGTAAGTCACTGCAACTATTTTTCAGTTGTATAGCTTAACAATATTTTAAAATTTTCACGGGTTACGTGAAATTTTTGTCTTTTGGGGAGGAACTGTGAGGTAAAGCAATGTTAGCGTAATGCTACAAATGAAGTTCGCACTTTACGAATAACACGTGAATGTGCAGAGTTTAGGATTCAGTTGATGAATGGAGTTAGTTCCTAGGATGAACGAAATTGTAATATGTTAATATTTTGGAAAATGATTTATATAAAAGGAGAAGCTGGAGTTAGCTGCTGGGAGGGAAGTAGAGAAGGAGGCTGCTTAGCGAGCTGCTTAGAGTAGGCAGAGAGTTAGTGATAATGAATTAGAAGTAGTAGGAGGTTAAAGGAGTTAGTAGTGAGCGGCTATAGTAGAAGTTAGTCAGTCGAGTAGTATAGTGGTTAAGGGAATCCTCCCACTTACGAAAGACGAGTATAGTCGTGAGAGTTAACGAAGTTAAGTGAAGCAGTGGCGATTAGTATCTATTTATAGTTAAAGTATTTATGAAGGCTGCCCCTTTAAGTTTATAAAGGTACTGAATGTGATTATAGTCCAACGCCCACCTTTTCATTAAGCTCTAAATAAAAGCTCTTTATTTATTTTATATTCGAGTCTCGTGCTCACTTTATTAAGTAATTAAGTTAATCTTAAGATTGAGGAATTAAGTAAGCTTAAACCTAAGTTAAATGAGGATGACATCCTCTTACTCCTCACAACTTTATGCAATTTTATGTAATTTTATCCAATCGATATTGAAATATATTCATCAAACCGCAAAAACACTGCCATTTTTAGGCCTATATACACCAAAATTCAATAAGAATAATTTTTCATAATATATATAACACACAGGGTTTGGCGCATTTATATAGCATAGAAGCCGCTTTTGGTTAAGCGGAAAATAATGCAGAATATCAGCACCACTAGTCGTCCGTTATGCATATAAAATGAATCAGTATAATTTTACCAAGTTTTGTACAAATATACACTGTAGAAGCTTAGATATAGTCTCCCCCAAAATGGGATTAAATTGCAACATTGCCGCGCCACTTGTTTGCCGATATGCACACAAATCGAATCAGTAGAGATTTACATAATATACATATATATCCTATACCAATTTTGGTACACTTTCGGTACACTGTAAATGCTGTACCTTTCCTGAAATAAGAGGAAATCGCAGCTTGGATAGCTCTACCTGTTGGGTGATATAGACATGCCTTTATCAGCAACAATCCAAGCCAAAATCAAGCCAAATATTAAATGGTAGATCCAACCAAATATCACAAACCAATGGTGGTTAAATTAATTCCACTGGTTTAGGAAATACAGTGTTCACACAGTTTTACTAACTCAAAAACACAGACATTTTCTAAAAATGGTCGAATCGTTTCCAAAAAATCTTAAAATATGTAAAACATCAAAAACTAGAAATAAAAATTTTTTCCGAATTTTGTATTTTTTTCTTATTTATATAGATGATAATAATACATCCACTTTAAAAAAAAATAATAACAAATATAAGTTAACAGTGACATTATATTTTACATTAAAAGTATGTCTCCAAATTAGAGCTGACGTAAATTCAAAAGAGTAAAAAAAAAAAAAAAAAAAAAAAAAAAAAAGAAGAAGAAGAAGAAGAACAGAAATAAATTAGGTCATAAATAAAATTAGAAAAAAAAATAGAATGTTCATAAATCAAATCCTTTTATAATTTGCGTATATGTTCAATGGTATAAAATTTCCATCTACCACTCATTCACTCAATAAGCATTTCTACCATTCCAATGGCTTATGCCTCTTAGAATGAAAAATCTGTAGTTGAAAGTATAGGAATACTACATCTAAACGAAATACTGTATTTATGGATTTATTTGAGTTTTAAGAAATTGCCAGATTTAAAAACTTTCTTCTATAGAAATTTTTAATACGAAACATGTAACATATATAAAGTGAAAAAGTGCATAAATAAAGATATTACTGAATACCTTTTTGATATCATAAGAGATTTTCTTTTCCAAACTCACATTAACCACACCTTTCGAACAGTACCAATTGCAGTCCTCTATTCTCAAAATTATTATGTTAAAAACGGACGATATATTTCATGTTTGCGTATTAATATATAGATTTTTTTGTTTGCATTAATAAGTGTTTAAGTATTTATTTACGATTATTATTTAATTTTTTATATGTTTAAATTCACGTGAAACTTATTCACCTACGTTTGCTTAACCCGTGCAAACTGAAAATAAAAAAAGGAACAATGCAGAAAGTATTGGATATCGCTGTGACGTCTTAGTACGTCACATTCGCTGAAGTACAGCGGTGTGGTGTGTGGTGGTGTAGAATTCAAAGATAAATTCCTATTTCAGGGACCTAAGTCTTGTTAGCCTTGGACCTAAGCCTTCATTGGGGGCGGGGGTCCTTCAAAGGGCTTTAAGCTCGGTTCACACTTACGTGCAGCAAATGGTCGAAAATTATTCATTATCGGAAAATGTCTCTTGAATTTTCGGCTATATTTACAGTGAAGGTCTTTATTACTCCTTGAAGAATTTTACAAAAGAAACCACGTTTTTCAAGCGAAATATATCCACAGGGGTTGACGATAAAGTTGTCAGAGGCAGAAAACTCCCTGTTGAGAAGCTCACTTGCGCTCGCAACAGCTTACAAAATCCCATCAAATGCAATTTGAATAGAACCAAGTTGTTGCTTGCTGCTGAGTGCCAAGGTGAATCAAGCGAAGCCCATATTCAGGCAAGTTTCGACGAGAAGAAGGAAAATCTTTGAATAGTTAAGGCAATGAGTGTGACTATTTTCCAAACCTAGTAATTTCTGTCTCTAATCTTAAGGAGCAGAACCTCTCGGATATGGGTGGGACACCGCTGAGGTACAATGTGCACACACGTCTTGACCACTGAAATATTTAAGCATAAAGGATTATTTTTTAAATAGTGAAAATTAGAATTAAATTGGTTTTTCTCCAGCGCAGATTTTCATGAAATGAGCTTCTTACTATGAGCAATGTTTTATTTTAAGTTATATTTTATTTTAAGTTATATTTTAACATCTGAAGAAGTATAAAAGTGTGTAAAATAATTTTATGAAGAAACAGTTAAATAAATAACTCTAAAACAAGATTATTTTCATTCAATTCATTGAATGTAAAATAGAAAAATATGAAAGTACAAAAAAAAAAAAAAAAAAAAAAAAAAAAAAAAAAAGAATATAATTGAAATTTGCTTTGCAAAATATTATAATTTTAATAAAAATCTTTTGAATATGAGGGGAATAAAATTTATTGTAAAGATGAACGTTGTAATGATATATTAATAAGCACACATGATATATGTCCTAGTTTTTAGCCTATTTGTAATAGGACGAAGGATTTAAGAGTCGTATCGGTCGAAAAGCACCATTTAAGTGGGTCACAAACAAAAAAATATATCTTCATATGAGGCCAAGAAAGCAGACAAAAATACGATCATTAGGACAAGTGAATTAACACAAAATAGACCACTTAAAAATATTTTTATTGTTTTTCTTTCAGCAACAAGTTTTAAAAAAATTATAATTAACACTAATTAACACTGGGTTAAAGCGTACAAAAGAAATTTTAATAAATTAATATAGTAAACGCTGCTAAGGAACGCAACTTCATATTTTTTAAGGTAAAATATTAGCTATTTTATTTGTTTATTTACTTATTTTTTTAAACTTTTGTATATTTAAACCAACTAAAAGATGTTATTATTTTTTTCCTGTCACATTAAGTTACAAATAAAATTAACATAAATCTTGTAAAAGAAATTTTAAGAAATGAATATAATAACCGTTGTTACGGAACGTAGCACAGTTACAGTTGGAAAAATAATCTATTTAAAAAAACTTTTAAAACCCAAATTCTTAATATAGCGTATCACATAAATCTTTTCGAAGTTAGAATAAAATGTAATTTGCAAAAAATTTGTAACTTTTTTTTTAATTAACCAAAATTGTGGAATTTTGAACTGTGTTAAGAAACGAGAAATTATTTCTTAAAATTCACAATAGATGGCAGCACCACACGATTGCTTATAATTTTTGTGATCTCATTTTTTGATTAAGAGCCAATATCTTCAATTTAATTATTCGTTTGAGGCACCTTTTTATTATTATTTTAGTTTATTATTTCTTTTATATTATAACTTAATATTTTACTGATTTGGTTAATGTTTATATGTTTTTCCTAATCAGTTTTATTTTGTATTGTTAATTGTTTCATTGCCATTTCAGTGAATATTCCGCCCAATAGAGGGCGCTTGTAGTCCAAAAAAAAACTCTTTTTTGCTTCTAAAAAGAGATGTAAGATAAGAAAGAGGCTTCTTAAAAAAACTCTTCAAAAATTCTTAGGATACTGTGTAGTCAACGAAAAATTTTCTTTTATCAACTGACTTCTTTTCTACTAATTACCTGCAAAAAATAACACTCCGGGGTATCGAACGCTCGACTACCGTGCTACTGATATGGCGCTGTAACCACCTGAGCCACGGAGAGACAAATGTAAATGCTTATATTTACCTTAAAATGGAGGCGCATTTTTTATTAGCTTGAGATTCACAAACATACCGTAGTGAATGACAGTAAGTACAAAAGAATTTGGGGAAAAGGCTCCTTAAAAAAACTCTTTAAAAATTCTTTACTGTTTAGTCAGCGATAAATTTTCTTTTATCATTTGACATCTTTTCTACTAATTCTCTGCAAAAATTAACACTCCGGACCTTTAGGGAGTTGAACGCTGGACCACCGGGTTATTGACATGGCGCTCTAATCACCTGAGCCACGGAGAGACAAATGATAAAACTTGTATTTACCTTAAAATGGAGGCACATTTTTTATTAGGTTCAGATTCACAAACATACCGCAGTGAATGACAGTAAGTACTGTCCGTTTTCGTAAACCATGTCTACCTCTCGCGGAACGATCCTACTCGGAAAAGGGGTGATGCGTTGAATGAGATGGGCACTTAGCCAAATGCGCTTTTCGTTCTACACGTGTTCGTTTTCTTTTTATGAGTCTTCAATATTTATTTTACCTTTTTACGCGAATTTAAAGTTTATTCAATTAATTTAGTATTTATTCCTCCATGGCTAGATCAAGTAAACATAAACCATTCAGGAGTGGTACAAAGAAGATTTTATATAATATTATCAAATTTTGTGATCAAGAAGCAGAAAACGGAGATGTAATTATTCCATTAACACATCCTACAAAACGAGCCAGTAAGATTGCTGGTGTGAGTGTTGGCACCATTAAAAATATTCGTCGAGAAGCAGGAGATGACCTTAATCCAGAATTTGTTTCACCTAAAAAAAGAATTAAAAGAGGTGTTTTTGAAAAAACATCTATCGATGAATTTGATTGCAGCATCATTAGACGAACTATTCAGGATTTTTATGTTAAAGAGAAGAAAATTCCCTCTTTAAACAAGCTACTTCCAGTTTTAAAAGAGAAGATCGATTTTAAGTGGAATAAAGAAACTTTACGTCAAATACTCCATAAAATTGGATTTAAATGGAAGAAGTGCCAAAAGAAAAGAAAAGTATTATTGGAACGCGAAGATATTATTCTAAAGCGAATCCAGTATTTAAGAAATATGAAAAAATATCGCTCAGAAGGTAGACCCATAATTTATTTAGATGAAACATGGGTGGACAGTAACTTGACTTTTAGGAGTGTTGGCAGTCGGAAGAAATTGAAGGTGTTCTCCGAACTGGAAATGCTTCACGCCGTATTATTGTGTTGTGTGCAGGGGGCTCAATGGGATTTTTGCCTAACACAAATCTTATTTATAAAGCGAATACAACTCAAGGAGACTATCACGGACAGATGAACTCCAGTATTTTTGAGAAATGGGCTCATGAAAAATTACTTCCTAATTTGCCCAAAAATGCTGTAATTGTGATAGATAATGCGCCTTATCATACTGTACAAACTGATAAAATTCCGAGTTCCAACAGCCGCAAAAGCGAAATCGTAGACTGGCTTGCAGCGAAATCTATTAATCATTCCCCCGATGCTTTGAAAGTGGAATTACTTAACCTTGTCAAATTAAATGCTTCCCCCAAAATTTATAAATTTGATCAATTACTGCAAGAGCATGAATTTCATGTACTTCGCCTCCCACCTTACCACTGTGATCTTAATGCAATTGAATACATTTGGTCTGACGTAAAAAGAGAAATTCGCAGTAAAAATCCCACAGGTGACTTGAGTATGAACAAATTACTTAAAGAAACAGAAGAAGCCATAAATAAAATATCCATCAAAAGGTGGGAAGCTCATTGCAATCACGTCCAGAAACTTGAATTAAAGTATTGGGAAAAAGACGGTATTATAGAAGAAATGTGTGAATCCCTGCAAATTTCAGTAACAGATTCAGATGAAAGTGACTCTGAATGTGATAGTGAAGCTACAATTTCAGCAGATGAAGACGATGAAATAATCATGATAAAATAATCATGATAAAAAAATCTAATGATTTGATTTAAATACGATTTTCTGTAAATTTCTGTAAAATAGAGATCCAAAAATATGGTATTTTTATTTTAGCAGTATAATTTAAAAGAAAAAAATATATTACTTTTACTACAGGTAAAGTCTACTGTAAACGTTGTTCTTTTTCTCTTCTTTTATTAATGAATTATGTAAATTTTACCTAATTTAAGTCATTTTTAATTAATTTACTACTATAATCAGTGCATGAAACAAGTGTTCAGGTATGACAGATATAGTACGAATTTAGAGATCAAGTAAGCAAATAAAAATAATTTTAACTGAAAAAAAAAAAAAAAAAAAAAGAAGAAAGAAAACAGGCATTTACTTTTAAGTTTACGGATTTTATTTTGCATCGAAGAATAAAACTGATCTTCTACACTTATTTAAAAATTACAAGGGGGAAAAATCAGCATTTTGCCTTTATACGAATATAACGAAGAAGTATCGCCTCAAAATTCAATAATGTCCTGAAAAGAAAAAAGAAAAAAAAAGAAAAAAGAAACCGCAACTTATCTCTCACTCGTAAAATGTAAACATTCTCTCATCTTCTACGCTTCTACCCTATTTTAACAAAATCAATGCAGACCTCACGCATGCGCATAGGTGAGCAGGGTCACAGCTAACGAAAACAAACAATACATAAGAATTTGGGAAACAAACACAAAAAAAGTCCTGTAGTCATAAATTATATTCTGTTTTGTACAGAGTTTTATATCTGTTACTTAGAAAATAAAAAAAAAGACTTCGGTTCTTTTCTTTCTTTCTTTTTCTTAATAATCTTTTTTTTTTTTTTACACATAGTCTTTTTTATTTAAAATTTCAACAGAAGAAGGTTGTTAAATCTGCATGTGAAATTATTTGAAATTCAATACAACGGCTCATGGTTAAGCTTATTTTCAGGATTTCTTTTTCTTTTTTTCTTTTTAATTTGATTGGTAGTACAAGTCAGTATAATTTTATCTTTTTTCAAATTGTTGAGTTATATTTTCGATGTAGACAGTGTTATTGGCTATTGAAATGCAATGCCCAGAAGAAGACTGACTGGTCAGATTGAAAGACAAATATACAGAGAAATTCATAGAAATATGCATTGTTACGTAAGTAAAGATGCTGATAGCGGTAATTTTTTTTTAATCTTTTTGAAGGATATAGTAATTACTAAAAACATTTCTTCAATTTTTATATTTATTATTTAAATACTTACGGAAAAATTCCGGTCGAGTTTATAGATGACATACTTATTAAAACTGTTAGAGAGTATTTCAAAGTATTTTTAGAGAGTAACGATGCTTCTTATCCGTAAATAAACTATCTTTTTGAATAAACAGAATAATAAATTTGTCTATGTTTTTCCAAGAGATTTTGGAAATATTTGCTTTTTTTTTTTTTTTTATCACAAGAGTAAAAAATGGAATGTTAAGCTAAAGGTCCAAAGTTCGAATATTGCCCAGATCATTTAAAAATTCTCTTAAAAAAGTATAACGTATGTTTGTTTTTTTTCTTCAACACGTCAGTTTTTATTAAAAATCGCCCAAATATTACTGTCATATTCATTTTTTCGCATTCACTCAACTCTGTCTCACTAGCTCTATACTAGGCGATATTTATGAATGAGAACTCAACAATAATTAAACGATTATGAAAACTATTTACTCAATCTCGATCACATGGTTATAGCACTTCACTTCGCTGAAATCTATAGCACATGAAGTCACAGTCAAGCCATGGTTGTAGGAGGTAACCTGGAGTAGTAGCGATTGGATCTCCCTCTACAAGATTTCCATCTTTTCCCTTCACTGAAGTCAGCATTATCGGGATGTCACTTCCGAAGCAGTGAATTTTGAAAAATAAAAAAAGCTTTTTAAAAACATGAAGCAAATATTTGAAGTTAGTGATTGAAATTTCAGATACTTATAAATGTTTAAATATTTGTCATAGAAAACAAGAAAACTATTTGAGCCATTTAATAGAATGAATACAATATTGATTCAAATGGAGTAGTAGTTATTACAAGATAATGATTGATAAAAAAAAAAAAAATTATTATTATTATTAAAAAAAAAAAAATAAATAAACAAAAAAATAAAAATTGTGTTTTTTGAAGATTTTGCTTGAGCCTGACATCTTCGGTTGTAATTTTACTTTATATAAGGATCCTTTCAAGAAATTGAACATCAAAAAGGTACAAAAAGAAATAGAGCAAAAAGATATAAATAAGATACTTAATCTTTCTTCGAGAAGATCTAAAGAAAACAGACCAAACAACTTTCTTTTTTTTTTTTTTTTTTTTTTTTTTTTTCTAAAAATATAATCTGTTATACAGAAACGCAATTCATTTTTAAAAGAAAACTTCAGAAGTATTAGAGAAATTTAAAAAGAAAAGAGAGAAATTTATAAAGTATAACTGATATTATTTTTAAAATTACATTTTAGATTGATATATATATATTTTAATTTTATGTATTTTTGCTATTTTAGTTCCACAACAGATATTATTTTTTTCGTCTAGTTACCTATTTTCAATCAATCACTTATTTCCTGTACTTTGATAACTTTATATTATATTATACCAAATATATATTTAAATTTAGACTGTTGAACCATATATCGGTGAAATATCACTCTTTTTTCTTTTTTAATCTAAAACTCGTATAAAGTTTATAAAGATATCTTTCCAAAGACAACTTTTTTTTTTTTTTTTTTTTTTTTTTTTTTTTATCGTACATAAATCGCTTTCTTAAAATATAAATTGCATATAATATTTTCGTTTTTAATTGTTTTTCCTTGTTATTTTTTTTTCTTCATTTCGTTTTTAACTGTGATTAGTTTTAAAACTTACTCCTTCTTTCAGGGGTGAGGGGAGGGGAGGGGATGTCCGCCATCTATATATAGATAATCGTTTGTCTTGACTGAGAGAGTGACTAACAGGTAATCATCACTCAGCCCAAACCTCTGCACCTAGAAGATGGGTATTATATTTCGTAGACGTTACTTGGTTAAAACATTCCTTCCGTGAAGTTGAGACTCGCTAAGTTAGCGATTTTACAAAATTTGTCTCACAAGGGAGGAGAGTGGCAGAACATGATTTCAAAAAATCCCTTATATCTCAAAGAAAAAAACAGATATCCACTTATATAAGATATTTGCTTTAACACGTTCGTCGCCGCGTCACCCGTATTTTGGTGAAAGGTATGCTTTCGTGGAGCCCCCGTCACCCAAATAAGGGTGACGCTCTTTTTGTTCAAGTTAATAGGATATTCAGTTGAATTTTTAAAAGGAATTTAATGGAATAAGTACTGAAATATAACTATAGGATATACAACATAAAAATACTAAAAATGTACACATTATTGTACACTTTTTATTAATTTATATTTAGTATAACATATTATATTATACTATGAAATTCTATTTCTCACTATTTTTTCTAAAATTCACTACCTCATCATTACTACTCTCCTCATTTTCAATTATACATTTACGCCGTCCAGTGAACATTTTGAGGATAAAAAAGTCACTGATGTCCATTTCAAAAAAGTATGCTTCTGGATTAGGGGAGGCATACTATTGTAACAATCGCAGCTATCGGAGATCACAAGTCAGATCGTACACTCCGCAGTAAAAGTATCTGAGCACTAGCAATAATCCGTGTCTAAAAAAAGTACACTTAATACTGCTTTGTTAAATAAATCCTTATTGAGTCATGTTCTTAGTCTGTCTAAGAACATGATTCGACAAGGATTTATTTAACAAAGCGGTATTAAGTGTACGTTTTTTAGACAGGGATTATTGCTAGTGCTCAGATACTTTTGCTGCGGAGTGTACGATCCGACTTATGATCTACGATAGCTGCGATTGTTACAATAGTATGCCTCTCTAAATGAAGAATCTGGGATAACTGCAGAGAGATCCCAGGCAGTCTTCTAGCCGAAAAGCTTACCGCTGTATCCATTTCGGAACTAAATACTTTGAATTAAATCGAAGGCTCGAAAACGTTATTCGAGTTGTATCCCTGCTATTACTCGCTCTGTCTGTTTACGTTGCTCTAGCTGTTAGATTTGGGTCCAGCGAGAAATTCAGCCGAATCATGCTGGGTGACGAACGTGTTAAAATATAACAAATGTAAATATCTAAAAACCAATTTCAGGAATTCAGCCTCCAAGACAAGGAAAGGGCAAAATGTGTTTACACATGGGCAAAACGGGATTTCCCAATAATAATAATATATCAAAATCGAAAAAAAAAAAAAAATCTGGAGTGGCTCCACTCGACTTTCCGAACATTGAGTAATTAACAGTTTTGTAGATAAAGTAAAGAAAGAGGAGTTGTTAAACAAACAAAAGAGAGAAAACCATAATAGAGTGTTTGAGTATTTTTCTCCGTCTATTACACGATGTTTTATTTAACGCTACTGAACTTTGAGCCCATAGATCATAATGATAAAGAAATTTTCGTTGTGTCCCTGTAAAAACCTATAAATGCTAGATCCACCAAAATGCTTATAGTTAGTGCAACAGTGATTTATAATACTCATATAAATTTTCAGCTCAATTCAATAAGGCGTTTAGATGCTATCGTACTTTTAAAAATTTAGTCCCATAGGCCATAATGATAAAGAATTTTTCTTTGTGTCCCTGTAAAAAAACTGTAAGTGCTAGATTCACCAAAATCTATACAGTTAGTTCAACTGTGATCTATAACATGTGTACAAATTTTTTGCTCGGATTAATAAGGCGTTTAGACGCTATCACACTTTTAAAAATTTGGCCCCATAGGCATAATGATAAAGAATTTTTCTTTGTGTCCCTGTAAAAAAACTATAAGTTCTAGATTCTCCAAAATCTATACTGATTGAGTATTTGTGATCTATAATATGTGTATAAAATTTTTGCTTAATTGAATAAGGCGTTTAGATGCTATCGCACTTTTAAGATTTTGCTCCCATAGGCCATAATGATAAAGAATTTTTCTTTGTGTCCCTGTAAAAAAACTATAAGTGCTAGATTCACCAAAATCTATAGGGTTCGTACTATGGTGACTTACAATATGCGTACCAACTTTCAGGTTAATCGAACAAAGCGTTTAGACGCTAGCGTGTTCACTCACAGACATACACACATACACACATACATACACACATACACACACACATACATACATCATCGTAAAAATAGTGAAAACGGACTCAGGGGACCTCAAAACGTATAGAAACATCAAAATCTCGAATTCGGATTTTTGACATGATTACAATACTTTCCTCACTATAGTGTTCGGAAAGTAAAAAAAAAAAGATATCCATAATATGTTTGTTTTAAAATATAACAAATAACAATGCCTAAAAGAAAACATTTCTGGAATTTTGGCAATTTCTGGAATTTTACCCTCTATGGAAGGGAGGGGACAAAATGTAATTTCACAAAACCCTCTATCTATATAATATAAAAGAGGATATTCACTTACATACTCGACACAGCCATGGTGATTAGCATGACACAGCCATGGAAATTAGGTTACGAATATTTCTGTGAAGGTTTGTTCCATGGCCTTGACCCCAACTAAGACACGGATTTGCCAAATTCCTCCTTTTTCCCCCCTAGGGTGACGACAACACGTTTGTCAGCATAACTCTGCCCTAAATTCTTTCACAGTGAAGAAATTCGAAATAAAGAGATTATAGTTCAGTACAAAAAGAACATTTTCTGCGATCTTAGAATTTTCGATTTTAAGGTGGAAAGGGAAAATTGCTTTTGTGGGTACTTTCAAAAAATATGGATTTTCAAATATAACTCTACTAAAAACGACACAAACAGGTAGAAAATTGCTGTGTGTCTTCTTGGAGATATTACCAAAAACATACTTTGTATGCTTTTGCGATTTTCTGGAGGAGCGGGTAGACTTATGAGGGGGTAGGTATTCGATAGTCCCTTATAAGAGATAAATTTGTCTTCGAGAACGTATAGAGTTGCGGTCATAAATTTCGGTCTGTTGAATGGTTATATGGATGCAAAAACCATTGCGACAGGCAATTTCTCCTCTTTTTTAGGGCGGGGGGGGGGACTGCAAAGAACAGTTTCCAAGCAAAAATTAGCTTCAAATTATCTCTGGAAGAAGGTGATTTTTTGGTGTGTTGAACGGTGATGCGTGTACCCAACATGCTCTATAATGGGATATTGGGAAATTTCTCCCCTCTCCCTATTAGGGGCGATGTGTGTGTGTGGGGGGGGAGAAACACGTTTCAATGTGTAACTTTACTTTAAATTATTTCAGGAGAAGACGATTTTTGGTGTGTTGGTTGATTAAGTGTACACAAAACACACTTTGAAGTGATTTTGCAAAATTGTTCCGATTCTCTCTTTGGGAGTGGAAGGAGAAAAAAAAAAAAAGAAGAAGAAGTTTTCAACCTTAAATCTCCTCCAAATTACCTCAAGAGGGCAATATTTTTGCATGGTGTTTGTTTATGTGTATTCAACGCACACTATAAAAGTGATTTTGAGAAATTTTCCGCTTTAATCATTTGTAGGCGGGGCACATTTCGAAGCGTAACTCTGTTCCAAATTACCCCTGGAGGGGATTTTTGGTGTGTGGGTTGGTTTTTGAGTCACCTGGAAACTCATTACACTTATTTTCCTCCTTGTAAAATTAAACTACATAGAAGCATATGGGTATGGTGCCACCACATGCAGTGAATACCGACACACAACAAAATGAAGGCGTTACAGACGCTTCCGGAGGCATTAATTTCCCAATCAAGGTTCGTTTATGAATACTTAATTGTTCGAGTAAGACGTAACCGCTAGCATTTGAATGAGCATTTTACGGATTGGAAAGCCGCTACTGAAAGCAACGGGAGCCCGAACCATGATTATGACTCATATTAATGAATTTTTATTTTTATTTATTAATTTATTTATTTATTAACTTTTTGAGATTCTTATATTAATAAGTGATATGTAATTTGAGAATTCATTTAAACATAGTGTCCAGCCAAAACCTGCTAATAAGGACGTTATATTGTTTGCTTAGTTTTTACTTTTTGTTATATGATATCATATTAGTGTAATAATGCTTCTTCATTGAAATGGATGCATTGAATTATTTTATGTAACTAATTTATTTTTCAATTTTTTAGAGTTATTGTTTAAATCAATAAATTATGACTGTGTGGTGTAATTACTAAAAAAATATTTCATAAAATTTTTAAATTAAAAATTAAATAAAATTTATGAAACCAAATTAATTTCTTGAGAGTTATAAATTTTTATTTTAAGTGGTGTTATGCATGAATATGATGACAAAATATAACGTTATAGATTTAATTATTATATTATCAACTGCTCTCTCCGTTTCTCCATTTAATATACAACATTTTCCTCGAGAAGTGATTCAAAAATACAGCATGTACACTAATCGGCCCCCGATTTTAAAATTAAATTACTCCTAAACAAAGATAGGAAAAAGAATGAAACAGACGGCATATTTATTTTAAAAACTGTGAAAATCTTTTACATGAGAATCAAAATTACTTACAAATACTGCCAAGAGGTGGCGCTGTAATCATAGAGCAAAGTTTCAGACATTTACGAATTCGTCCTCTGTGATGAGTTATTGCCTCACATCTCAATCTTTTCCAAATGTCCACCTTTCTCTCTACAGAGGTGGTGCAAGCGAAGAATGAAATATTCAGTCACCTTCTGTAGTGTATCAGTAGAAATGCTCGCAGATTAACAGGTTCACTCTCTTCTGGAAGAGAGTGTCCTTCAATGCACCAGACAAAAATTAGTCACAAGTGGTATGATCGGGTGAATATGGGGGACCAATCCGTGCCTTTTCCCATAAGTGAGGGACAATCGAAGGGGACTTTTTGCAACTTTAAATCGGGATTGAAAACATCATCTTGTTGCCGTAGAACTTTATTTAATCTGTGATATTCAAGCACTAAAAATTTCGCTGTTTTGACAGCTGATGCATGACAGCATCACCTTTTGCTCTGTATGTAGAGGGCTATTAACAGTAACATGATTATAGGACTACAGCCCAAGGGACAGTCTTTTCCCCCAGGGAAAAGATTATCTTCAGCACAAAACAATTCGAATTATACAGGGTGTCCAAGAATTATCTTTACAACTTTCAAATTTAATAACTTTTGAAATAAAAAAGATATTCACATTCTATGTTCTGCAGTTATTAGTGCAACTCATAAAGTTTTGTTTCTGTTTTGGTTAGCCAGTTGTAACTGAGCATGTGGACCCCACAGGAGAAAGCACAATGTGTGGCATGGTTCATTGAGAGCAAATCGGACACACAAGTTCAACGCAATTGCAGGACCAAATTTGGCAAGGCGCCAACGTCCAGACCCACCATCCGTGCATGGCACACCAGCTTCATGACCACAGGCTCACAGTGTTACATAAGAAAGGAGCAGGACAACCAAGCACAAGTGATGAAACTGTTGAGCAGGTTCGCGAAGCATTCCAGCGCAGTCCAAAAAAATCAGTTCGTTCGGCTGCTACGCAATTAGAAATACCCAGATCAACAGTCCACAAGGTGCAAAAAAAACTTTATGAGTTGCACTAATAACTGCAGAACACAGAATGTGAATATCCTTTTTATTTCAAAAGTTATTAAATTTCAAAGTTGTAAAGATAATTCTTGGACACCCTATAGAATAGCCAGTTCAATTATCGGACTTGAAGCCCATCGAATACGTTTGAGATGCCTTAGGAAGACATTTTGCTGCGCTCGGAGCTCTTCTTCAGACCCTTGTTAGGATTATAATTGCTTTCCAAGCACAATGTCTCATACTTTCTAGCAAAATTATTGATTACATAATTGAGAGTATCACATATCAATGTGGGTGTTGTATTGTTTTTAGAGAAGATTACGTTCTATGTTAAAGGTAATTTTTTTTTATACAAAACTGACAGATGCAATTTTATTTAAGCACTAATTTATAAAACACTATAATTGTTTGGCATTTTATTTTCATGTTATTTTATATCTTACTGTGTGTTATATACTGTAGCTCAGTTTAATTAAATTCTAGATGTAACCTTTTGAGCAACTGCTATTTTTGTGTTTTTCTTTTAATTTTTTAGTCACACTAAGTAAATGTATAAATCTCACTCAAGTCATTTATAGTTATTTACGAATGAATTTACGAACTCATAAATTGCTACTTTTTATTTTTATTAACCGACATCAAAAAAAGAAGGAAGGTTCTCAATTCAAACCGTATGTTTTTTTATGTTTGTTAGCTCATAACTTCTGAACGGATTGTCCGATTTTGATACTTTTTGTTTTGTTGAAAAGGTCTTGGTCTGAAATAGGTATTGTAACATCTTTACGATCTAAAGAAAATACAGGTTGCCCAAAAAAATCAGTCCCAACTCTTTTAACTGCTAAAAGGCTGCAGCTATAGTGATAAAAATGGTATGTAGGTATAGCAAAGTGGCCATGCAGTACAAGGTTAAACCGCTTGCAGCGCCACCTTGTGGAAAATAGCGGAGTTAGTGTTCCTACCTCGAAAATGGTTCTAGAGAAAAAAGTGAATTACAAAGTTGAAGAGTATCATCAAGTATATCATCAAACCCATCCAACACATTTTGTGAAATTTAGAAGTTTCTATTCAGAAAAAAAGACGTTTTGTTTTGTGTTAGATCTAATATTTTCAGTTATTTTATGTAATGTTTCAATATTGCATATATTTAAAATAATGCAATTTCAATTTGAGATTTTCTTTTACATTACTTCAGATTACATTTACATATAAATGGAGTAATTTAATGTCTGGAGTACTCGGCATATGCATTTATAGTCGGCAGCAAAATAATTCGAGCGCTAGCAATAATTCTTATATAAAAAGTGTACACTTAATACTGTTTTGTTAAATAAATCCTTGTCGAATCATATTCTTAGACTAACTAAGAACATGACTCGACAAGGATTTATTTAACAAAGCAGTATTAAGCGTACATTTTTTACATAGTAATTATTGCAAGCGTTCGAATAATTTTGCTGCAGCCTGTATATAAATTTGCTGACGATTAAGAAATTTATCTGAATTATAATATTTGATTATTGAATATTTGATTGAACTTTTGAACATTTAAATTAATAGAATATTTAATTGAAATTAATAATGAAATAAATAAATCAAAATTAAAATAATGTTTATAGTTGAATAGGTTTTAATTCGTTATAGAGTTATGTAATGGGCAGTTGGCGACTGTCTGGGGTTCATTCCAAGGAGTGGTGGGTAGATACGTTATCACAATTTTGATCCTTCGCGGAGGGGATTAATAAAATTGGTAGGTAAGTACGTTAGTTGAGTTTAACGTCGCACTAGTACAGTCGACAACAAAAATGTCCGAACACTAGCAAAAATTCCTATGTTAAAAAAGTACACTTCATACGGTTTTGTTAAATAAATCCTTATCGAATCATGTTCTTACACTGACTAAGAACAGGATTCGACAAGGATTTATTTAACAAAACCATATGAAGTGTACTTTTTTTACATAGAAAATTTTGATAGTGTTCGGACACATTTTTTGCCGACTGTACTGCGCAATGGGTAATCGGCGACAGTCCGGGGTACATTCCTAGGAATGTTGCGTAGATGCACTATCGCAATTTTTATCCTTCGCGGAGGGGATTATTAAAAATTGGTAGGTTAGTAGGTTGGTTGGGTTTGACGTCGCATTAGTACTGCGCAATGAGACATATGCGACGGTCTGGGATGCACCTCTAGGGATGGTCCGGAGACATGCCATTACAATTTTGATGCTCCACGGAGGGGACATATTAAAACTTGTAAAACATGTGCATAACTACTATATAGTTACTTACTCTTTTGGCAGTTTATTTTTAATATGTTTACGAATAATTATATAAAATAATTTATAAAAATATGCATGGGAATTTTATAGAATTATTAACCACGAAATCTTGTAGTTTAAAAAATAACTGTTACGTTGCATGCAGACCCTTCGTGGCCGATGTCGCCCTCGCTAATCGCTTTCGAGTGTACACGAATGGTTTTGATCCTCCCGCTGGTCCTGGATTGCGCAGCACTAGTGCGACGTAAAAACCAGCCAGACAACCAACCCACTGGCCCTGGGTGTTTTTTTAAATATTTTGTATTGCAATCCTGTTGTGTGATATCTGTCCTCATTCGACGAAATTTGCAGGGGGATGTCGAATCAAGCCCACAAATCGGGTGTACAGTCCGCCAGCATAATTATTCGAGCACTAGCCAATAATTCCTATATTAAAAAAGTACACTTAAGACTGTTTTGTTAAATAAATCCTTCTCGAATCATGTTCTTAGACTGACTAAGAACATGTCTCGATAAGGATTTATTTAACAAAGCAGTATTAAGTGCACTTTTTTAGACAGGGATTATTGCTAGTGCTCGAATAATTTTGCAGCCGACTGTATATATTAAAAATAAATAAAATACAGTCGGCAAAAAAAGTGTCCGAACACTAGCAAAAATTCCTATGTTATAAAAGTACACTTCATACTGTTTTGTTAAATAAATCCTTATCGAATCATGTTTTTACACTGACTAAGTAAAGGATTCGACAAGGATTTATTTAACAAAACCGTATGAAGTGTACTTTTTTTAATTAGAAATTTTTGCTAATGTTCGGACACTTTTGTTGCCGACTGTACGCAGAATGCAACCATTTATCACCTGCAGACGTCTCCGAACCACAGGGGGGAATCCTAGACCGTCGCCTATTTCCTACTGCGTAGCTTCAATGTAATATTGAATTCATTAAACCTCAATGTTAATCGAGTTGAAAGCAAGCCAATTTATGTTCACACTTTGCTAATTCTTTTCATGTTTCCGGACAGAATTTAAAGTAGAATCGTAGGTCGTTCCCAATTGCCCATTGCGTAGCTCTAATGAGATCACAATTGATTCACACAATTCATTGTGTGAATTCATTCATTCCCACACAATTCATTTTTGTTATAGTTGTTTGTTCGTGGGAGATTCGTACTGCCCAATGTCTTATAAAAAAAATGTGTTCTAATTTGAAATTCTTTCATTTTGGTTTTAAATAAACAGCTTTGTGTTTTAATATATAATGTTCTGTTTTATTTCAATTTACATAAAAGCCCTGATCATATACACATATATATATATTTGGTAAATGTCGTTATTAAAAACTTGGCGTTAATGAACTCGCAAATGCCATTAACACAGATTACTTAATTTAAATGTTAAGTGCTATTTAGAATTTCGACTATATAAGTCGAAATCTGGTAAATTAACAAGGTTTGTCTAATCTATTCTGAATTCTCAAGTGCTCAACTGCGTATTGAGTTCGTTTGGCTATGAAAGAGAAATAAGAACATCTACATGTATTTAATCTTCATAGCAATAAAATGTACAAGAATGCGCTCGCCAAACAGGCGCTTTTTCGGAAATATTGCAGACATGCCGTCATTTTTAATAATTTTTTTCTAGCTTATCTATTGCGACTCAGCAGCTAAAATTTTAGGAAAAACTATTTTTGATTAACACGTTCATGCCGGCGCACAGTGGATCGAACAATGTTAAAATACGAACATAGACCCAAAAATCAATCACTAAATAACTGATATTTTGCAGTGAAATAATTTAAAAGAGTGTCTAAAAAATAGAAATGTATGGTTATTTCTTCAATTACACGAAGTTTTATTATATATAAATAAGTTCAAAACGAAAACTTTCAGAAATAAGATTTTTCGATGAATTTCAGTGACTTTATTTGAATAGCCATGAAGTGGCACTTAAGATAACTACACTGCAAAAAATATGTCCTATTTGCTGCCAGAAATTCTGTGTAATTTGAGAAAAAACGCGTAATTTACGAAAAAAATTACGTTTTTAGAACGTATTTTCTCAAATTACAGAGAATTTCTGGCAGCAAATAGGACATATTTTTTACAGTGTATGAAAAAATACGAATAAAAAATGCTTTTAATAATGTCCTAATAAAAGTTTAAGGTATTTCTTGGTTTTTTATGTTGTGATTCACGCATGAAATGTGAATATAAAATTAACAACAAAATTAAATTTATAAGTTGTGTAACTTTTTTTGTCCAAAATTGTCGAAAATTTCAAACACATTTTACTACTCCCAAAAATATACATTTTAATCTGTGAAAAAGTTTTTTGCCACAAATCGCCACTTTTAGAGAAAAATAAATTTTTATCCGGTTTACCCCCAAATTATCAATCGAGAAATTTATCTGAATAACTGTATTTATTAATGACAGAAAATGTATTAAAATTTTTATAGTGATAATATTATAGAAATTAGATGAATTAAATATATTTAATAAATCAGAAATTCTTTCTTTTTTTTTTTTTTTTTTTTAAATATTTAATAAAATAATTAATTTTACTTTAATGGTACTGAAAAGTACCGTTGGACCCAAAAAAAGGGAGAAATGTAAATGGTTGCTGTGATATGTCATAAAATGTTAAAATTAAATAAATGCTTATTGTTAAATTACAAAATGTTAAAATTAAATATTATAATCCCATATTACGATTTAAAATAAAAGTTTCTGTGCAATAAAAATAAAGACAAATGTGACTCTTTCATAGAGTTGTCAGTAAATGCTTGCATGAGTTTTCTATTGAAATACTACATAAAAAAAATAAATAAATAAGAAGCAGTAATGTGATGATATATTTAACATTGTGTGCTAAATTAATTGTGTTATAAATATAGATTTTCTTCGCGAAATTTTTATTTATTTCCTTTTATTCTGTTCTTTTTTGCAGCATTTGTTTCTTTATCAGGTATGTTTCTAAATACCCGTGTGCAGTAGAAAAGTATGATACCGTTTAACCCTTTTATAATGCCAATTTTTCCTCAAATGGCACATTAAACTGGTTTCACGAAAAAAAAATTCATATAAAGAAAAAAATTCATTTAGCTTATTAGAAATAATTAATTTTAATTATGACACATTATTCTCTTAGTTAATCGCAATCTTCTCACAACCCATTGTATTAGCATAAACAGAATTGCCACAAATGACTTTTTTTTTTTTTTTTCGCACCAATATTAGAAAAATATTTATACTGATATTTTTCTAGAGAAATTATACACAGGAAACATTACTTAAAAAAAAAAAAAAAAAAAAAAAAAAAAAAAAAGGTGCCAGTTGAATAAAAGGATAACGAATTTGGTGGGGAAAATATTCATGTGGCCTTATAAAGGGTTAAAAAAATCATAGAATCGCTTTTAGTATCATACATATATACATATTTAAATCGAAATGTGACAAAAAACATCATACATAGATAATAATAATACCATAACCTTCCTATGTTCGCCACTGCCTATACTTCGATCCACTGTGCGGCGTGACCCACCGGTGGGTCACAGCTACAGTCGACAGCAAAGTATCCGAGCACTAGCAATAATCTCTGTCCAAAAAAGTACACTTAATGCTGATTTGTTAAAGGAATCCTTGTCGAGTCATATTCTTAGTCATTCTAAGAACATGATTCGACAAGGATTTATTGAAAAAGACAGTTTTAATGTACAGTTTTGATATCGGAATTATTGGCTAGTGCTCGGATACTTTTGAGAAGAATATGTAAACAAAATGCACCGTCGTGAATGTGTTAAATCTTATGCCAGTATTTTTTTCAGGAAAATTGGCGGTAAACACTTCAAAGAGTTCCCTTGTAAGACCTGAGAAAACAAGGTGCCTACAATTCGACGTGCAATTTCCTACAATTGGACGTGCCTAAATGATATTAGAAAGAAATCTACATTTTTTTCACCATGAAATACTTTTATTACTTTAACATTTTTTTTTTAAATACGTAAGAATGTATATAAATAATGTTTAAAAGATAACAGTGTTGATTTGTTTATATGATCATTGATACAACACAATCATAATTACTTTTCATGAATAGTTTCGTGAGAGAGATCTTAATCTCTGCATTTCTGCGTAAGATCTGGTGTCATGGGGATTGTTTAATAACTTATTTGAATCTAAATTTTATAAAGCTAAGCCATCCAAAGTTTTTACTCGACTGAGGGCTACATAAATCTGACTCTTTGCAAAATTCTTTTTTCCCAAATCAATGACAGCCCTATTAAGGGTTACGCCTTGGAGCTTGTGTACTGTAACCGCCCAGCTGAAAATAATTGGAAGCATGCTACGTTCAGTATCTCCAAATCCGTTCGTTCCCTGAAATGTTGTAGTCACAGGAGCTATTGCAATACACCCATTTGAGTCTTGAATGTCTCTACTAATCGTATGATCATCGATTTGAATTAGAACTGAATCTGGCATTTCTCCATCCTCCAACTGATCTCTCCGAAGTGCTGGCCATTTAAATCCACTAATGATTCCCATTGCTCCATTCACTAGTACATTGGATATTGAAATATTACGTCTCAACATAATACGGGTACCTATAGATACTTTTATATAATGTAAGAGCCCACCGCAATTTTTAACATCTACAAGAATTACATGGTCTGGTGGTTTTTTCCCATATGTGTATATCTCACACGATTTATTAACTGAATTAATATTATAAATACGATTAGATCTTGCAATCAAACTTGTCATTTTATTATTATATTTATCAACTAATTTTATAGTTGGAAATATTCGAATAGATGCACCATCCTCAAAATCTTCAATTAATGAAATTCTTCTTTCACAAAGAAGCTGTAACTGAGTAACTGTATAGTCTCCAAATCGCAGATTATTCAGTAAATCTATAAAATCTACATCATTTCTTTGCCTCATATTTATAGTTAATTCACAAAATGAAAATGTATGCCACAAGTTTATTTCCCCTCCGCACCAGTTAGGTTGTATGAAACACCAATGCCCTTTCACTGGTGGGAGTTGCATGATGTCGCCAAAAACTATGATATTTACTCCACCAAATTGTTTGCAGTTATTTTTAAATTCTTGGAGCCTCAGATGTATATTACGAATATTTTCATAAGAGACCATCGATATTTCATCTATAATTAACCACCTAATATACCTCCATTTCTTCCTCTCTTGAGCAAGCCTCTGCCCTTTCATTTGACAGTAAGTCATTGTTGAGCCTTTTTCTATGGGTAAAGAAAAAACTGAGTGCAATGTTTTGCCACATATTTGACGAGCAGCAACGCCAGTCAATGCAGCTACTTCAATAAAATTTGAATTTAAAATTATATCAACAGTTGGCGCATAACAACGATCAATTTCAAAACAAACGATTTTCCCGTACCCGCACCTCCAGTGATAAATTCTAGCATTTGAACTTCAACTAAATTGTTTTTTTTTTCAATGACAGCATTGATTCTCTGAAACAATGCCTTCTGTTGAACATTGAGGCTATGAATTCCTTCAATGGAAACATCATCTGGCATCTTAGCAACTTCGTTTTGATCACAGTCATAACAATCATCATAATCATTAATTATATGTTCATCAGTGTCAAGAAAATGCTCCTGATTTGGAAGTGCTTCTTTCATTTGATGAACGGTATTCAATGCTACAGCTTGAGCTAAGGCTTGTTGAATAACCTCTTCAGCATATGTAAACTGTTCTGTAGTTAAGTTTTTTAATAAGGGTCTTAACTCATTTTGTCTCCTAAGAAAACAAGCTTCGACATTTTCATTCTCCAGCATCAATTCTCGCTCATTTCGGAATGGTATGTGGCAGACTATCAAATTATAGAAATAACCTTCTCTGTCACTGTTTAAAGTATAATAGCGAGTACATAGTACAGCTGCTTTATTTCGTACGCGCATGTGTGATTTATTTTTTAAAATTATACGTCTGGTTGCTTTAAGATTTAATTCTTCATTAAACTCAAAATCACCCTCTTCCTCCGTCCAGCGGATATTAGAAATTGATTCATACCGGACAGCAAATTCAGCCAAACTTAAATCTTCTAGGTCATCAGGTCTTTGCACATACCGATCAAAAATATTATAAACGGAATTTTCTTCACCTTCTAATCGCAAGACTCGAAATCTTTGTTCTGGTAAACAACTATTTATAAAAACAGTTTTGCGAGAACACATTTTATGTGGTGGATGGCATTAGCGATAAGCACATTAACAAGCACTTATTAATCTTTGAGAAATAATGGCCATCGTGATTGGGAATAACTGATTCGATAAAGATCCACCTTATTTCTTAGCTTGTAATATTGCTTCTTTCACAACATCACCGCAATCGTTGGGCTCACATTTACTTGCATATTTAGCCACGTAATATGCAACTGCTTGTACTGTTTCGCATGGTTGAATATCCATATTCGCATTCCAAACCATCAGTATATCTGCATTATAATAATTTACCATTGTTTCATTAGGAGCCCTTTTTAAAATACAATAACGCCCATTATTTGCCAATGCTTGCTCTGGCTCTAAACATGTCGTTACTTTGCTCATAGGTCTTGGAAATCCAAATCTACATCTTTCGATTTCGATCTTTATAACAAGTATTTGTATGCTTATGAATTTGGACGTTTTAAACTAAATTGCGTAATGATTCATTTTCTACATTTAATGAGCAGGAAACAACTTTCTCAATTAATTCTATTCTTTCCGTTGTTGAAAATTTTGGGATATCTGTACACCAAACAAGCATATGTAAATGGGGCCTACCTCTATTTTGGAATTGAACTCTGTACCAATAAATCTTTTACTTGACCTCCCAACAAATCTGGGTTATTTTTTAAAAAGCGGATTAAAGCATTTACTCGCACTGAATATTGTCTTGCTATAACAACTGGGTATCGTTGAACTAACTGCATTCGTTCATCAAAACTTAATCTTGCGGCTTTATTCTTATCACGTTTATCAGCTATCAGTAAAGCTAATATATCTAACCAGTTCAAATCATTGCACGAAATAGTTAAAAACCACGATGGAGGACCTAGTGTTCTAACCATTGCAATTAGTTCAGAGCAAACATGCTTCCAGTATGATGCTGATCCTCTAATGTTCCTCATTGTGAGATGTATATTATCGACTAAACTTTTCGGTGTCCGTTCTCCTTGTCGCATTCTACATGAAACAATAACACTGGACTTTGCACGAAAATATTCTACAACAGATAATGCAAAAAAAAGATAATCTGTTCAATGAAAGCGACACTCATTACCCAATATTCGAGCTTCAAAATAGTCTAGAGGTGTTATAGGTATTTTCTTCACCAAAACCATTTTTTCCATCAGGAAATAGATGAAACCAAGCTAATTATTCCATTCTCGATTCTTTTTCTATATTCAAGGGGGGAGCAGTTTTTCTCCGTAAATTGAGTAATTGAATTTGATCATTGCCTACATTATTTTCTTCGACAGATATAATGTTTTCTACAGCAGGCATTGATTCATTAATACTATGAAGCATACTCGTTGAGAAAATAATGGGAATATTTTTATTTAAACTATTGGCAATTTCATTTATTTTACTTCCATTATCAGGAGAAGTTTCAAATATTTGTGAATTTTCTTTATCCAATAGCATTACTGATGCATGAACTTCATTACTTATCAAATGCAAACAACTATTTTTTCCATCCACAATGATTGGTGTAAAGCAAAACACATTTAACCTGTTCTCATCTCCAAATCGACAATATAAGTTACGTCGTAAAATTTCGTACAAATGGTCAACCGTTTTTAAATGCAAACAGGATAAACCACGTAAAGGTGTCTTATACCCTTTTGGCCCCCTTGAATGACAATCGAATAACCAGTAAAATGATGAATTAGATTCCTCCAACGTTTGACAGAAAACTGCTACATATATTAAATTACATGTAAGAATACCGTGTTTAAATTCGTGAAAGAAATGCACTAAAGCATTACGTAAATTCGGAAAAACATTAGAAGAGTTATCATTTGTCAAATGACCATTTATAGCACTTTCTATTGGTACATGAATAACATAATTGTTATTATTAAACACAATATGCGATAATAATTCGCTCACAGCAAGATATTCTGTATGAGCTTCCATTTCATTTACATTGCCTCTAGCGCATATGCAATCTTTATAATATTTATCTCCTACAATTAGTATGTAATCAATATCACTTATATTCCAAGAGTTTGGATCAAGAATGGAAAAAGCTATGCAGGCGATAGTTGCTATTCCAGTACATTATTTTCCTCGAGAATCTATTTCAAATTTATCACTTGCTTGGTTGAACGAGCCTCTTAGAATCGCAACATTTTCAGATATCGTTACATATTTTGACATGTGTTCTTTAATTTCTGGAACATTAGAAGCATTTTTAACTGTAGATGCAAGATTAGAAATTTGAACTATTTCATTAATATTGATGTTTTCAAGAAAATGGGGTTTGACATCCTTATATAAAGCATTATTTTTGATCAACCACTGTAAGGCATTATGCAATTTTACAATATTAATTTCAAATTCTTTGCAACTTTCGATATTCTCGAGACTCTCAGAAACTATAATAATTCCAGCTTGCTTTACTTTTAAAGGAAGTTGTTCGACTAATTCAATCACACCTTGTGCGAATAAAATTAACTGACCCTTAAACCATTGTTGACTGTAACGATTGTGAATTTTTATTATCCTAAGGAGTGGTACAATTCGACTCAAAAGTCTTTTTTCTATTTCTGATAAAACTGTTATTTCATTTGGTATTTCTGAAACTTCCATATTATTCCAAAAATCTTGGGGGAGGGGGGGTTCTTTGAATTTTTTTTAAATTATTTGAACAACGAGACCATGTAATGATGATATCGGAATCAATTATTTCTAGAGGTATAATTGATCTTATTATAACGATATTCATATTAAATCTCTGTTGAGGATAGAGATTTTTTTTACATATTGTACAAGGAGCATCGGCAAAACTATTTATTGCTTTTCGAACCGCTGCAGCATCAATTAATTTTCTTGCCTTAAGAGGAACTTTACGCATGTTTTTTAAACGTTTTTCTCTTTTATTTGGTCGTTCTTCTCTTAAAGTTTTGCGAGTGCGATATTTTATTAAAGATATGCGATTTAGCTTTTGCTCGGGAGTCTCATTTGATAACCTTTTGTGGATCACAGCAAATCGTCGGTTCTTCTCCAGTTGCGTCTCTTTTGAAAGTTTATATTTTATATATTTGTTCATATTATGCAATCTTATATTACGTGACTCGCGTGTTTCTTGATTACTAATGTTGTGCATCCGATCTTTACATTTTTTAAACCTTGTTAATTTGTTGCATGTGGATTCCATAGACTGTTTCCTTCTCATATATGAAGCTGCTTTCGAACGTCTTCCCATGTTCTGAGTATGATTTTTCTTTCTTTGTCACAAAAAAGAAAAAAAAATATTTTTCTAAAAAAAAAAAAAAAAAAAAACTATTATTTAAACAACTAAAAATTAAATTAAATCGAAAACTGCGCCTAAAAGTATGAAATAAATTCTTCTGCCAAACAACCTAACCACTACAATTAATCATAACTTTTGAAGTCGGCGCAAAATTAAATAAAAATTTATAACTTTATTCGATACAAAAATCAAATCCTATTCAAAATACACATCTCACACTGTCACCTGGAAAACGCAGCCGAAAACTACTTTGATTCAAGTAAACAAATAAGATTTTCGTAAACTGTAAATGCTGGCGGAGCTGCTGCTATCTTGCGTCCTTGGTGAAAGAAAAATCTCTAAATTATCTGGTAAACATACTTCATTCCTTTTAGAAATCATGGTTATTTTATATTAAAAGAGCAATCAAGAATATGAAACAATACTTTATATAATATATATTATGAAAATATACATCTTGCGAGTATATTTTTGAATTACGTTTTGATTCGCAAATACAAAAGTCGCTATAGTTATCAAAGTTATACAGTCGGCTGCAAAATTATTCGAGCACTAGCCAATAATTCCTATATTTAAAAAGTACACTTAAGACTGTTTTGCTAAGTAAATCCTTGTCGAATCATGTTCTTAGACTGATTAAGAACATGACTCGACAAGGATTTATTTAACAAAGCTGTATTAAGTGTACTTTTTTTTTGGCAAGGATTATTGCTAGTGCTCGAATAATTTTGCAGCCGACTGTACCAAGTTTGCAAAGAAAACTCTAACTTCGTCGAAACATAAGTGCCGAATTGAGAAGGATGTTCACTGTTCCATGTAGACCTCTATGGTTGAGTCCCAGACCATCAATAATTGCTCATTGTGCAGTTCTAGTGCGACGTAAAAAAACCCAACCAATCAACCAACCATGTTATATGCACAGTTGGCAACAAAAATGTCCGAACACTAGCAAAAAGTCCTTTGTAAAAAAAGTACACATAGCACGGTTTTGTTAAATAAATCCTTATCGAATCATGTTCTTACACTGACTAAGAACAGGATTCGACAAGGATTTATTTAACAAAACCGTATTAAGTGTAATACTTTTACATAGGAATTTTTGCTAGTGTTCGAACACTTTTGTTGCCGACTGAAGATGTTACTAATGGACCAATTGTATGCAGTGATAAAATAATAAAGGAAACGAGAAAATGGATCATTCGAGACATAGCATTTATGGCTAGCGATCGAAAGACAAATCTTTAAAAACGAATTAATTTTATTTAATTTTGCGCCGACTTCCAAAGTTATGATTAATTGTAGTGTTTAGGTTGTTTGGCAGAAGAATTTATTTCATACTTTTAGGCGCAGTTTTCGGTTTAATTTAATTTTTAGTTGTTTAAATAATAGTTGTTTTTTTTTTTCTTTTTTTGGAGTCGGTTCTATTTTTTTTTACAAAAAAGATTTTATAATATTTAGATTCAAATTTTCGTTAACTAGAAGTTAAATATTCTCTAATTTAGAAGTGGTCGATACCCATATTTGAAATTTTACTTTTAGTATGAGAAGTACTATTATTTGTAAAATTTTAAACTAATATTTTCAACTACTATACTAATCTATATACATATACACTCTGTCACAAAAAAATATATGCACCCAGAAGGAAATGAGCTACAATCACGAAACTTAACATGTGTGTAGTGTATGAAGAGATAAGCAAATAATTAAATATTCAGAACAAAATATCGTTTTATTAAGAAGTTAGGGCATGAAAAAGGTTACAAATCAGTAAGTACTAAAGCCACCTCTGACAGCTATACAAGCCGAAACACGGCGTGGCATCGAATCAATTAGGTAACCTATATCCCCCTGCGGAATATCATGTCATAATCTTTGCAACTGGGCAGTTAATACATCAGTATTCTGGCACGGCTGCAGTTGCCTTCCTAGCACGTCCCAGACGTGCTCTATTAGAGAGAGGTCTGGTGACCTGGCAGGCCATGGGAGTACGTCATATCCTTGAAGAAATTGTTGGGAGAGTCGAGCAGTATGTGGATGAGCGTTATCTTGCTGATAAATGGCACCTGTGCGGCTTGATAGCATAGGCAGCACAACTGGCGTTAAAATGCTGTCCACGTAACTGCGAGCCGTCATAGTGCCTTGAAGAATGACTAGAGGGGATCGTGTGCCCCAACATATGCTCCCCACACTGTCACACCTTGTGTAATGGCTGTATGCCGCTCGACAACAAATACCGGATCAGACTGCTGGCCTGGCTGCCTCCACATGCGTGTGCGATGGTCATCAGCACTGAGACTGAATCGTAATTCACAACGGACGATCACACGCTAGGTCGGTCACACTCCAGCTTGCTTTGGGTCGAGAAAAATCCAGTCGACACTGCTTATGATGTGGGGTGAGAGGTAGGTGTCTTAATGGACGTCGGCTGTTCATACCAGCGTCGGCCAGTTGTCTCAGAATGGTTTCCCTTGATACTACTGGATGCCTAGAATGTGGTAAATGGCATTGAATCGAGGCTAATGACGCTGTTGGTGTGGACGTGGTCGCTCTTATGATTGCGCGATCCTCGTGTTCATTTGCGCTACTGGGACGTCTTGACCCTCCTGAATGGTTGATTCTCCCTTCCGTGACCCACTGTTACCAATCCCGAGCAACTGCCATATCGCTCCGAACGAGGTGGCGGCTGATAAGTCTGAACGACCAAACTGCTTCTCTGAGGCCTTCTCTACGGCCCCTCTCACTATCCGACAATTGTCTGTACTGCCACCGGTTACGTTTCAAAGGCATCTCAAGTCGCAATACCTTCCATTAAAGTCGACAGATTCGTTTGAATAGCTCTACGGTGCGAGAAATCCTGCTTTTAAACTCGCCCAGCTGCGCAGTTCAGATGCGCATAACGTGCTTAGCCTTGCCTCATTGGTGTTGAAATTTTAATCATTTGCATATCTCTTACCAGGCTACATTTGTACCAAGTTTCGTAAATGTGGTTTGATTTCTTCTGGGTGCATATATTTTTTTGTGACAGAGTGTATAAATTCGTACTTTGTATCTTTTGAACCAAACTTTTTAGTAATTAAAAATTGAGATGTAGATATTTTCTGAAATATTTTAACATGTTTATAAAAAAAAGCAATTTTTTATAATCAATACACAGTAATAAAAAAACAGCAAACCCTTAAAATAAATTTTTGTTTAAAGATCATATTTTTTATTACAAAAAAGGAATAAGGTCAAAAACAACTCTAAACTCAAGATAAATATTGTGTCGTAAACACGTGCTTCTTCACCTATGTTTCAATCCGATTTTATACTCAGAGGATTTTCGACGAAGAACTCTATCTTTGAAAACTTTTTTTTTTTATAAACGTTTTTATAAATATCAAGGCATGGCAGTGCTAGGAGTCAGTACTATGTTTCAAGGAGAACGTAATGTTTTAAAAGAAGAAACTTTATTCTGTCTGGAAAACGGCTGTGAAGGAGAATATTTTATTTTTAAAAATTGATTAATGAAACAGATTTTATGATAGCTTTTGGTAGCGATTCTATATTGAAAATTTAATAACGAACTTATATAATAAAAGCTTAATTATTTTACTGAACTTAAAATATAAATATTCAAAGAAAGCACACAAATTATATTCCTTCTTTTAATGTTATATGGAAATATGTCGTCCGATAACGTATTTTAACATATTAAAACAGAAAAAAAGAGAGGGGGTGGCTAAATTTAACACTTCAATAAAAAAAAAAAAAAAAAAAAAAAAGAAAGGAAAAGGAAAAAAAATCTATAATGTGTCGTGTAAAGATTTTGAAGATGCATGTGTATGCTTCAATTCTTTTTTTCTTCCTTTTTAATCTTTTATAGAATTATTTCGATCCTTACGTTATGCTAATAAAAACGTAGCAAAACTTAAACTTTTACAAAACTTAACATTAATTTAACAAATCATTTTATTTTTTATTTTTTTTATTACTAAAATTGTTTTATCATCCATGATGCATTCTGAAAGAATCGAATTATGTAAAATTTAAATTTGCTATAAAGTAACTATTATATTTTTCTACTTGAAATTCTGTCATTTAAATTGAATCATTATTTTAAGTGTCCGAACATTAGTTCGCCATGAGCGCTATACTCGATTAATAACTTGGCCCAACCAGCAATTGTAATACCTTATTCACGAATTACTTATTACACGTTTTAATACATTTACTGTACTTTCATATTTAACTTGCATTGTTGTTGAATGACGGGGGGAGGGGGGGGTCTCATGCTTTTATCAGGCATTTTTAATATGCGGTACTCGTACACTGACTATCACACAAATTGAAATAAAATGACAAAATACGTAGTTTAATGTAAAAAAGCACAATCACCAATGTGAAACAATAGAAGAAACTGACACCAATAAAAGTACATAGAAAATTCTAGTAACGTAAATTGTACTTTTTTGCTTACAACTATGTCAAAAATTCAAATTTCTTTTAAATCCTTAAATTCTGAGTAAAGCATTTTATTTATTATATGAAAAAAAAAAATAGATTTTTTTTTAATTTGAGGCCCATGTAACCCTTTAATTTTTAAAGAAACAAAAACAGTAATCTCCCAAATATGCATATATTTATATTTTTACTTTGCCTGGTCATAGTTTTATTATTACTATTGCTTTCAAGATGAACTCTTTCTATGTTCTTACAAACTAATGAATTTGATTATTTTTTAAATAAGCTACCTTACTAATAATAAGAAAGCACCACAGAACTGGTGTTTTAACGTAATAAGTACAAAACTTTGAATAAACACCATAAAATGCAATAAATTCGCAGCAATTGTTTCGGGTCGAAGAAACACACGACCTTTCGTCAGGCGAACAAAGTAGGTGCTACGAATCAACGCGACGCCGCTTTGATTACAGCACTCGTGCCTACTTTGTTCGCCTGACGAAGGGTCGTGGGTTTTTTCGACCCGAAACAATAGTTTTGAGTTTATTGCATTTTATGGTGTTTATTCAAAGTTTTGTACTTATTAAGCTACCTTACTCTTCATAACCTGTGAATTAGAAAAATTGTAATATATAATCACTTCCTTAAATTCTGCTTAATTGAAACCGTAAATCAAGTTTGAAATTTTGGCGCTATGTTTTCCCGATTTTCGGGTATACTTTACACCTGAATTTTATGATAGTGTGAACTTCGAGATCTTAAATCTCCGAAAATTAATATAAGACGTTTCTCTAAAAATATAGTGGTAAATATTCTTATTTTGAATTTTTAAGAGTTTGCAAGCATGTTTTAAAAAGGTATCATCTAATTTAGCCTCAAATTTTGTATTTTCTTTTCACAATGCAGAATGTTGGATAGTCGGATCTCAAAGACACACAAAGCTTAATTTTGAGCCTTTTGTTTTGTATTAGATGCGCTATATCTCTATGGGTTACCACAGCTCAGAAGCCAGTTCCTCTGCCGAGAATCAAATCTGTGATAGCATGTCTTTGGACCTTTCCTAGTGGTTGGTTAGTTGGTTGTGTTTTACGTCGCACTAGTATTGCGCAATGGACAATTGGCGACGGTCCGGAGACATGCCATCACAATTTGATCCTCTAGAGAAGGGATGGCTCTCCCGCCTCGGTGACCCCCAGAGGTACAGTCGGCTGCAAAATTATTCGAGCACTAGCCAATAATTCCTATATTTAAAAAGTACACTTAAGATTGTTTTGCTAAGTAAATCCTTGTCGAATCATGTTCTTAGACTGATTAAGAACATGACTCGACAAGGATTTATTTAACAAAGCTGTACTAAGTGTACTTTTTTTTTGGCAAGGATTATTGCTAGTGCTCGAATAATTTTGCAGCCGACTGTATAATTTTGATAGGAATATGGAGAACATTGCTCCCACGACAGGTTTTACATGCACCAGCCACCATTAGTGTACACGACGGTTTTTGGTCGTCTCGAGTACCGAACCCGCAATCTTCCAATTACAATAGGCTGACCAGATCAAAGTACCTTTATAATAGAGAAGCGTTAAAAATTTTTACAATTATTCAATTATTTTTTCATTCCTAATAAATAAGGACTAAAAATAAAGTATTATTGATTAATAATTTACTTTCTACAGTTTTTTAAAATTTAGAAAAATGCCTTCAAATTAAAGGACGTCCCCAGATGGTCCCAAAATTGTCCCCATGAAATATAAACATTTGGTCAGCTTAAATCACGAGCCCGGCGCTCTACCGACTGGGCTACTGTGACTCCCTTTCCTAATGATGAGTCCCAGATCGTCGCTAACTACCTATTGCGTAGCTATAATAAAATGTTAAATCCACTGAACTCAACTCAACTCAACTCAAATGCGTTTGAAGGGTTCCACATTGGTGTTAAATAACACTGCTCTGCAAGAAAATCGACTCAAACACCATTTCTGCAAATTCGTACATAAAATGACCCGTTGAATCGGAATATAACGCCCATTATGCCCCATCATCAACTGTTTATTTTTTTATTTATTTTTTGGACCCCCCCCCCTATTTTTATGACTATGAATTTGATTTGGAAGGGGGAGAAAGGGTTATTTCAATTGATAAATATCTTCTGGAGTGCTACAGAGATGAAAAATTCTAAAACATGAACATTTGTAGCAAGGGGGAAATATTGGTCGGGGGGGGGGGGGGGGGGAGGGGGATTTGCCACTGAAATTATAAATTACATTTATTATATTTTATTAATCTATTATTATTATTATTACTTACTATACATTATATTTTCTGTTTTTAAGTATTAAAGTAATCCTTTTCCACGCCCCAAATTAAATTCATGGCCATAAAATTACCGAACAGGGATAAAAATTTGGGGAAGGGGGTAGCGTCTCGAAAAAACGGTGGGTAATTGGGCAAAATTGGACTCATATTCAGATTCAGGAGGTGACTTTACAAAAGAATAAGCAGAAATGGTATCAGGACTCGATTATTATTTATTTATTTATTTATTTATTTTTTTAAGCACAGTATAATTGTTTATTTTTCTCATTAATTTTCCAGGGTAAACAGCTTAAAGCGCGACAAGAAGTGGAGTAAAATGAATGTAACTTCGCACTTTAGCTACGCATTGGGAGTAATTCATAGAGAAGCTATATCAATTTAGATCCTTTGCGGAAGGGATGGGTCTTCTGCTTGGGTAATTCCCAGAGGTATTAACTATGTAGTCTGGAGATATACTATTTATTACACTTCTCATTCTTTGCAGAGGGGATGGTTCAGCGCTTCAGTAACCCCCAGAGCTATTAATATGAAAGCATGGAGAACATTGCAACCACGACAGATTTAGCGTGCACCAGCTGCCGTTAATGTACACGACGATCTTCGGCCGGCTTCAGAATCGAATCCGGAGTCTTTGGGAAGTATGCGTCTAGATACGGTGTATTACCTCCATAGGTGCTTGCTCTTTATAGGGAAATAACTAGCACGAGGATCAATATGATTTTATAATCTGTTTCTGATTGTTTTATGTGAAACTATATTAATTTTAATAATTTTTCAAATAGCTAAAATGTAACAATAAACTTAAAAATTTTTGTTTATAAATCGATTATTTTAACTTAATGTGTATTATTTTATTTTCAGAAATAAACTGTATAATAACTAAATATTTCTATATTTTTTGTGTATGTTACATTTCATTTAAACGTTGAAAAATGATTTTAAATGGTATTTAATTATTTTTTTTTCTTATCTTGCTTGTTTTTTTAATCAAATAAAAACCGCAAGTAAACAATGTTTTATTAAATGTGCTGCAGTCGATTTTTCTTTCTTTTATCCCGTTTCCAATTTTGTAAATATTGGATGTTGTTTTTCCATTTGCTAACAAAACTGAATTAAAAATTAAATTTATTTACGTAAAGGGAAATATTCATGGAAAAATGTAGCATGTTTAGAAAAACTCTTGCTTTGAAATTCGATAAACGGAACATTTTATCTCTTTGTGTTTAAAGAGCTGTGCTTAAAAAAAAAAAACTAAAAAAACCTGGTTTTATGGAGATGAAGATTTTTTAGGGCTGAGAATTCTTCTAAAAAACTGAAGAAAAAAAACACAATGTCATGGTTAATTCTCATGTTTTGTTCTAATTGAGTTATCACTAATTGAATGTTAACAGAATACAATGCATATATTAAGTAGGAATCATTTAAAGAGTCTCAAACAATGTCCTTTTTAAAGCCGCACTTAATTTATTAACATTGTTTAATTCATTTATTGATTTTGCACAAAATATTTTCACCAGAAAAAAAAATGTATATATATATATATATTTAAATAAAATTTAATCTTTCTTTTATTCTATATGTTTTAACAATTTTGTGATTATCTTTTTTCTACTGATTAAAATTATCGATTTTTTAAAATTATTATGAAGAAATTAAAACTAGAATTTCTAAAAGTTGAGATTTCTCATAAAGTCCACGTTTTATAATTGCAATTAAAAACATATTAAAAATTGGGACAACACTTTTAAGACACGTCATAAAATTTCATCAAAATCATATTATACATAATGCTAAGCTTTCTGCCATTATTTTATGGCATCATCAGGTATATAAGTTGCATTTATAAAACAAATGCGACAGCATTTTATATATCACAAGATCGTTGGCGGTTATAGTTGTTACAGCAGAGACTTCTTCAATTGCGTTGCCAGGAGCTGAATAGAGAAAGCCTTGGAGACAAGATAACTTGTTGCTTGATTGCGTAGGTATGGTTGAGTATAAACATGGTAGCACTAGGAATACTTTCAGAACTAGTATGTTGTGGCCACCACAAGACTTTCTTCTATATTTTCCTATACATATTCAATCAGTAACAATATTAAAAAAAAAAAAAAAAAAAAAAAAAGATTTTTTTTTTTTCTTTTTCTTTTTTTTTTTTTTTGTGAAAATTAATACATATTCAATCACTAACAATAATTAAAAAAAAAAAAAAAAAAAAAAAAAAAAAAAAAAAATCGAATTTTTTTTCTAAGTTTTTTTTTTTTTTTTTTTTTTTTTTTTTTTGTTAAAAGTAAAAAAAATCGATAACTTTGTTTTAAATTATCACAGATTTATGGTTCAACCATTCGTTTTAAAGGTATTGACGAGATCTTTCGAATGATACCCATCTTCAAAATTTAACCCCCCCCCCGGGGGGTACTTCCCCCCCAGGGGGGGAACCGATGCCCCCCATGCACAATTTTTTTTTTCCTAGTTAACTACTACTATCATCAATAATTCAAATTAATTTTACAATCACAAGTTTAAAATAACTCTCATTATGCCCATTTATACGGAATTTTGTCCTATGCTGCCATGTTAAAAATTTGCATAAAATGCGATTACAGCGCCACCTGTTGAGCTATTGATCCCCAAATCTAATGGGCACCAGTTCATGTCAGGGTGCAACTAAATACCAAGTTTGGTTAAATTTCATTCATATGTTCGTGAGATACAGCGTCCACAAAAAAATGATACAGACAGACAGACAGACAGACACACAGACAGACAGACAGACACACAGACAGACATTTTCTAAAAACTATCAATTCGTGTTCAGGACATCCCAAAACGTGTAGATCCGTCAAAAAACGGAGGTCGAAAATTTTCGCGAATCCAATACTTTCTCTATATTACATATAGAAGAAAGTAAAAATGCTACCATGTATAAGCTCAACATTACCTACGAATTCAAGCAACAAGTTATCTTGTCTCCAAAGCTTTCTCTATTCAGCTCCTGGCAACGCAGTTGAATTAGTCTCTGCTGTAACAACTATAACCGCCAACGATCCTGTGATATATAAAATGCTCTCTCATTTGTTTTATAATTGCAACGTATATACCTGATAATGCCATGAAATAATGGCGAAAAGCTTAGTATTATGTATATGATTTTAATAAAAATTTTATGACGTGTATTAAAAGTGTTGTCCCAATTTTTAATATGTTTTTAATTATTATGAGGAATTTTGTTGATCTTATTCTAGATTATTAGGACCTAATAATTTCTGCTGCTTGAAATTTATTCAGGAATTGTAAACAGTAATTATTATGAGAATTTTATGCAACGCACAGACACTATTTTGTTTACTATCGTATTACTTAATACTTCTTTATATCCTATCTCTTAATACTATTATTTTAAACCATTATTCAATCATTGAACTCAAACACCAGAAATCCATGTAAGTAATGTTAGATTTTGATTATTCCATTACACAAGTATTGATATTAGATAAATTTATCTTTATCTTTTTTTATAAAGCGTCATTTTTTTATGAACGAGTTTTTTCTAAATCATTATCTTTTGAAATATGCCTCAAAAATGAGCTAAAAAGAAATTCACTTACACTATTCCATACCCGTGTTATTTATAGAAAAAAAAAAATTAATTCTCTGAGTGCCAAGAACAATTTAGTACACTCAGTGAACAACAATTCTCGACGTAAAGCACATAATATGATGTAAATAAGTGTCCTCTCAGGGTCTCTTGCATCACACATGATACATGAAAACCGCATACAGTCGATAGCAAAAGTGTCCGAACACTAGCAAAAATTCCTATGTAAAAAAAGTACACTTCATACGGTTTTGTTAAATAAATCCTTATCAAATCATGTTCTTACACTGACTAAGAACAGGATTCGACAAGGATTTGTTTAACAAAACCGCATGAAGTGTACTTTTTCTACATAGGAATTTTTGCTAGTGTTCGGACACTTTTGTTACCGAATGTACGCCGTAGGATTTGGCCAATTTTGCTAACTTATCCATTTTCACAGAAAAATTTTAAACCTACTTTTCGTTTTAATAATGATCTAAACAACTATTTAAACATTTTTTACAAAATATGAAGCTTTTATTTGCATATCGGGAATAGAGCTGTTAAAGTTATTAATCTGATAAGATATTCTTATAATATTAAATTAATCAAATCTTTATTATATTATAACTAGTACTAAAAAATGTATATACATATAATCTCTTTGTGAGATTTATTAATATTTCTGAAAATTTTCATTTCCAAAAAAGTTCCTTTTTTAAGATTATTTATTTTATAATAAACGTGCAATATATTTTTATATTTCTTTAATTAAGTAAATATTCCTAAAATTTAGTTATTTTTTAAATAAAAGATATACTTTTTTTTTTCCTTGCGTTTTTTTATTGAAATTTCTATTGTATTTTAGAAGTATTTATTTTAATATAAAACCTAAAGCAAATCTCTTAATACAAGTATATTAAAAATTTTCTTTTGAAGATTTTTAACGATGTTTATATGAATCTATAATGGTCTGGTCGATTTTATTCGTCATAAGTTTGACAATTATTAGAGTTCATTGACTTAATTTAATTAAAGAGTTAATTCTGTCATTCAAATAAAACGGACAGATATTTATTTGCTTTCGTTGTCAATCTCAAACTTATAATACATGAAATTGTCAGATTAGTTTCCACCATACAGAAAACGTACTTTTCGAAAGACTGATTTTATTATGAGATGCAAAATATTATGAAATAATTTAGAAAAGGTGCTGCATAAAATATTTATTAATATGTATTATTTAAAGATTTCAGTTAAAGTAATCAAAACTAATTTCTGATCGAATACAGTAGAAGGCTGATTTTCACCAACTATGTGAAAAATATCAGAGCCGGGAATCGAACCCGGTTCTTCCGCTTAACGCGTGGATGCTCAAACCATTGAGCTACCCCGGCTGATAACCAGCTCGGCACTTTTCACAGCTGGTTATCAGCCAGGGTAACTCAATGGTTTGAGCATCCGCGCGTTAAGCGGAAGGCCCGGGTTCGATTCCCGGCTCTGGTATTTTTCACATAGTTGGTAAAAATCAGCGTTTTACTCTATTCTATCAGAAATGAATTTCCAGGTTGATGAATAAAATTTCTGAATTAATCAAAACTGTATACATTTTAGGAAACTTGTTAATAAATTTTTCGATAATAAATATCAAATTTTTGTAGAAACAAGTATAATCGATATAATTCAAACAAAACATTTAGTTTCATATTTATTTATTTATTATTATTATTATTATTATTTTTTTTTTTTTTGTTGTTGTTGTTACTGATATCAAATTAGAGTGTGTTATCAAGAGCAAAATAATATAAAAGATTTATACACTCTTGTTTATGAAAACTGGGTCACCATTGATAGAAATTGATAGATATTAATGAAATTTAAAAAACAAAGACTGGTAATACTTCAAATACATGATTAAATATTAAAAAAAAATAATAATAATAAGAGTCCAAAATTAGTATTTTGTTTAGTCACCACGCGCTGCAATAACTGTTGCTATACGACGTGACATAGAGTAAAACAGATTTTGAATGTCTGCCTGGGAAAATTTATCTGTAGAAGCTGTAGGACAAGGATTACAAGCGAGACGCCGACCAACGAAAACCCAAATATGTTCAAATGGCGACATATGCGGCAAATGAGCAGGCAAAGGAAGAAACTTGCTTTTTAATGAAAAGAAGTCTTGAACATTTCTTTCAATATACGGGCGTGCATTATCATGTTGAAGGTAAGTCCAGGAAAGTCTTGAAGAAAAGGAATGAATTGGAGCTCCAGCACTTCAATGATGTTCATATCGCTGTTAAGATTACCCACACCATAACACCAGATGTTCTTCCACTATGATGTTCGATAATGCATCTCCATAAGGTAGTGTTCACTGACGTAGCGTCTAACACGTATACGGTCATCATGGCGCATGAAGTAAAGTGGGATTCACAAGAAAGAAACACTTGTTGCCAATCCACACGCAAGTCTCTATGTCCATGAGCCATTGTAGCCGCAGGCGTCAATGGATTTGCGTGAGGGGAAAACTGTACAAAGGAATTCTTTCACGCAGCCCACGGTGCAGCAGACGCCGATGAATTGATGAAGCAGACATTGATAATACGTGTAACTATGGGCATCCAATTGTCTAGATAAAGCTGTACTGCTAAATAAAGCTGTTCATAAGCGCCATGTGGAGCAGGTGCCTATCATCGCGCGTTCACGTCATCTTTCGGGGTTTCACCCAAAGTTCCGACATGTCTGATTTTAGTCAGCCCACTGCTTCCAAATTTGCATCATTGTGCCTTCTATACTCTGCACGCGATCTTCTATTGCCAGTAGGAAAATCCTCCCTCACGAAGGCTAATGATTCTCATTCGTTCAAACACCGTAAGTTGTTGAAATGTCACTCTCTTTGGTTGCATTGTTACAGTCAATGCAAAGAGGTTGCATTGTTACAGTCGGTAACAAAAGTGTCCGAACACTAGCAAAAATTCGTATGTAAAAAAAGTACGCTTAATGCAGTTTTGCTAAATAAATCCTTCTCGAATCCTGTTCTTAGTCAGAGTAAGAACACGATTCGACAAGGATTTAATAAATAAAACAGTATTAATTCTACTTTTTTTATGTAGGAATTTTTGCTAGTGTTCGGACACTTTTGTTACCGACTGTACGTTTCAACTTACGTTTACGACTAGCAGATAACCATAGACTATTATCAATTCTCCACTACAGCTCTCTATTTATACGGTTTCAGCAGCTCTTCAGGGGGCGCTGCTCAGTCCACGCATGCGTGGTGACTCTGAAATGTAAATTATTTGCTTAACACACTGTAATTTGCATTTGCTGAAAATTTCAACTGAATCGCATCGTTCCTTAATGGTGTTGCAATTTTCAAAAACATGAATGTGTAAAATATTTAATAAACCACTATATGGAAGATTCTGGATAAAATATATAATGTATTTTTAATATTATTAAAAATTGCTATGATAAATTACATTAAAAAACAACAAATTTTATTTCTGTATTTTATTTTACTGTAAGAATACTATGCTTTAAATATTAAAAATATATGTTTTCTCATTTCTAGTTAAAATTATGGCATTTGTACATTGTTGGTATTTAACGTTAATTGGCAGACAGTTAGCAGATAGCGTATTTTCACTATTCATATATTCCTGAATGAAAAGACGAATTTAATTTTGAGAACAACTAAAACGGATAATCCATATAATACTTTTCAAAATGAAAATAATATATATATATATATATATATATATATATATATATATATATTTTTTTTTTTTTTTTTTTTTTTTTCTGAATAAGAGCCATCAAGTTAACAGAGACTTTTTCAGTTAACTTGATCTCTGAGAAGTGGGCATACGAATTTCTCTATTCCTTTGATTTTAGAAAAGTCTCCTAGAAAGTTTGCATATGTTTTCTTTCTGATGATTGTCTTCGATCCTCCAACTGCGATTGTTTATAGAAACACCAATGTCTGAAATTTAAATAGTATTCTCAACATAGGAAATCATGTCTGCTGATACTTTTATACTCCATAGGAAATCGACTGAGATATTGGCCTATCTCTTTCATAAACACTAAATACTTTCATAAACACAATCATAGTTTATTAAATTACTATTAATTAGTTCAGTTTATCTACGTGAATTCTATATACCATTTCGTACTTTGTTTATTTGGAGAGTTCAGTATTGTGTTTCACCTGAAATTGTCTGTATTGATACTGAATATTTTCTATTTATTCATTTTGTATTATAATAAAGTTCATATCAATTTTATATTTTATTTAACTAAAAATTGTGATTTACAATAAATTTTTCTGGATTGCAACTTCAGTGTTACCAGAGTTGCCAACTTTTATAATTTATTCACAATAAGTACACTCATTTCTTCCATACCAGTATCTTTAAAGAGTAGTTTTCTTCTTATTTAATCGTAGTCACATATTGGGGAATATCATTTCTACATATAATAAAATAAGATGCGCGTGTGTGTGTGTGTGTGTGTGTGTGTTCGCCGTTTTGTAATCAAACAGCTGATCGTAGAGCTACAAAATTTGCATGGATATCCGTGTTGAACTCTCCTGATGCACATTGAAGTATTATTTTTGAAAGTTTTATTAGTCTTTTTAAAATTAATTAAAATCTAAAAATTTCTGAAATGATCGTTTCTAGAGATAGAAACATAAAAGTAAGGTCACTCTCTGTGGCTCATATTAGCTCCGCTAGTTAGAGCGAAAGGCTAATAACCCGAAGTTCGTGGGTCCGATCCTCCAAAGGAAATTGTGTGACTTTTTGCAGATAGTTAATACTAAAGGTGACAATTGATAAAAGAAAATCTTTCAGTGTCTTCACAGTATTCGTGACGAGAGAGTGACAAAAAAGGAAAAAGAAAGAAAAAGAAACATGTTGAACTTACAGATGTGTTGGTCGCATTTAGGCAAATTGCTCATCGCAGAACCACAAAATTTTGCGTGGTGGTCTGTTTTGACGATTCCTGCTGCCTCTCGAAACCCAAATTTGAACTTTTTATTCGTTTGTTTTTAATTAATTAATTATTTTTCGTCTGATAAGATCATCTGGTACTGCCACCAGATGTGTGCCATTCAAGAACAATTTATATCTTAAACAAAAACTTGCCCTGCTCCTATAACAAATCCAAATGAATCGATTAGAATTTATTTATTTTTTTTTTAAATCATTATATTAAACATAATGCAACTAAGACACGTAATTTTCTTGGGGAAAACCTTAAAGAATGCTTAAATGGAATGTTAGAATGCATTATAGTACTTAGGCGCTTTAAACATCGCATTTAAGTTTAAGGTACTGTATATGCGATAAAAATATCTTAAATACGCGACAAGATATATTTTATTTACATTACAAAAATAATTCAATTTCTTGAATAGAAAGTTTTTTTTTTTTTGCTAAAATGTCAAATATAACCTAAATGCGATGAACTATAATAAATCACGTCGCAGTTAGGCTAAGTGACATTCTTTCTTTTACATTTTGCATATTTGTTTGATTACATTTATGAACATATGCTGCATTGTTTTTAAATGTAGAATGGGAATTAAACTTAGATGAATAATAATTAAAAAAAACTATATAAACTTAGTAAAAATAATTCTTTTTCTTCATTTTCTCTTCAAATCATTTCCTACAATAAATTACACGCTTAACATACATTATATATATATATATTGTCAAAATAAAATAATAACGGAATTTTATTTATTTTCCCTGACAACGTTTGCTTTATAAATGAATTAAAACAGTCAATATTATTTTTCATTTTGTAATTATTATTGTAACACACACATAAATTTCTCTCTCTTCGTTCTAGCTTATCGATTACATAATCTGTATAAATAAAGAGATATGTCTGTGTCTGACTGTGTGCAATCTGGAGCTTAGGCTGCTGATCCTAGAGCTGCAAAACTTAGCAAATGGTGTAGATCAGAACCTATAGGATCATCATAAATATTTTTATTTATTTATTTATTTATTTAGAATTTCATTTTTATTATTAATTTTTTTTATCCATTGATTTTCCGGATTCGTTTTCTCACATTCATTCTTTCCTCTTAATTGTCGTCGTCCCTCATCAACGGCTATTATACCACTTGTTTTCACATTTTTTAATTAATTCCTTTAAAAGGGAAATATTTTTTGTTTATTATATTTATTGGAATCAAATGGTAATATAGTAGAAAGAATTAATCATTTCAATTTTAAGTTTGTTTAAAATTAATAAAAAGGAAGTTTATTTTTTAAAATATAATTACAGAACGAGGACAAGAAAAACATTGTGACTAGGTCTTGCAAAGGTGCCAAAAGTAAAATGTTCAATAGAAACTGAGATACAGCCATTTGTAATGTCGCAGTTCTTGATTAATAGCAGCTCTGCATGTTGTCCTATAAATACCCAAATTGAAGCGACCGAGTAAAGAATTGTCACAGACATGCATTTGAAAACCGATCCGACGCAGCATGGGTGGGGGGAAAGACGCTGCCGAATGTAGCGGGTAAACGAAGCGAGGTTCAGAGTATTTCAACGATTTTTTCATTACTATTATAATTTATAAAGTAACATAAAACTGGTGATTCTTTTTTTTTTTCTTAACATCATTTAAATATTATAACCAGCTAAACTTACAAAGCCGGCTGGTAAATTAATAAAATAATTTAAACCAAAACAATCTTTAACTATTATATTATTAAAATAGTATTATTTTCCTTGACCATATAAATTATAAATACATTTTTTTTTAAATGTGATTTAAGCTTTAATAAGCAAAACAAAAAAAACATTATTTTGTAGTTTAGCGATTACTTCCAACCCATATCCATTAATTATCACTCGTCTAAAATGAAAAGAAAACTCCTTTGATAATTTTACTTCAATTTTCTTAATTCAATTTTCGGTTCTGTACCAAAAAAATTGCAATAAAAATGATAAATAACTTTCCATTTTAGCATTAACTTGACTTTAACCACGTATTGTGTATATGTTATAAATTATTTAATATAATTACATGCAGCCAATTATAATTTATTGTAAAAGCAGTTTCAGAATACCAGTTTTTTTTCTTTCCACATAATTGAATGAAATTACTATAAATTTAGATTTTTTATTACTATTTTTTTCTTATATGACAAATATATGCTTCACGAGGAGAAATATTTATATTTATGTTAAGTTATTTCTGAATTAAAAGTTAAAAAGAAAACTTTTAACCGTTTGTTTTTTTCCCTTTTAGTTGTAGTATTGCGTGATTAACAATTTTTTTACTATAATATTTGTAATGTGTTAGTTATATTAATGTAATATATGTTAAAAACAAACAAATAAAAAATAAATAAAAAATAAAAACCTGTATACTCTGTGAAATTTGAATAAAATTCGGTGAGTTGTCTGAAAGGCCAACTTCCTTTTTCAAAAAAACAGTCAAGTGCCAGTATTGTAACAAACTGCTGTAAACTTCAGAGTGTTGACTGTTTATCAAAAGTCACTTCAATTTTTCAAGAAAGAAGTCATGACAGATTTACGAGCATAACTTTATTTTACGGTCAGTTATTGGTACACTTTTTGCCGTTTACTGACGGTAATCTAGTGAGCAATTTTTTTTTTTTACAGTGTATGCAACAGAAAATAATTTATGCTATGAGGAAACATCTAAAGAATCGGCATAAAGTCTTTATAATGCATTTAATCCTGCAATTCGTATTACTCTTTATAGAAAGAAAGATAAATAATATGCGTGATATGAGTAGATATAAGAGCGGTTCATGTTAATAGAAAAAAGTTCACATGTTTTTTGGTTTCAAATAATGTCTTCGATTAGACTTTTATATTCCATTAGCCTATCTGTTTTTTAATACTCTCTGACACAACAACAACAAAGGGAAAAAAAGGCCTTATTTTAAAATTTTTATTTAATTTTGAATCGTCATTTTTTTTTTTTTTTTTTTTTTTACATCAACTAAGCAAAAGATTCCGCATCTTTACCAGAACCTCTTGATAAGCAATTAGTACATCGCCAAGTCCTTATTAGGCAGAAACAGCTTATTAAAATGTTTTAATTTCAAGAAATATGTTGGCTGAAAAGTAACTGACTGTTTGTGGTAAAATAAATATTCTTGATCAGAAAATTGAAAAAAAAAAAAATTCTTGTAACAATAGCAAGAAAATATAATGCCAATGAGTCTACTCTGAGACAATTTTCTTAAAGAAAAGAAAAAGTCTTTATACATGAAGCACGTCTAACCCAACAAATTGCATTTACATTCTTACACAAATATTATTTAAGTCTTACTAAAATCAGAATGTTTAAATAAATACTTGCCATAGGGTAGCTGACGTAAATAAATACAAGTATTGACTTAAAAATACAATTTGTTGGTAGTCAGTGTACATATCAAACGTATCTTAAAATTTTAGATGCATCATTTTAAACAACGAGTTAGAATTGCATGTTTAAATTGCCTTAGAAACAATCCACACTACAGTCAAACTAAAAATGTATCGGCTAAAATAGTAAGAAAAATTCATTTGCTTAAACCGGGGAGTTTATTAATGTTAGAAATCAAAATTTATAAGCATAGCAGAATGAAATATTTGATAAATAATTAAACAAATATTAAATAAATTAATCCGAAGTCGCACGAATTTGGTAATTGAGAATAATTAATAAGATTGTAACAATGTTTGTAAAAAAGGCGGAATGTTTAATTACTGCCGGACATTGGTAAGAATTAAATATGTATTCTAAATACGTTTTTTCAGACTAAATATTCGTAGTACTTTATAAGCATAGAAACCTACATCATTTTAAAGTTAACTAGCAAGCATTGCCCACTTCCCTGGTCAATATATTAAAATGAATTCTCAAATTCCATATCATTATTAATATAAAAATCTCAAAAAGTCAAACACAAAAAAAAAAAATCTGAATCGGTCAGTTCAAGTTGCGGAGATTACCTTCGGCACCGTTAATTTTTGGATTTTTGCTATCAACAGGCCAGCCACAGCTGCTGTTGGCAGAGACCACTTGGCCTCCTGTTATCCATAATCTCTGGTTTTGCTGGGTCTGTACATGAACTTTTTGTACTACCTCAGTAAAAAGTTTCAAGTAATATCACCAAGTAATACAGTTCTAGAATACCGAATTGGGAATTCCTGTTAATTTTGTTTTTAAGTTATACTTAAAACAGATACGAACAACTAAAAGCCTAATTTTTGAATTCAAGTGACATCAAAACGTGCTATTGTATCTTTGTACTAAGATATATAGTTAATTTAAAATCAAAATATTTGAGACATTTATTATGTTTTAGCTTTTGACATTTTCTTTTTTCAAAGCAAACAGTAGAAGGAAGTAGTCCTATAATCCAGCCAAGCCATTATTTTATTGTATATCTTTAAAATTATTTGCCGAATAAGAAGCAAATTTACTCGCCTATATAACAGAAAAAATATTTTAACATAAAAATAATACTAATTATACAGACCAGCGATGACTTTTTTTTTTTTTTCCCCAAGGCGATGTCTTTTTCTGGAGCATTTTTGGATGATGATTAAGGGAAAGCCAATCAAAAATTTCTATCGCATACAATTTTGACAAAAAATAGGATTTTTGGAGTTTAAAGCTCCGCTTTTTCAGCTCACACCAAGTTATTCACCGGAAAATCTGAACGATGTAAGTAAAGAGTAAGGAAAGCTATTTCATCATGACTTCAAAGAAATGTAGAGGAGGTATAAGGGGCGATGGAGTATCAATACGGTAGCAGATTATTATTGAATGTTGCATAGAGTTCTCCCCCCTCCCCCCATGCACAAGGGAAAAAGCTCTAAAGGTAGCTTCAATGTTACAAAACACATTTAAAAGATAATGTGTAAATAATAGTCTATCTTAATACATCTTATGCATAAACAATTTTAAATTTGTTATAGCCTCTGTCTGATTTTATCCAATCTTCATCTTTACTTTATGAAAAACCCTACGTGATAGCAAGTAAAGACAAGCATTTCTGAAATCAATGGCGACCTGTATTATCTATTTGTGCTAAATATATTATACACCATGCTTTTTTAAAAATATTCGTAGTAAACGTTTCTTCTCGTGGGTTCTAATGATCCAGCACTAATTTGTTAATTCACTGTAATCCATGACGTAAATTAATTTTTTTTCTGATTTTACGAGATGCATTAAAAATAGATAAAGATGTGCATACTTCAAAAAGAAAAAGAAAAAAGAAAGAAAGAAAGAAAATTATAAAACATGTTTTAAATTTTTCCTCTTTTTTCTTCTTTTGTATAAAAATTACTTTTAAAAATAAACATAGTAACATAAAATTTGGATGAGATGCTCGTTTTAAAATTATTTATTGGCATATTTATTATCCTGCCAATGTTCATAAATTACAAACCAAAAATTATTTTCTTTCAAAATGTTCGTTATGAAAAATGCATAAAAGTGAGTAAAAGAATTAAAAAGCACGTGTAATTTAATACCTAGTGACAACACAATTTTTTCGTTACTATAATGAGTGCTTATTATAACCTTCTATTTAATTTTCCTTTCTAAATAATTTAATTTTTTACCTTTTTCAAATATGGATTTGAGTTAATGTTAGTTATAAAAATTATTTCTGCTGTCAAAATTTTATAAAATTCGACTAATTATTTATTAACAAGCGTGTACCCCAAATTGATTGTTTATGTATTCTTTTTTCTTTTTCTTTTTTTTTTTTTTTTTTTTTTTTTTTTTTGAGTTTTCCAAAAAAGAAGAGAAATTCAAAACATGTTGTTTAATTTTTGGAAATCAGCGTAGAAATAACAATTTGTGAACGATTTATTTATAAGTTTCATTTAGAAAATTACTTAAAATATATCACCGTTAACGTTTTGTATGTTTAAGATATTTATTTGCATATTTTGTATAAGTCACCCTATACATTCATCCAGGGAAGAAAAGAGACACTAGTCAAAATATGTCTATTTCGAGCTTGTGTCGTTAAAAATATGAATGAAATGCCTCAAAATACGCAAAAAGCGTCACATCTCTTTCTCGAAAATTTTCCATATGCAAGGTGTTTGTGTCAGATTTATAGATCTGCCAAATATATATAAATAAATTGTATTCGTAATAGTGTTAGAATCCGCCTTTTTCTTCAAACTACTGAATTTATAGAGTAGTTCTCTGTAATATGTACTTAAGATTGAATAAAAATATTTCCCTTAAAAATTTGAGGTGAGAAAAGAAGTCGATTTCTCACACTATTACGAAAAAAAATAAAAAAATATGGCAGGCCTAGTTTTATGTCAAAATTTACTGTTGTCTTTAAGATTTTCTTTTTCTTTTCTTTCTTTCAATCTTTCTTTCTTTTCTTTTTTTTTTATTATAATGTCACTTTACTTCCCGGGTTGCTATATCTCTATTAAATGAAGCAAACGATTTTTTGTTAGTATACCCGCATGCGCAGTTACAATTTATATCGTGCGAATTTTCATGCTTTATTAATTGTTTAGCATATTTGTATTTCAATTGTAAACTAATGTTTCCAATATATTTCGTCCATTTTTCTGATATCAGTGTCAAAATTAAATAAAAACCCATTAATTATATAAAAAATACATTTGTTATTTAAAAAAATAAAAAATAAAAGCGAAATTTAGTCCTAAATTTTAAATAAACTCCTATATTATTATGAATATGAGAACCACCCTTGTGCTAGAAAGAAATGGTTTAATTGTTATTTGAAATTTAGTGAATATTTATGCGGAGGGTTATGGAAAATATTATTTTTGTAATTTCATTTCTAGTAGTCTTTTTGAATGTATTTGTGCCTAACAAGGAAACATTCTAAAGGTGACGTCTTCAAAAGGTATTGAAAAAAATATATGTGATTCTTCTCTTCATAAAACGTCAGAAAGTGAAAAAATTATCGGCTGAAATGAATTACAGCGACCACAAAAAATTATTAAATTTAAGCTTTTTTGGAGATTTAGCGCTGTTAGACGATAAGTTCTCTAGCACCGAGATTGCCGTGTATGAACAGAACCATGTTTTGCTTCTCCGCCAAGTACTCAAAATCAATCGCCTAACAGCGTAAAATCGCCAAACATGCTTAATTTTGATAATTTTTTGTGGTCGCTGTAACTGATTTCAGCCGATAATTTTTTCACTTTCTGGTGTTTCATGAAGAGTAGAATCACATATATTTTTTTCAATATTTTTTTAAGACGGCACCTTTTGAATGTTTCCTTGTACGATATGATTTGAAATTATGTGGTAAAAGATCTAATTAATAGTTCCAAAGTTACAGAAGAATTAGTGAAATATTTTTTAAGTTACTGACAAAATTCATAAAATCAAAAGAGTTCACATTAATAAGTAACCCATTCTGTAAATATGCCTGTTTTAATCTGGTTTAAATCAATTATTAGTTTGCATTATTTCATTCCGTATTTGAGGTATTTATTATTATTATATATTAAATTATTTAATTTTAAATTCGTAATTTTATATAAATAAACGATTCTTAGGGTGACCAGCGTCTTCGAATACCAAGAACAGTACTCGAAAACTACCCTTCGTCCCCAAAAAATTAGAACACATTTGAGGAAGCCGGTTATAAAGTTATTAATATTTTAATGTAATAATTTACTATGTATGTGTAACAGATAAGCTGAAATAGGTGATTTCAGCTACTTCATATATAAAAAGTACTAAAGTTTTATAATTTCAGGTGATTTATTATTATTATTATTTATTTTTTTTTGTCCTCGAAATTAGGGGGGACACCGCTATATTTGTCCGCAATTTCGATTAAAAATATCTGGTCGTCCTAACGATTCTTCATTTTAAAAGACAGTTTTAAATTATTTCATTTCAAATTCGTAATTTTAAATAAATGAACGATTCTTAGGGTGACCAGACGTCTTCGAATACCGAGGACAGTACTCGAAAACTACCCTTCGTCCCCAAAAAATTAGAACACATTTGAGGAAGCCGGTTAAAAAGTTATTAATATTTTAATATAATAATTTATTATGTATGTGTAACAGATAAGCTGAAATAGGTGATTTCAGGTACTTCATGTATAAAAAGTACTAAAGTTTTACAATTTCAGGTTATTTATTTTTATTATTATTATTATTATTATTATTTTTTTTTTTTTTTTTTTTTTTTTTTTTTTTTTGTCCTCGAAATTCGGGGGACACCGCTATATTTGTCCGCAAATTCAATTAAAAATATCTGGTCGTCCTAACGATTCTTCATTTTTAAAAACAGTTTTAGTTTAATATATTGATGTAGATTAAATGAAAGAAAAATTTTATATAAACAGAAATCCTTTACTGTTATTATCTAAAATATAATAATTGTGTTCTGTTAATATCATATTTATAAATACAGCTACTAGGTAATAAAACTATATGTTAGAAGTCCAGTGAGAGTAATACAGTCCTGAAACTTACGTAGATATATTAAAATAATTACAAAAGCATGAATTATTTAAATGTAATAACACTTCTTTTTTCTAAAGGAAAATACTTTAATAATGTATTGCGAAATTTAATCATCGGTAAATTTAAAAAAGGATTTACATGTTTGTCTTCATTGCATGGAATCTTGAAATTAGAGATTTATTATTATTATTATTTTTTTTTTTAATGCAAGTATTTTATATTCTGTAGTGTATCTTGCGGTTTATATTTAATTCAATGTTCTGAAATTTTTCGTTCCTATGGAAACCAGCCGAAGAATGTGGAGTGGAGTTGAATACATTTAAAGCCCACATGAGATCGTAAGTGCTTGCTCACACAGAAATAGAAAACAGATTGAAACTAGTTACAATCTAATACAGTTTTCTAAGCAAAGTTTTCTATTTCAAACTAAAATAATATACTAAGGATAAAATCCCATAACCCAACGTTGTCGGTTACTTTTGTTCTTTAGCCTAGAGATATAAACCGAAAAATAGTTTAAAAATGCTTCGAAAATTTCCCAAGAATCGGAATGCAGCTGGCATTTTTCCAGTTTGTGTATGGTTATTCTTCGTGTTGTGGAAGAGATGATAATATTAGCTTTACGTTCTCGGATGTAATTTTTATTTTATGTACATTTTCATATTTAATAAAAGGAATGGTCTGTTATTCGAGTTCTAAAAAGTTTATACTTCTTAGACGAATAAAGTGTTTACTTATTTAATAAAAGGGAAATATTGAAATGTTTTCAAAATTTTAGTATTTTTGAAGCAGTTACATATTAAACGTATTTTACAAGATTTTTTTTTAAAGAAAAGCTTAATCTGTGCCACACACACACAAAAACAAAAATCGGTAACAGCAAATTTAAACTATTTTTTAAAAAAGTAACATTAAAGTTCTGAACGTTTTAATAGTTTTTAGACATAAACATTTTCAAAGATACGGATTAACTAAAATTCTTTTACTTATTATTGAAAGCGATATGACTCAAAAATGTTATCTTTAAATTGTGTAAAAATTTCCAAAATCTTCCCATTTTGAACAATTGTGGATGAAGTTAGTCATACAAATGTTTCTCCAAAAATTTCTGTTCAAAAATCTATAGAACTATCGTTCTATTAATTTGTAAATTGTTAATTTCTATTACATTTCGAAACTTTGTCAATTTCTATTAATTTCCGAAACAAAAAAATATAAACGGATTTCGAAAAATGGATGGAAACATCTAAACATATTTAATGGTTAGTATGCATGCTAAATGTTATATGTTAAATTTGTAAATACGTTTTTAAATATCATATGTTGGTATGACAATATTTTTAATTTTATATCAATAAAAATAATGTTTCTTTTTTCTTTTCTAATGCTGAATTGTAATATACTGAAATATTGACACTTGGGTTTGTACTCGAAGCCTGCAAGGGTCAGTTCTTACCCGACCCGTGCCTGACAGATTTTTTTTAAATCAACCCGAAACCCAACAAAAAAAGTTTCATCGACCCGAAAAACGACTTATTCAAACCGAATCCAATTCGAAACCAGAAAACCAAATGAACATTACTAATTCATCTAAGAATCATGCAATTTTTTTTTTAAATTATCAAATAAGGTAAATTTTCATTATCATAAAGCTGGTAAATTATTTTGAAAATAATTAAAAATGTAATTATAAATGTATTAAGTTAAAATTTTAAAAATCTGAAAAATAGATTAATAATAATTTTTAATCATTTATGTTAGTTATGAATTTCAAGCGTACCAAAATGTGCTTCAAAAGTGTTTGTAGTTTATTGTTTAATGCTTATATTCTGAAAAAAAAAGACGTATCTTTGTTCTTTGTTTTTCTTTCATGTGGATGTTTACTAAATAATTTGGATACCATAGATATGATTCGCAGTTAAACATCTGCTTTCACACGATCAATTTAAATTTACACGATGAGCAAATCAACTTCCTCCAGTTGCAATCTTAGTGCATTGTTTATTTATATGACCACATAAAGAATATTATCTGCCTTGATGGAATCCGTCTCCAAAACGTTTTTATTTTATATTACTGTTTTAAATTAAATCACAAGAAGTATTTCCTCTCTATTTGCTATATACATTACAAGTGTAAATGGAGGAAAATTCAAAATTCCGTTAACATAAAAGCAAGGACTAAAATTCATTGAAAATGAAGATACAGTCGGTAACAAAAGTATCCGAACGCTAGCAAAAATTCCTATATAGAAAAAGTACGCTTAATACAGTTTTGCTAAATAAATTCTTGTCGAATCGTCCTCTTAGACTGACTAAGAACAGAATTGGACAAGAATTTATTTAACAAAACAGTGTTATGTGTACGTTTTTTACATAGGAATTTTTGCAAGTGTTCGGACACTTTTGTTACCGACTGTACCTATAAAAAATACAAATTGAAAGATAACGTAAATTCCGAGAACGTAAAAGCTAGGTTATGTGTATTCCTTTTATTTATATATTAGTAATAGTATTTATAGCACTTCCTTTCTAATTTCATACAATTTCTACAAAAGTTCCATATTAGGTCCATTGCAGAAATAAATTTACAAAAAAAAAAAAAAAAAAAAAAAACCGGGAATGGATATTTTTTCTCGCTTATGCGGATCCAGATACAATTATTAATTGTTTTTTCTTGCAAATATCCGCGGATATGGATACAAATATATAGCTCAGACATATGTCTAGTTTAAATGGTATCTTCATATCAATTATAGAATTGTGAATATGCCGAAAAATTTGCTTTTAATTGTAAAAAAAATAAATAAAAATAAAAATAAAGATGTTCTCAAGTCGACCCGACTCGTTGAAAATTATACTCGAACTGAACCCGACCCGAACCCGAACCACAAGAAAAAAGATCAATCAACCCTACCAGAACCCGACCTCCCGCAAGAGAAAAAATTTTGTCAAACCAACCCGATTTTGATCCGTGGGTCGGTTCGCGTTCAGGTAAATTCGGGTTACCCTACCCGATGCTGGAATCTAGTTTCTACAAAAAAAAAAAAAAAAAAAAAAAAAGAGGAGAAAAACGATATTTGTATGCAAAAGTAAGATACTTTACATGATTCATGTAAGCTTTTATTAAAATTAAGAAGTCTTAGAAATTATCACTAAAGAATAACTAGATTTTTAAAGGTTAAAACGAATCAAAACTGTGAAATTTGAATAATACTAATTAATATATAAGCTTACAAATTTCATTTTACAATGTCTCTAACTTATTACTGTATTTACTAACTTATATCTGTACCCCGGAGACAAAATACACCATGTCAAAAAAGTAATTTTCCAGGAGAGCAGCTTATTTATTATTTTTAACTTTATTTTTACACCTTTTTGTATGTTATACTACCAGCAGTAATCGCTTTATGATACCTTTACACAGTATTAATAACATAATATACTAAATGGAAATAGTACTATTTTTAATAGTACACTTTGTTGCTAACTCTTTTCATATATATATATATATATATATATATATATATATATATATATACAGTCGGCTGCAAAATTATTCGAGCACTAGCCAATATTTCCTATATTTAAAAAGTACACTTAAGACTGTTTTGCTAAGTAAATCCTTGTCGAATCATGTTCTTAGACTGATTAAGAACATGACTCGACAAGGATTTATTTAACAAAGCTGTATTAATTGTACTTTTTTTGGCAAGGATTATTGCTAATTCTCGAATAATTTTGCAGCCGACTGTATATATATATATATATGTATATATAAGGACACCTCGGTATATATATGTACCTCGGAGGTACACATATGCATTATTTACTTTTTTTTTTTTTCAGAATGATATTTCAGGATTTGTTTAATATTAAAGTAAGCCGTGTATAAGCAAAGTGTTTTGCCCCTGAGATTAAATTTTCAAAAGCCAAGAATGATATACACAGAGGTACAGTCGGTAACACTACGTCCTAACACTAGCAAAAATTCCTATATAAAAAATAAACACTTCATACGGTTTTATTAAATAAAGCCTTATCGAATCATGCTCCTAAACTGACTAAGAACAGAATTTGACAAGGATTTATTTAACAAAACCGTATGAAGTGTACTTTTTATACATAGGAATTTTTGCTAGTGTTCCAACACTTTTGTTACCGACTGTACATGAAAAATATTTCAGTTCAGTAGTTTCTATTTATTGTTCTGTAAGAATAAATATAATTGTACATATTTTCACAGATATTGGATGTGCTCAAAATTTTTTCTATCAAGGATGATTTATATTTTGTGACCAGATTTGAATAGCTAATTGTAGAATACATGTATATGAGTAATATGTATGTAAGTGTGTTTGAGTATGCAAATGTATATAGATGTGTTTATAGAGGTGTATTAATAATAATAATTGTAGTTATATAAAATAATACATAAATTAAAAAATAAATAAATAAAAGCACGCTTTTATTTCGAAATGAACTAAAAACTCCATTTCGGTGGATGTGGATGTATATGTAAAAGTTTAACTCGATCGGATGATAGAAAGTAGGTTAAAATTTAAAACAAATCTCAATCTGGAATTGGGGTCCGTTACAACTTCAGCATGTATTGTCGTCGGAATTATACATATATGCAAAACTTTAGACCAATCGGACGATAAAAAGTGGGTTGAATTAAAAAAATAAATTTTGAACTGGGGTTGAGAGCCTTATGGCTTCCATACCCCCAACCCTAAGTCCGATAGTGCTTGATACATTGTCATCGCAGTTACGCATGTATGCGAAATTTCAGCTCAATCAGATGATAGGAAGTTGATAAAAATCCAATTCTTAAATTTGACTGACACACACAATAATAAGCAATAACCCACATATACATCAACAACGTATCAAGTTAAATAATAGCGTCAAAAAAAAAAAAAAAAAAAAAAAAAAAAAGAAATTATAAATGTGTTTAAAATAAATACATGTAAATAAGATACATAATAAATTAGAGAATTAGAATTATTTATAACTTGTCAGTTTAAAAGTAAACCAAAATTTTATTGATTATAACGTTACGGTTAAATTTTTTAAACTTATAAAAAATAACTATCTTAAACCATATAGATTTATTGCTAATAATTTGAAATTATGTTTACTTGTAAATTAAAGTTTGGATTCATTTATATTTTCCATATAACTTTAAAAAATCATACAGATGGATTCGTTTTAGTTGACAAATCTGCCATGAAAAACAAAAAATGCACTGAAAAATCAACTTAGCTCATATGAATTTATTTTCAAATATCAGGAAAAACAAATAAGTTAATTATTGTACTTATAAGCAATTGTGTACTGTCACACAGCAAATTATTATATCTTTATTTGAGAAAAAAATCTGTTACGATAATAAATTTCTTCACTATGTCTTTACTTTTAATAAGCACACTTAATTAATAATTAATCTATCAAACACTTATTTGAACAGTGACACAACTTTTTTAAATTAATTTCTGAGTTAGGTAATATAAGCACGTGTTGTTCATCTCGCCCTATTTAGGACACTTTCAGAGAAGAGATATTTCCGCCTCTTTTAATGCCACTATCATGAAAAACGGCAGTTTTTCGAGTGACGCAAGCGGAAGGACAAACGGACGGAAAGCTGCGAACTCATATATACGCCTAGTCTGACATCAAAGAGATTCGTAAAAGCCGACACTTAATATCTCAGAAAATATGCTATATTTTGTTCTGATCTTTTCAAAATAGTCTTTTTTCTTCGGTCTTAATCTATCCTGAAAATTTTACGTTTCTACATGCAGTATGTTTTGAGATCTGAATCTCAATTTAAAGCCAAAAAGGAAAAACGTGAGGTGTAAGGATGTAATGAACTAAATTCATGAAAAAATATCTCTAAAACCGCACGAACGATTTTAATTTAATTAATATATGTTGTTAATGGGATCTTTCTGAATCTAATAACGTTTTTGTTTTTTTCAGGAAAACTCTTGTTTTTTGTAAAAGTTGCTTTAAAAATAGAACTATATTACTCCGCCAAAATGCATGCTTTTATTCGGCAAAAATGTCGTAATTCGGTCCTTACTTTCAAGGCACGTTGGTTGGCTGTCTAATGTGAATGCAGTTGATAAATTTTTGTTATGAAGAAAATATTTTTAATTTTAAAATTTCCCATTTCGTCAAAAACGTATTTAGATAATATTTAAAATAAACGAAGTATTTTTTAATTCTATTTCATCGTTATTCATAATAAATTAAAACTTTATTAAAGCCAAAGAGTTTAAAGCACTCAAGCACAGGAATTTATACCATGGTCGATGATCTGTAGAGCGCATGCGTATATCATCCGGATCGAAAATTTCTGGTTCTTGCTGTAGACGCTAAAGTTGTTTACCAGTTTACACTGTTCCTGTCTTGGCACTGTATTCCTCCGCCGCTGTTGATATTCTGATCGCATAAATGTCAGTATTCTTTTAAAATATGTTTTATTAGATTGTGAAATATATAAAGAGGTAGAATTGTTTGTAAATTGTAGAAAATTTTATAATTTTTCTTTCATTCATATTAGACCACTTTACAAATCAATGCCTCATGTTTACAAGTTGATTTCCTGTATGCGATTCTTATGCGTAGCTCAGTGTTTGATTTTTCTTATGCTATATGCATGAACCAATGCATTTTTCTTGATCAACGTTGCGAATTTTTTTCCATGAAAGATTCGTTATAATATTTTCGCTGAAGTTTTTTTGTTTTTTTTCAATTTGTGTTTAGTAAGATGCTTTAGCAAAAAAGCGAAAACGTGTTATTTCATTTGGGCATTTTGGATAAGTCTTTTAGCATTTCGCGAAAAATGCTACCGTAGCAGAAACACTGTACTGAGGTAGACAAAATTTCCATTTTATAGATACAGTAAAACATTATTTACATGTCTTTTGCATTTATACACCCTTTTAATGAAGTCCTGATTCATTCCTATTCAATTTAATGAAAAATTCATGTGAATTAAAGTGTTGATGATATTGAATATGAAGACGTTATTCTATGTTCCTTTAAAGGTGCAATGGACTGCTTTTTTTTTTTTTTTTTTGTCAAAACAAAAGGAAAAAATCATTTACAGAACTTAATTCACAATGAAGTTCTTAATACTACTCACAGACAATCAGGTGATTATGAAAAATTTTATATTTTAATTAAATAACTACTGATGTGGTTATAAATCATACAATATTTATGATTGGAGAAATGCAAAATGTATAATTAATACTCAAAATGTGCTAATATAGTTTTCCAGATATGTAATGCAATACTCAAAATATAAATATCTTAGTATACTAAAATCGTGGATTAATGATTTATTTATTTTTTTAATTTTAATTATTTTTATATATAAATTTCCTATGCTAGTTATCTTAAAAAAAAAAAAAAAAAAAAACTTTCGCTCACAGCAATAATGCAGCAAGTGCTGCAGATTATTGTGGGAAACTTATTATTGAGAGCAGTAAAGTATAATTTTTGAATTACCAGTTTCATTGTTTAATCACAATTGCTTACATTCTGTTATTTTGCTGCTCATCAATAAAATTTGCCCTTTTTTTCATGCTATTCCTGAAATGTTTACTTACGATCGCCATAATACACAATTATTTTGTTTTTGTATCTATAAAGTCTGTGATATTTTGAAAACTACTATTTTGAATTGAGCAATAATTTTACAGCTTGTTAATAAAATATGGAATCATATTGCTGCTTATTGAGGAACTTTATGCTCAACAATACAAATAATTGCTAAAATTAGAGTATTTTATTGCTAATTGATAAAATTCTCTATTTTTTCCCACCAAAGCTATTTCTCGAAATCTGTGATAATTTTGTGGCCTATTATTGAAATGCGGAATCATTTGCTGCTAATTAACAAATTTTATGTTTAATAATACAAATAATTGCCAAAATTCATGATTATTTCTTTCCCTATAAAGAAAATTTTTACTTTTTTCTGTTCTGTTTACCAAAATATGCAATAATTTTGTAATCTGTTATTGAAATGCACAATAGTTTTGCCGCTAACAGTCCGAATGTATGTTTAATAATGCAAAACTGTGGAAATAGACTTATTTTGCTCTAAATCGATAGAACTTTTTTTTTTTTATTTAAGGCTATTTGTACCAAAATACGAAATAAACATAAATTTGTTAATTAGTGGCAAAAAAATTTCATTAAATTGAATAGGAATGAATCAGGACTTCATTAAAAGGATGTATAAATGCAAAAAACATGTAAATAATGTTTTACTGTATATATAAAATAAAATGGAAATTTTGTCATTACCTCAGTACAGTGTTTCTGCTATGGTAGCATTTTTCGTGAAATGCTAAAAGACTTATCCAAAATGCCCAAATGAAATAACACATTTTCGTTTTTTTGCTAAAGCATCTTACTAAACACAAATTGAAAAAAAAAAACTTCAGCGAAAATATTATAACGAATCTTTCATGGAAAAATAATCGCAACGTTGATCAAGAAAAATGCATTGGTTCATGCATATAGCATAAGAAAAATCAAACACTGAACTACGCATAAGAATCGCATACAGGAAATCAACTTGTAACTTGTAAACATGAGGCATTTGTAAAGTAGTCTAATATGAATGAAAGAAAAATTATAAATCGTAAACCGAAAAGCTTTGAATAGTAATAAACAAATTTCACTTATATTACTTACCTTTTTTTTGTTTTGGTAAGTTATGTTTTTATTTTCAGATATTCAGATACAGTATAAGCTTAATGTAGTTTTACATGCTATAGTCAGGGGCCAATCTAAGATTTCAAACTTAATACCTATTTTTGTGAAAAATCTTAACTATATTTTATTTTTGTGAAAAATTGTAGTGCACTCTTTTTCTTTCTCTCTGTGTGTATGAGGGGGGGGGGGGAGTTTGAACAAAGTAGAATAATAAAATTAACTCTCAGCAGCTAGTGTGAGGCTTATAGCAGAACAGGAACCAAAATCCAAAACTTACTTCACTCTGAAGTAAACAGTTCAGTAGAGATAGTGTAAGTAGAAGTTGTTTTTATTTGTGTTAGTATCACTGCAGTATACATGAATTGTACCAGGGAGGATAAACACGTCACCATACAGTCACCAAAATGTTAAACCACCTGATGAATCAGCAAACGGTACACTATGGCCACAATTTCAGAGCGTGTCTGTACCGATACACACAAGGATCGTTTTGTTTACATATGCTGCACTGTTTCTCCCCCATAACAAACGCTTGTGTGTAGATTAAAACCAACATTCTGTATGATTCTTGCTTCGCAAATCGTATCAACAGAAATGCACGAATTACTTTCCTTTGAAAATGTGCTAATTAAAAATGTTAGATTTTGCTGGGAGGACTAAGATTTTTGTGAAAGTACCGATTTTAGCTGTATGATTTTTGTGAAGATACCTTTTTTGCCAGGTCGATTTTTGTGAAGGTACCCATAAACGGTAGTAAACTCGACCTGTATTAATCCCTGATAGTGATAATTATATCTCCAGAAAAAGAATATAAGTTGTATCTAAAACGTTCATATTGCTTTAAAAAAGTTTACAATATAAAGTAATAATCTAAAAAGTTTAATGTTTTTCATGTCTGCCAATAAATGAGGTAAAATATATGCATGTACTATATTCAAATTGATCTGGTTACAGTTTTACTTTTTTGTTTTTCATTTCAAATTAAAAAAAATTTACCTTCTGTGTATAACTCTTTAAAAACCTGATTAAAAACTTTTAAGTTTAAATGACAAATGAAAATCAAACATATTGAGGCGTTTAGAATAACGTGTAAACTGATATTCATCTTTTTCTACTATTCCTGGCATTTTAGTATTTTGCTAAAGCTTTTTTTCTGATTTTAGCTTTTTTGCTAAAAATAATTTTTACTCGGCTTAAACCCTGACTCAGTAGCAGAATTTTTTCTGAGAATCTGTGACAGCTATATGGGCACTAAAAAATAATCTGTAGCATAACTTTACAATAAGTAACAGAAAATAATTATAAGACAAAAAAGAAAACTTTTTATATACCATGTTTTTAAATTTCCTGTTGAATCATTAATAAAATATGCAAGGATAAAAAATAATAAATAAGCAATGTTTAAGCACGCGGACTCAATTCAGTGAACTAATAATAATGAAAAAAAAAAGTTGGTTTTTAAAATAAATACGTATATTAGCACCATGAACTATATTAGCACTTATCAATGTGTATACATTTTTTAAAGTGATAATAACATCAATTTTTATGAGATGCATCGTTTAACTTTTTATAATTTTTTAACGTTCACGTTTAATTAAACGTGTTTATTTTTATGTCGAAAGAAAATGAACACGCAACAATTAAATTATAGCTAATATTTTAATGGCTATTTTTATTGCTATTAGGAGCTTATTATTTTCATATTTTAATTAATTAAAAGAAAACTATTCAAAAATCGAGCTTTGGAGTATTGTGTTGTCACCGGGTTCTGATTTATGCTAAAAGTTTCAAATGTAGAGGAGTTAGTTAAAAATAGATTGCAAGATTTGTACCAGACAAACAAACAAACAAGAATCGAAGTTAATAAAACATGGTAGAAATGAAGTTACAAGTTTCAATAGTAGGTAATATTTTTATCACAAGATTGCATATGTAATGTTTGTTAATCAGTTAGATATGATCAAAGCATTATAGTTATAAAAATGATGATGGTTAATCATTGTGAACAGTTCTACCTCTATATATATTTAAACATGTTATAAAGAATATTGACATATATGTTATGTATGAGAAAGATTAGAAATCATAAGGATTCCATGAGGTGTATGGTCGCTGATCATTAGCACAGGGATTAGGGCATCTCAAAAAATTACATGAGTGTAAGGTATTGAACAATTCTACTTCTTTATAGCTGCTAGAATTTAATAAAGGGTGTTTAAAGCAGGGTTGGCAATCTGGGCCCAGCCCAGAAAAACTTTGCCCGGGTTTTTCTGGGCGGGCCCACCAACAAAAACCCACTGGGTTTTTGCAAATAAGTGGGTTTTTGTTAAAAATTATTTATAATTTACAAATCCGATCTATAAAGTATAGAAAACACCTTAACTTTAAAGAAAAAACTCTTATTGTTATTTTCTAGAAAATAGTACTTAAACATAAAAAGTAACTACAATTTTAAATATAAAAGCAAGTTTATCTTCTATAATTGGTTCAGTTTTCCTTTTCCTGTAAAGCCGAACGATATTTTTGTTTAACAGTGGATATAAATGTTGCCCAGAATCAATATTTAACTAATTAAATTGTTTAGTTTTAAAACTTTATAATTTTATTTTAATTTTAGTAGCAACATAATTATAAATCTAATAACATAAAATTTTCTTCTATAACCATTTCAACTATTAAAAAACTTAAAAAAAAAAAAAAAAAAAAAAAGATAAAGCAGTGCAACTTATTTTTATAATTAAAACTAGTTGGCATAAGTGGACTCTGCTCAGTTCCCCATTATATATATATTCTCATACATTTCTAGTACAGGACATTTTCTTAACATGATTATCATGTTAAGATAAATGAATCGACTAAACACTTGACACAATGAAATCCCCACCTAATAGGCTATCCACCATTCATTTTGATATATTTATCTTATATTCTAATCTATTAATTTATTTTATTTGGACCAATTTCGTAGTTTTGTTTTCATGCTACTATTTCCAATGCAACAATCCTCAAAATGTCAAAATGCATATTTATATGGGATATCGCCCCATTTTACTATGTTGATAAATTCTTAAATTACGAGTAACTTGCAAAATTTTCCTATTAGAATATTTGTAGTCAATTATGTTCAAACAAGTATCATAAATGTTATTTTGAAGTTGTCTGATATATTTATGATCCTCAAAATGGGCATTTATGCTCAATTCTGCCCTATTCTGCCATTTTAAGTAAATTGTAAATTCCAAATAATTTACGAATTCTTTTAATTGGAAAATTTATACTCTATGATATTCATGCCAGTACTTGCAAAATTTTCAAAGTAGCATGTTTCTAGTTACTGATGTTCATTCCGACATCAAAACGCATATTTTAAAACTGGTCTCACATTTTTTTCATAAAAATTTTCCATTTAATGCAAAATTTTACTTAAATGTAAAATTTTGCCCTATTTTCCCATGTTAAGAAAAGCATAAATTTTTAATAACTTACAAAGTTTTTTAATTCGAATATTGCAAATGAATAGGGTTCTTGCCAGTGTCGAAAGTAATATTTTAAAACTGATCTGACTTCTATGTGATAATTTGTTCTTGAGACATCGTGTACACAGACTAACGGACTAACAAACTAATACGCACCATACAAATTTTGTCATTTTTCGAATTCCTTACACGTGAAAATGTGTAAAAATGAAAAAAAAAAAAAAAAATGAGGTCGAAAATTTTCACGATTATTTAAGTTCTCCATCTATAGTATGATGTGGAACTAAAAAATTTAAGTAATATGTATTGTACTTAAGAATTTAAATTCGTTTATTTTATCAACCCGGGTTTTTGCCAACCCTGGTTTAAAGAGAACACTGACATTTATGTTGAGGATGGAGAAAGATTGGAAATCACATGACTTTTGCATTGCATTTGATCACCGAGTGTTAGAGTGGAGGGAAAGGGGGAGTGTTCTAAAAAAGTATATGAGTGAAAGATATTGAACTATTCAATTTCTTTATAGTTTCTACAATCTATTTAAGTAAATTGGAAAAAAAAAATGTCATACCGTAAAATTCCGATAGTATCTCCCCCCCCCCCCCTCCTGAAATTTCACGTACTTTACTTTTTCGGAAAATTCTGTTTATAACCCTCCTCCCTTACTTTTGGCGGCTAAGTCCGCCATTATTTCATTTTTCCCATGATCATTGCAAACATACTTTTTTTGTAACATCTGAAGTCATATGTTTATTTAGAAACTAATTTGCATGTAAACGTATCCAAGTGCTATTTTTGCTCATCTTTTTAAAGTAAAATAACTCCAAATAAAAAAATGCTGCTTTGTTTACATTCTTTAAACTCCAAAACATTAACTGCTATTCGTAAGCGACCATTGCTTTCACAATCTTGTTTATGCAACTATGTTTTTGCGATCATAACTTTTTTCTAAATTTTAAATTCTCTTTTTACTTTTAAATCTTTAAATAACATTAATAGTTATTGTTCACCCTGTTCTGTTCTTGCATATCAGTTAATTGTTAATAGCAGTGCAATTAACTGTTTGTTTAACTGTTAGTGAATCTTCTAGCGACTTCGCAATTTGTTTATAAGAGGGGGGAGATGTTGCACGTGTACATCACATGTTCATTATTCGGTTACATTTTCTTTTTCAAAATTATGTTTATTAATAAAATTTAATAAATAATAATCAATATTATTGTTAATATAATTTAGTAGCTATTATATATATAATTAATAAAATTTATGTTTTTGGAAAAGATTGTGAAACTTCCGATTATAATCCCCCCCCCCCCCCCCGCCTTACGAATTCGTCATACATTTCTGGAAACTTTCAATTATAACCCCTCCCCCCCCAGTTTTGACAAATTTCCCATTGAAAAATAAAAGGAGGTTACTATCAGAATTTTACGGTATATATTGAGGATGGAGAAAGATTAGAAATCAGAACGATTCTGCAAAGAATTTGTATGTCGTCTGTTTAGTTTGTGAATTTTAGAAAAGTGGAAAAGACATAACTAATATTGTGTGACTAAACAAAGAAATTTTTCATTGAAATGAATAGGAATGAATCAGGACTTCACTAAAAGGACGTATAAGTCTAAATGATGTATAAATTGGGTTTTTCTGTATATAAAATGGAAATTTTGTGGTTACGATAACTTTCGACATAATACTCAAAATTGAATTGAACCAAAGTTACACAGCAAACTTATCTTACAAATATCTTAGATGAGTTCATTAACTAAGTTGCTCTGCAGCTTGTTTTCAAGTGAAGGCTACATGAAAATTTCAAATCAACAGTTAAGACCGCATTTGCTTGAATTTTCATGTTCAGATTGACCACATAAAGGTCTCAACCAAGTGTTTATTAATGAATTTTATCTGCCATTTTTAACAAAATGACCGATATCTTAAGTACAGCCATTTCAAATCAGGCTACCACTTGTAAATTTATCATCAGAATAACTTTTGAAATACTGAATCAGTTCAAGTTGGACAATGAACTTATCACACAAATATCTTGGATGAATTTTGTTCCAACATTTACCTAGTTTCCAATTTGCAGCCACTTCAAATCAGGCTGCTACTTGAAAATGTGCCCCCACGATAACTTTTAGAATACTAAACTGGTTCAAATTAAAGTTGGGGAGTGAACTTAATACAATTCAAATATCTTGGATAAGTTTGCTAGGCAACTTGCTCCACCATTTTGTTTCCAAGTGGCAACCGCTTAAAATTTTTTTATTACAATAACTTTTGTAATACGGAATCAGTTTGAATCACATTTGCACAGTTGACATATCATTCAAATATCTTTGATAAGTTCACTGGTCATCTCAGTCACTCTGTCCTTTTGTTTCTAAATGGTGGCCACTTGAAAATTATCACAGTAACTTTTGAACCGATTTGCTTAACACTCCATATATACATAGCCATCATTAATAAATCCACCAAATTCATTAATAAATTGTACCTGCCATTTTGTAAAAAATGATGGCAACTTGATAAGAAAAGATAAATCAACCTAACCTTCCTATGAGCCGGAAGGACTTGTTTTAATTTTTTGATCAATAACCTCTAAAAAGTAATGATATCAGTACAAAAACCCTTAACGGGTTAAAAGTTGTGACGCAGCTACTTTATCACTATAAGAATTTGAAATATGGGTCTTAAAAATAATGATATCAAATTTTAAGTGACGCTTTTCTATTAGTTAAAATATACATAGATTTTCTTATTTGATCATTTGCTTTTTTCTTTTATTTATATTTACAGTGCAAACATAATATTTTTAACTTCAAGATAAGACAGATATATAAAATATACTCACTGATGCTTTTTCATTTGCATTTTAATTTCAAAATAACAGTTTTAAGAGGAATGATATAAAAATTCCAGTCACGCCTTGATGTCATTTTAAAAGATTTGTTTTTAGATTCCATTAAAATTACCTTTGTTTTGTCTACTAAAGTATATTTACACATTGAAACAGTGCTATTAATTTTGAAATATACTGTCAAATAATCACACTTTCACTGAGTTCGCATTATAAATTAAAATTATTTATTTCAATAAATCGATTTGTCTTTTGCGTCACGCTATCCAAAACTGTGAGTAAAATATATGCAAATGTTACTTTGTATCATAGTACCCAACTAAGTGAGAATTTGTGCAAAGAAATAGTGTGATGCAAAGAAAACATTTGCACAAATTTTACTTGCAGTTTTGGATAGCGTGACGCAAAAGACAAATCGATTTATTGAAATAAATAATTTTAATTTATAATGCGAACTCAGTGAAAGTGTGATTATTTGACAGTATATTTCAAAATTAATAGCACTGTTTCAATGTGTAAATATACTTTAGTAGACAAAACAAAGGTAATTTTAATGGAATCTAAAAACAAATCTTTTAAAATGACATCAAGGCGTGACTGGAATTTTTATATCATTCCTCTTAAAACTGTTATTTTGAAATTAAAATGCAAATGAAAAAGCATCAGTGAGTATATTTTATATATCTGTCTTATCTTGAAGTTAAAAATATTATGTTTGCACTGTAAATATAAATAAAAGAAAAAAGCAAATGATCAAATAAGAAAATCTATGTATATTTTAACTAATAGAAAAGCGTCACTTAAAATTTGATATCATTATTTTTAAGACCCATATTTCAAATTCTTATAGTGATAAAGTAGCTGCGTCACAACTTTTAACCCGTTAAGGGTTTTTGTACTGATTTTTATACAATAATCTCTATCCTATGTAATCACGACGCATTAATATAAAAATAAGATAAAGATTTCTGTATGATACTAGTGGTAGCACAAACGGCGGAAATTTCTCATCCGTGAAAGTGTCCTGAAAAAAGGGCGGGATGTATGACCGTTAGATTTGGCAACCATTTTAATTTAGTTCGTAATAGTGTTTAGACTCGCCTTTTTTTTCACACCACTATATAAATAAATTAATTTTCTGCAATCTGCACATATGGTTAAATAAGAAAAAAAGTTCCCTTTAAATATTGTGGTGTAAAAAAAAAGCATCTCCTAACGCTATTACAGATAAAATTAGAATAATTGGCAGGTCTAGAAACACAGTCAAACTTACCCATCTAGTATTAAGTCAAATAACTTCATAAACATTTGTATTTTTATTTTTTATTTTTTCAGAATATTTGATGAAACTTGGTTTATAATGAAAGAGCAAATAAGATACTTTTGACCTTATATTAAAACTTTTTTCATTATTCGCTGACGCTGTTGTTGTTGTTGTTATTGTGTGGATTAAAGCCAATGACTATAGCAGGATTCTAGGGCCATGGGTGGAGTGCCCTCCGTAAGGATGTCTGATGCAAATAAAAAAAAAAGAAAAAGAAAAAAAGAAAAGAAAAGGAACTTTTTTACGTGTAATACAATTCTTAGAAATGCAGTATAAGCAAATGTAAAAGTATTATTGTCATATTATTAAGAATGAATCTCAAACTTGCTTCACTACCAATATAATAATGCGTATATATTTTTTAAAATTAGGATATAAAACGATTTTATTCAAATTTTCTAATGATGTTTAATAATAAACGAAACTACTGACCAAAGCAGTTTTTTTAGTAAAGTGATTCAAACTAAAATTAGCTTCTTTTCACTTTTACATGCATAATAGTTTTTTACTTATTTTTCTGAATAAAATGCGTTTTAAGACCTTGACCTCGAATTTAAAGTTTAAATATTGATCTTTGGTTTGGTTTGGTTTGATGAGTACTGAGACTTTTTGCTTGCCTCGAAGGCCGCTTATATCTCGAAATATCCACACCACAAGGGTTTACAAGTTTTTTATTTAATACACAGTAACAAGTACAGAATATTTTGAAGACATAAGACAACACAAACATCCATGCCCGCACCAGGATTCGAACCTGGGACCAATAGATTCGGAAGGCACTCCCCATACCGACCGAACCACCTGGCCGGCCAAATATTGATCTTAAATTCAGGGTTGTGTGTGAATATGATTCCACCCTTTTTTGTAAAATAAAACACATTTGCTAGATTATAAAATGAAAGTATTATTTATGGAAAGTAGGCCATAAGTGCAGCTATAACTTTTACCCACCTTTCTGGCAATTGGCGAATTCCCTCTTTTAAAAAATCCTGGTATTCTTTAACCACATTTGTTGCGACCATGGAAGCCTCTGCGCAGGTGCGGATTGAACGAGTCCAGTGTTAAAATAGCGGTGACTGATAGAAAACAAGCGATAAGGGAACACAGAATAACTGGATGTTTGCCAAATAACTATCTCTCGGCCAATTTTGCATCCCTCAAAACTTTTGGACTCGGCCTCACTGCTAGTCGTAGGAAACGCGGTCGCACTATATTTGGAGGCGATCCAAACATTAAGCCATTTTTCGATCTCTGCGCCAGAACACAATATATGTTTAGAAAGAGAGAGAACTGTATAAACAGGAATAAGTTGTCATCTGAAGGTGTTATGTCTGGTGAATGCGGATGCAGGTGTAGAAATTCTTAAAATTGTCCTTTCAAGTAATTTTTTGCAGTGTTTACAAAATGCGTTTTTGCATTGTCATGCTGAAAAAGTATTTTTTTGTGCCTATTCACCAATACTGTTATTTTTCTCTTATAGCTTGCTTCAAACGTATTAGTTATCGTCGGTAAACATCATTATTGATAGTTTCACGTGATTTCAGCAGTTCATAATATATCACATCTTTCTGATCCCACCAGCTGCAAAGCATAACCTTATTGCAATGAAGATCTCGTTTTGGCTTCAATGGACTAGCTTCTCCAAGCTTCACCCAAGATTTTTTCACGCTTTTGATTCAAATAAAAAATCAATTTTTCCTCTGCAGGAACTACACTCCTGCTCAAAAGTTTAGCAACATTTGCAAACGATAAGTTTTTTTTTTTTTTTTTTTTTTTTTTTTTTAATTTAAAAACTTATCTTATATTGGGTATTTAATTAGATCTTCCTCATGTTTTTCAATGAAGATTGGTTAAAACAACATTTTAGGGGCCAGTAACAAATTGAACGAAATCATTTATGTTTGTGATCATCCTGTATCCTTAAGTAAACGAAACGATCTGTAACTTTTGAATATGTTAATATAAACCCTGTACAATTTGTGGATAAATTTATGTAACGATAGCTTATTAAATAACGGAGATATAAGCATTTATTTTGAAACTCCAAAACAAATAGCATGTTTTTATTTTATAATTTAAAGAGTTTTAAACCAAAATTATTCCTACTTTCAGATAAATTAAAAAAAAAAACACTTCTGAAACAATATGCTGCAATTGGAATACAAATATCTTAAATATCTCATGAAATATTTCATGAGCATTTTTAGGGAAAATGATTTCACTGCACATGTGCGAAAGATAGAAAAAAAATTATTACATATGTTAACCCATATTGGACCGCCGTCCTATTTATAGGACAGTTGAATTAAATGTCAATAATGTAAAAGAAACATTTAAAATCTGCAAAAAACTTGACATAAATTTTTAGAAATAGACTAAATTAATTAAATTACTGTGAAAAATGGAATTTGAAAAAAATATTAATGCTGCAGAATAATAAAGAACTTCTTCTGCTAGAGCATGTGCTAGTGAAAAATCCAAATGGTCGTCAAAGACGATGTCAACTGAAATCATGCAATAAAAAACCTGTTACAATTTGCAACATGTGCAATGTTGGATGTAGAGATTGTTTTTTGGACACCCATTCGTAAAAATCTTTACAATTTGCAAAATGCTCACTTTTGGACTGTGTAGAGACTGTTTTTTGGACTAACAAACAAAATAAAAAATTTTGTAAAATTATTATAATTTTTTAATTTTTCCTTTTTTATATGTGTAAGTATCTTATACTGACCATGTTTTTAAAAAATTACATTTTTCTAATTATTCGTTTAATGAGTGGTCCAATATGGGTTAAAAGCTAGATATATTAGGCAACTTTTGTCAAAAGTTCATTTGAATAGAGTAAAAATTAAGCAAATTATCGGCAAAAGAACGAGCTAGATAATAGGGTTCTTTTTCCAAGTGTTGAAATCTCATGAGAGATTTTTCACATGCCGCGTAATTAACCCTTATGCCGGAACATCGGTCTCAGAGACCACTAAAGGTTAGGCTTAGTGTAGGGACTTACGGATGCATATTCCTAGAACAGGGAACCGGCACTTTTGGCGATAAATGTCCAAGACGCCAAGGGTGTTTAACTGAAGCACTAGTGCGACGTAAAATGAACTCAACCTGTAGAGGATGGCATGTCTCAGAACAATCCTTAGGGGTGAGTCCTGAACCGTCGCCAATTGTTCACAGCGTAGAACTAGTGCAACGTAAAACCCGCTCAAACAAGGGAAACTACCCTTGGGGGTTGGCAGTGAGCAAGGGGCGGAGCCTTTACTGTTGAAATGAAACCTGTAAAATGTTATTAGAATATTAGGAATCTCAATTTTTGATCGCTAACAGACACATTACGTAAAAATGTCAGTAATTGAGAATTCTTTCTGAAAGTTTAAGTTCGATTGGTTTTGTTGGTATTAGGTAGAATTAGAGTGCTATGAAGAGAGTTACGAATGGAGTTAGATTTTTAGGGAAGTTTTGAGTTTCTTACGGAATTATGGTTTTCGACGAGTTCTTGGTGTTCGAGTTGGATTGGAAAGTATTTTAGGTAAAGTTTTTTTGGGATGATTTATTCAAAGTTTTTTCCAGTCGTCAGATATATTTAAGTAGTAAGTCATTCAAAGCAAATAAGAGTTATTTGTAGGAAGTCTTCCAGAGCCAAATCATTCACAAGTGAGTCATTACATGGAATTTCATTGAGGAGTTATCTGCCCTTTGAAAGGTATTTTTATCAGTAGCTATCCTTATTACCCATTTTTACCCATTGCGCAGTACTAATGCGACATTAAATCCAATCAACCATATAATATACCCTGCCGCCCCCTATGATACGTCATGATTGAGAAAGTAAATTTATGGCTGCAAGAATTCATTATTTATCTCCACAAAATTTCGACAAATACATTCAGTACCCTTTTTTCAAAAAGCTGTCTGTGCGACCGATGTTCCTGGTAAGCATGATGAAAACATGTTCCGGCCAAAGGGTTAAAATGAGCTTTAGGAAAACGTAATCACTGAACAGACTTTCGAAAACGATACAAGAGGAAAGGGTTAAATTTAACATGACAGTACTAAGAAAAAGTTTACAATTCAAGCTGGAGCTATCGTCAAAAACCGTGGCTATCAGACAGAAGTATGTTGACGCAAAAAATACGGAAATTGTACATAAAACACAACTACTAAATTCGTTTCCACACAGTGTGAACGACCATCTGTATGAAATCGTGCCAACGCAATTGTTTATATCCTTAAAATACCTAAGTATATATATGTTTATATATATGTAGTCATCTATTTCATTTTAAACCAAATACCAGTTTCTCTATATAAATATAATGCTAATATTATAAATGTCTCATGGTTTTCGCGTTGTGTTAATTTTTTCCTTTTTTCAGTAATTATTCTATTCATTTTCACTTTGCACATTGTTACAATATGATCTTCCTGAGGTTTTGGGGAAATTTGTTTTCCCGTAAAACCTGTTTAACCCACTCCACCCTTCTTAAGTCGTGATCTCTTCTGCTCTTTCTTCTTCTAGTTATTATTTTCTGTTATACTTTGTTCATATTTGCTATATATGTTCTCATCTATCAATTTTGTAGAAACAACTCATATTAACTTTTATAAATATATTTTTCATGGTGAAAATTTCACTTCAATTTGTGGTTGTTTGTTAATTAAATTCAAGTCTTCCTTCCTGGTGTTTCATCAACGTAATGTTGAACTTATATATATATATATATATATATATATATATATATATAATACATTTTTACTGCTTGTTTAGTTTTGTTTTTTAAATATGGTCTTCCTTCCCGGTGTTTTATCATTGTAATGAATCAGTATTAATATCTATATTTAGAAATAATTTTCATTGGGAATATCTTAAGAAAGAGTTGATGCGCTAAATAAACAACTTTTTAATACCTCAGAAGTGAAATATATTTTTTAGTCTCACAATTGATTGCAATTATTTTTTGCAATGTCTTTTATGTGATTATGTTACGATTCATGGGTGATCGTCGAAATTGGCAATTCACTTTAAACTGCAGGTGAATGAGCCTTAATGTGAAAATGAGCCTTAATGTGAAAAATAAATAAAGTATCTGTAAAGTGGTACCCGAAACTGCAACCGAATTTCTAGTCAATAACAAAAAATGTAGAACAATTTTATATTATTAAAAAATATTTTATATACATCACTATCCTTTATCTTCATCAAATATTGATTGAGAAAAAATAAAATGAATATAAAAATTCTATTTCCATATGTGTCACATAAACGGTAACATGGTTTTTGCATGTATTAAAACAATAAATATATAATCGCTTTTGTTTCATCCAATTCCCTTTCAGTTTTGGCATTCAGTTTCTGTTTTTCCATTCTTTTTCTCTATAATGTTACCTTTTGAAATTCACTTTTTCTTATTTCCTATTGATCCACCTTTATTGATTGTTTCGGCCACACTGTTTTTCCATCAACCTTGATTCTTTTATTTCGAAAACGGTGATTTAAAGAAAGATTTACATCCATTTACTTTTTGTTTTTTGTTTTTTGAAAAAGCTACGTCAAAACTAAATAAAATGAATGTCAGAAAATGCAATATTTTATATGCGCATATAGCATTTAATGCGAAAAAATAAGATTACCAACAAAGAATTTTTATTCTGTTAAGTCAACCAGAAAAAATAAGCTTTTTTTTTTTCTTTTTCTTTCTTTTCTTTTTTTTTTTTTTAATTCTTAAATATGAAATATTTGTCGTATCTATTTCATACATTAGAAATGACACTAAGTTTTTTTCAGTGTCTATGTCTTATTTATAGATTAAAATTTAAGTTTTGTAAACAAGAAAATTTTTGTATACAAATGACGTAATATAACAAATGACCTATATAATATTTATTTTTAAGTTTTTATTTGACAGGTTCAATTATAATGTTATTACTTTAAATAAACACTTTTATTTTCGTACTGCTTTTGCGAAAACTTGAAATATGTTCCATTTTCTGCATGATTTTTGTTAATTAGAATTTACATGTATAATTTTACATACTCTACAAGTATTTAAATCTTTGTGGTGGGGAGGGGGGATTTTGTTTACTGTCCTTAATTCGGATGGAACTTAATTACGGGATTTTTGAGAATAAGATTTAGAGAATAAGTTTATAAATATATGTTTTAAATTCCAATTTTTAATTCTTGCTGACTCTTTCTATCTTAGCTTTAGTTTCAAACCTTGTTTAGTAGGTAAAAGTTACAAAGCAGTATCAAAATTGCAGAGTTCATTATGAAAAATAACTGCTGTGATGAAACTAAGCTTTTTTGTCTCTAAAATTACTATTCTAGCTCACTGAATTTAACTGTAATTATGTTTTTAAATGTGTTTTTGAAATCTCTTAAATGCATTTTTAAATAACATTAGCATCAATAGCCGCAAAGAAATTAAATTTATCTTATTTAAAATTAAACTTTAATTACTTAATTAAAATCAGTATTTCGCAGTACATTTCCACAACAATTTTAAAGTTTTGCGTTCATAAAAATATCGTATACCCTTTATCTACCGATGATACTTTAAAGTACTATGAAAAATAACTGCTGTGATAAAACTAAGCTTTTTTGTCTCTAAAATTACTATTCTAGCTCACTGAATTTAACTGTAATTATGTTTTTAAATGTGTTTTTGAATTCGCTTAAATGCATTTTTAAATAACATTAGCATCAATATCCGCAAAGAAATTAAATTTATCTTATTTAAAGTTAAACTTTAATTACTTAATTAAAATCAGTACTTCGCAGTATATTTCCACAACAATTTTAAAGTTTTGCGTTCATAAAAATATCGTATACCCTTTATCTACCGATGATACTTTACAGTACTATTAATTTAAAAATCTTATAAAATCGAATTTATGGAAGAAATGCCAAATATATTTATAAGAATAAAAGTTATATACCCCACTTTAATCTCATTACAAGGCACTAGACGATACATGTAGCCGTCTTTGTTTTAGAAAAGATTTTATAGAATTCTCTTACTCTTTTTGCTTAGAATTTTTCAAGATCTTCCCGTGTGTTACAATTAATTTCTATATTACTTCAAGAATCTTCCATCAATGTTAGAAAATATATAAAGAACATAAACGTAAACATATTTTTACACTTTTCTCATGTCCAAACATCGTTTTCGACATCTGTGTACCAGTGGTACACTAAAAAACCACCTCACAAAATCCTCATTAATTTCTATAATATGGTGATATGCAATGTTTTTATTGCATATATCATTAAGTAATACTCTTAACTAACTAAAAATACATGCTTCAAATACAATTTTTGTATGTTTCATTACGCGTTAGATAAAGGTTAAGTCTTTAAATTTCGAAATATTTATTATTACCGCATAGCAAAATAAATAATACTTTTTTTTTTTTTTTTAATGTTATACAACTAAAAATTAGAGTTTCTCAGAAAATGCAACAGATTTTTACAAAAAAATAAATAAATAAATAAATATTAAATATTTGTCAAGAAATAAATAAAAAAAATTTAATCCAGTGCCTAAAGTAATTTATTTATTTTAAAATCGGTCATATTGAATCCAAATATATGAAGATTTATAGAAAACAAGTCTGTAAAATATAATTTAAAAAAATAAAAAAAAAAGAGATATAATTTACTTAAAGTTGATTAGATAAAAGTCGTACCATATCAGTGCATTTTTAATGGTTCACTGGTATCAATTCGTACAGCTAAAATTATTGTCGACTTTCAGTTACTCTTTCGAATGTAACGTGCTGATAGACGTTAATGGATTGTAATTAAAGAAAATGATTTATTAAAAAAAAGTTCTTTAATTCCTATTAAAAAAAAAATCTCTCGTAAAATATCATGAAACTTTACACGTTAACACAGTGCTGGTTTAAATTAAAACTTTAAACTCCAGTCCATTAAACTGATGTGTGAAAATTAAGCAAAATTTTATGTGAAAATCCAAGAATCAACGAGCAAGAAAAAAATATTGAATACGCAATAACGTCTCGTAATAAGTTGATAAAAGAAGATACTTAAGTAAAAAAAGAATACAAATGACTTTCATTAATAAAAGGAATAAAAGGGTAACAATAAAATGTGAAACCTTCAGAGCTGCCAACCTAATCCGGCAAATAGTTAGTACCGCCCCTTTTTGTACACCACTAAATTTTTAGAGCAATTCTCTTCAAATATTTTTATGATGTATTAAGTAAACAAATACTCTAAAAATTAAGTGGTGTAGGAAAAGGGGCAGTACAAACAATTTACCGGATTAGGTTGGCAGCTCTGAACCTTACTGAAGCATATCGAAGTAGCACTGGAACGTTTTTTGAACGTCTAACAGCGATTACGATCGTTCAAACACCATGTTTCATGTCAAAAGATATTCCATTAAATATTCAAAATATTATTTAGATTTTTATGAAAATGTGTGCGTTGTACCAATCATAAAACGTACAATTCCAGTTCTATGGGAAAAGTTTAATGTAACGCCGTCATAGCACGTTCTGTCTCAGTGCGAGTATTACGAATATGGCAAAATAGCCCAATTTTAGTTTTGATTTTGTTGACATGTCTAAAATACTATTCATTGGTTGTTGGCAAGTTTCTGTTAAGGTTAGGTCAATTCACTACGGTAGGGTCTTACGCCTGGATGTGCCCCCGTGGGTATCTTTCTATGTATGTGTGCTTAAGCCGCATTTACGCGAGTTTTGTAGGAAATCCATGAAAACTCTAAAAGTCTAGGTCAACAAGCGCGAACTGGTATCGAACCTGAAACTTCCCTATCTACCAGCTTTGAAAGTAGAATTACTCATTGGGAAGTAACAGTTATAAAATGTATCTTTTACACATAATTTTAAACTTTAATTATCTTATATATATATATATATATATATATATATATATATATATATATATATATAAGTTTTATGTTATTGAATTTAGTAACCATTTACTTTGGATTTTTTCCCGCAGTTTTGTTTCATTAAAAGTTAACAACACCACCAACAAAAAAAATAATAATTAGTTTAATATATATTTTAAAAATTATTTAAAATTATAAATGGAAATTTTATGTCACAATGAAAATTTAATGTTATCAATATTATTGATATTATTATTAAATTATTAAAGTTATTATTAAGTTGTAGCTTTCACAATACTTTTTTTTTTTACATTCTATAAATAACACCACTTAACAACTAACATGCACAAATATTTAATAAACTTTTTATCTCAAAATTAACATTTTATGTATACAATTTGGTACAATATTCACCAACAGATGTTGAAATATAGTTGCATATAAAATCGCATAAAGTAATACAGTGCAATTTATCAGCCTATATACGCCCAAATGAATCAGTATATTTTTTCATTATATATATTTAACATATCAAGTTTGATGCATTTATATAACATAGAACCTGGGATATTGCCTTCCCGTAATGGCGCCCGATTTAGGTTAATTTAAACATTTCTATAATTAACTTTAAGATAAGGGCGTATTTTTTTTCTGTCAAATGTGCATGAATGTAACAGTCATCCTTATAACGTTTATTTTTATTCTGGCTGATAGTTCTGATTGTTTTCTATCTGTTACTTTGCACCATTTCTGTATGGTTTGCAGAGTTGTCAATTTTAACACTTTTGGCTACCGGAAAGAAACAATAGAAATTTTTAATATATTTATGTAGTAATTTTCACTGCTTAAATTATATATATATATATATATATATAAATTTTCCGGTAGCCAAAAAGTATAAAAGTTGGCAACAATTGAGTTGACGAGATAATTATGAGAGATAGTTTTTATTAATTTTGACTGCAATTTTCTTTTAGCTCATTCCATGTTGGCAAAATTCTAAGATTTTCCCTTTTCTCTTGTCAGTCAAGGATTTTTCACGCCCTATACTCAAAATTGTTTCAGTAGTAAAATTAATCTCTAGGTAATATTTCTACACAACAGTCCCGCTCAATTTATTAAAATCTCATGTCATCTTATGCAAACAATCGCTTTTCAACTAGTCACACAGTTTTTTCAATTTTATTCTATTTCATTACAATGCAATACGTACTGGGACCCTTTAAAAAGCCCCCCTCCTTCCCCCTACGTAGGGTACTCTCACTCAAGACTAGGACCCAAATGCAATCAATTGGTCTTAATATCAGCATTAACACTATTATATTGCACTTTTCCTTTTAAAATTATTTAAAAGAAAAAAAAAATCTTTTTTTTTTTTTTTTTTTTTTTTTTTAACTCTTATGTTTTGCGTAAAAAATGTGTAAATTTTATTTCCAAAATGTGCCAATAATAAATAAAATGTTTAAATTTTATTTTAAAAAATTCTAATTTTTAATGAAAATCGATGGTGGTCTAAATTTTTTTTTCTGCACTGTACATATAATAAAATATGTCATATCTAAAACCTATTCTCGATTTAAATAAATTTTTTAAATGAAGATAATCTCTATAATTTGAAGTTCGATAAATAATCACAATTATATTAATTTCAAACAGTATAACATAATAATATTATCAGTGTAATCCTAGTGATACATATCATATAATACATATTTAATATCATCTAATACATAGATAATTTATGCATATCATCTGTGCAGTGATAGTGTTACAGAACTTTAAACAATAATTTAAATCTGTCTCATATCAAACAAACTAAATTTTTCCAATTATAGTGAATGTTTACAATTAATTACAATTTATGTAAATACTTAATCTTTGTCCTTATAAATGTGCTTTTCTTAACCTAATAAATCCAATATTTCTTAGTTGCGAATCTTTAGAGATAAGTATGAAAAAAATTTTTGTTAAAAAGTGTCAATCCAAACTCATACATTTTTCATATTATATATATAACGATATACATTTTTGGGATTTAAACTACAAAGAGATGTTTTTTGCAACCATCACAAAAGACTCGGGTTGCACAAAAGAGTGATTCCCAGTTTTCCATTCTTTATGACTGAAATGTTTATAGAAATATCACAACATTCAAAATATAAGAAGATAATCCTGGCCAAGTATTTGAATAAACAATTGACTTTTTCTTTTTCTTTTTCTTTTTCTTTTTCTTTTCTTTCTTTCTTTCTTTTTTTTTTTTTTTTTTTTCGAAATAAAGTATTTGTAACGCGTGGTTACCAATAAAAGAATTCATTCCTTTTCTTTTTTTTTTTTTTATTATTATTATTAAGTTCATTTTAAAAGAGAATATGTTTTGTATATATTTTTATTGGCTTTATGATTAGTGTTTAAAATAATGTAAAATATCTTTCTTATAGTTCAATGAACTTTAAAACACAATATATATATATATATGTGTGTGTGTGTGTGCATTTTAGAGCGAGTTGCTAACTCTAAAGTTACTTGAATTTTATTTCAACCAAACCTACTTTTAAAAATATACATATAAATATAATTTGACAAATAAGGAAGTATGTAAGAAAACAGAATTTCAAACGTTGAATAACCTTTAGATCCAAAAATAGATATTGATTAACAATAAAGTTATTTAAACACAAATACACAATAAATAAGTTATGAAAAAATTAAAGAAAAATCTTAATAAAAAAAAAAATAGTTGTAAGGTAAATTGAGTCAATTGCAGGTCACCGCAGGTAAACGGTATGGAGAGTAAAATCGTAGCGTAACGCAGGAGTTGAAGCAAAAGAATGTATAGCCACTTGTGAAGGAATGTTGATCGGAGATTGAAAACACGAAGTCTGGTACCAGCACAGAGTGACGTAATAGAATGAAATCGGGATGAGTTTACGCTGGCATAGAATAGAAGCACTAAAAGGAGGTAAACCTTGCGCGGTTTGCGTAAGGTGTATGAATATGATCGGTTATTGAAGTTATGGGAATTTTTCATGTTATTAATGTTATTATTAGAAAGATTTGATTACATCCCACCAATATAACATGATTACTGCAAGAACTGTTTTACTGGTTCCGAAGAAACGGGAAAAATTGAGGAAATGTCATAAACTGAGACTTATCTTTTTTTTCTGACCTCTTTTATGCATCCTTAATTAAAATAGTTTAAATTTTAATAGCAGACTTTTTCCTACGTTATTTGTTTTTTCTCTTTCTGAGTACAAAATAAAATTTTAGCTCTTCTCTAGTATTTACAAATCAAAAGCAGTTATGTAAAATAAACATATTAAAATCGAAACAGGAGGCTCAAACCAAGATTTCATTAGTACATCTTCTACCTTCCTTACAATTCAATCGACATTTTGATTATTTTAATTTTCTGTCTGTTTTTTCGTTTATTATTATTATTATTTATTTATTTATATATTTGCTATTCAAGGTTTTATTTAGTTATTTTATTCATTTAATTTCATATTTATTTACTTATTTATTTATCTTGATATTAAATCTGTGATATTACAATTGCATAAATGGATGATTGTAAAATTATAAAATTTAATAAATGATAATTATTTAACTTTTGGAAATTAAATATATATATGTATGTAGGTATTATATAGATATATATATATTTCTTTTCTATTTGTATTATTTATAGTTCTTTATAACTTAAAAAAAAGTTTTAGCTTTGTTTTGATTATAAAATAAAGAAGAAATAAAATAAAATGTTTAAGCAAATAATAAATTAAAAATTAAAAATTAAAAATGTAGTTACCCTTAGGTAGCATCGAACTAAAGATCTCCTGATTGCAGACTTGGACAGTACTAATTACGCCACTGGAGCGTTTAAATTTAAAGTGTTTTTTCTCAAGATTGTTCGGCTAGTGCGCGCTCTTGTTTTAATACGTTGCTACCTTAATAGTATACTGTGGTTCTGCGTAGTTTTGCCCCGAACTGAATTTTCCATGTCAGGGCCTCTCTTGTAAGTTGCATTCCAAGCCTGTCGGTGTTTAAAAATACTACACACCATTGATTTGAAAATCCTGCAAATTATAAACAAAAAACGTGCGAAAATTTTTTTATGTTCTTAAAGAAACCGTTATTCCTTCGTGAATATACGTGCTGTTCGCATACAAATAAATATAGATAGCAAAAATGAGCATCATAATATTATCCTTTAGCTAAATGGTGTTTAAGGCATTATTTACTACATGGTATCCCATTTTCCTTTAATTCCTTGCTGATCTCCTTTCTCCATTATGTACAAAAGGGGAAATATTTCGCTGAAATATAAGTGGCATAACTTATTTGTTATACCTCTGACGTTCGAAAAGAATCTACTTACAGATTTATTCTTTAGATATTACCCAAAATGTCTAAAGTCAAAAATGCCCATTTTTTTTTAATAAGTCTATAATTTTAACAGGAAAATTATTGTTACAGAAAAGTGGTTGAAGAGCCTATAATAAAAGACTGGTCCGTACGAACCCTGACTGTAGTCAACAATTTTCAGTCGTCAACAGTAATAGAGACAGAGTTGCCAACCTAATCCGGAAGATTGTTAATACCGCCCCTTTTTCTACACCACTTAATTTTTAAAATAATTATCTTAAAATGTATGAATTAAGAAGAAAAATACTCTTAAAAAAAAAAAAAAAAAAAAAAAAAAAAAAGACTGATGTGGGGGGGGGGGGGAAAGGCGGTACTAATAATCTACTGGATTATGTTGGCATCTCTGTAGAGAATACATTTCATAATACCACGGATTTTGTTGTTTTAATAAGGAGCTGTTGATATTTGTAGTTTTGAAAAAGTTTGAAAATTTTGTATTTTTTAAGATTCATTTACCCAAGAAACAAACATTTACTGCTTAAAAATTCTTCATAATTAATGAGAGAATATTCTGCTATTCTTTAATCATACCTGCCAACATCCTTATTAATATTCCGTAGTGTTGTTAATCCCGCCCTTTTTTTCACACCAGTAAATTTTTAGAGTAACCTTCTTCAAATGCAATTACGATGAAATATGAAGAAAAAAACGATACTCTATAAAAATGCTGGTGTGAAAGGAAAGGTGGGGCTAATAATACTACGGAATATTAATTAGGATGTTTTCAGGTAGGCCTTAATTATCAACTAAGAATCATATGAAAAGGTTTATAGAAACAATACAATAGTATTTTCGAAAATTTATGGTAGAAAAATATTACTCAACAATATTTAAAAAAAAAAAAAAAAAAAAAAAAAAAAAAAAATGTTAATTTGACTTTTATCTGAAAGAAAAAGTATAATTTTAAAAATATTACAGTGTTAGCATTCCCAGAAAAATGTTTCATGCACTTAACAAAAACATTGGAATAATAAAAGCTTTTAATTATTTCTAACTGAAATCCAGATATTGTGGACATTTAAAATTAACAAAAATAATTACATAAAAAAATTGCTTTGCTGTCGAACTCGCTTCTAATTTATAATGAAAAAAAAAAAAAGTTCTTTTAATATTTTTTTTTCTACTTCCTTTGCTTTAATGTTAAATAAATGGGTGTTTAACATTTTCCTTCAAATAAAATAGAAGGAAACCTTAAAGTATTTTTTAAATAAAATTAATCAAATATTTTATTTCACTTCTAAACACATTTTGAAAAATATTCAAAAATAAATTGAAATATGATGCTATCTTAAATTTATTCTTCTGTAATAAAAACCAGCCCATTACACTGCAATCAGTTCTAGAAGAATCAATAAAAATGGATCAATATGAAATAGAAGTAGCAAATTCTAAAAGATAAAAAACATATGACAACAAGAAAAAAAAAAAAAAAACTCACAAATGAAATAAAATTGTGAACAACCAAAACAAGCTCTAAAAAGGAGGAAATGAATAAAATTTTATTGTTTCGATATTCAGAAAAAGAATATCTTTTGCAGTTAAAATTATGAGACTACAGATCAACTTTTTAATACATTGTGACTTCCTTTTCGAGTATGGATTAAACATAAAAGTAGAATGTAAAAAAGAAAATATATAATTTTTGCTTGGTGCAGTTATTTCTATTTATTTATTTATTCATCTTTTTAACTAGAATTGAAAACCATGTCTTTTTTTCTTAGAAAAAGCGTATTATAAAATTTAAAAGTTTAGTTTCATTAAAAGTAGCTATAAAAAGATTAAAATGTCTCTTATTTCATTACTTTAGCAATTTAATCTTCTTCAAGGAAAAGTAAAAATTTTAGTTAATTTAAGTTTTCTAAATAAATCGTCAAATAGTTTGTAATATTTTGAAATTGGTAAATTTAAACGATGCTAGGTTTTTTTTTTTTTTTTTTTTTTTTTTTTTGAACAATGTTTAAACTTTTTTAGCCTAAGTAATGGTTAAAATTAAAAAAAATTCTTCGTTAAAAAAGGTGAATCAAAGATTATTTTTTTTTCTGCGCAATCTGGCAACGCTGATCCTATTTATAATTTTCCCGAATGTAACGAAAATCTTTTCACCTGTGAACGCCGTCGTCCAAAGGCAAAGCGCCGAACGACGAACCCAAAGGTCGTGAGTTCGATCCCACTCAAGGGCAAGTGGTTAAAACGGGTTTTGTTTAATTCTAAATTGTTTATTGCTAATTTATTCATTATTTCATTATGCTATTTATGTTTATATTAATTATTCAGCTAATGTTATGTAATTTCTAGGCTTTTCGAATTCTGGAAGATTCGTCAACTGTATATAAGCTGATGTAAAATTCAGTTGAGATGAAAATAAAGCCTCGAGTTGAGCTTTAAGTGCTCTGTGTTATTTCGCTCAGGTGTTTCTGCACAAACAGTTATCTAAGCCTAATCTACGTGACATGTTGGTGGAGACGCCGGGTACCGATAAGTAGACACATACGAAAGAACTACGCAAAGGTAAGCGACTCCAAGGACTTCCTCCTGAGTTTGAAAGTCTTCCCAATCCGGAAAGAAGTTCAACAATGATGCCTGACGAAGCCGAGTAAAAGCCCAACATTGCCACAGTACCAATCCTGACATACCAGTTACCTAGAAATCCATGCATCTTGTCCGGAGATGACCAAAAAGATGCCAGTAAATGATTAACCCGGTGGAAGGCGCGCGCTAACCCTCGAACTGTTGGAATTCAGTTGCAGCTGCCTGATGCCATAAGTGTGCTAATTCGCCAAAAATAGTAAACTCTCATTTTGTTCCTTCTGCTCAGTTTGTGTCAGCGTTTTCTCATCATTGACCCCATCATTACATTAATGTTAGCAATACATGGAGCAAACAGATTTAGCGAAAGCCTCATATTTGTGCAAACAATAATGAAAGTGTAATTTGAAATGAAGATCTGCCATACGAAATTTGTATACGAAGGTTTACATAGCTCGAATAGTTTTGCTTTTTAAAGTAAGATATTAAATGGAATATTAAACGGTTTGTTGGTTGGGTTTTACGTCACATTAGTGTTGCGCTTTGGGTAATTGGCAAACAGTCTGGGACTCACCCATAAGGATGGTCCTGGGGAAGTAAATGGAATTGGTGCTTTGAGAAAAATGCTATGAATAGAATTACATGTCTTAATAAAGTTTCAAGTTGTATCGGAGTTATGGCTTTTGATAAATTTTTAATATTGTAGGTGCATTGTAAAATATTTTTGATGAAGTTCTGTTATGATTATCATTCAAAATGATTCTCCGATTTAATCTATCTTCACCATGAAGGCTCCAATCAACTCCATGGAGGACCAAAATTTTGATGATATGTCTTCCAGTGGCGGCTCGTATTGAGGGTACTTCATCGAAACGTCTAGAAAAAGTACAAAGAATGGAACTCTTATTCACCTAATTGGCTGATTCGCTTATTTCGACAATCTAAGTAAATATGTTAACACTTCAAAAGCCAATTAAAAGAAAACGTTTTCGTTGTTAACATACTGTTTTCAGTCATTAACCTGTAGCCCTCCCAAAACGTCACTCACGAGCCGCCACTAATGTCTTCTGACCACGTTTCGGGGCGTATCCTAGACAGTTGCCATTTGTCAATACTGTAGCACTAGTGCTACCTAAAACCTATATAATCTCAACCATGTACATACATTTATCGGTAAATATAAGATGTCATCGAAGCAAGGGAGCCATCTACTCCGTAGAGGATCAAAATTGTGATGGTATGTCTCTGGACCATCCTTAGGAATGAGTCCTTGTACGTCGCAAATTGTCCAATAGTGCAGCACTAGTGCGACGTTAAACCCAGCCTGCCTACCCATCCTGTAAATATACAAAAGTATACACCCTTAAGTGGTGTGTCCTAGACTGTAGCCAATTGTCTTAGCGTAGCACTAGTGTGACATAAAACGCACGTCCGCTCTCTCTCTTAGGGTTACATACAAACGGAACGCTTGCAATTTCGATGACGTAAATTTTGCAACTTTTTTGCAAATACAGTCGGCAGTAAAAGTATCCGAGCACTAGCGAAAATTCCTATGTACAAAAAGTACACTTAATTCAGTTTTGTTAAATAAATCCTTGTCGAATCCTGTCCTTAGTCAGTCTAAGCACACAATTCGACAAGGATTTATTTAACAAAACAGTGTTAAGTGTTCTTTTTTCACATAGGAATTTTTGCTAGTGCTCGGATACTTTTGCTGCCGACTGCAAGATTTGGAACGCTTGCAAACGGCTTTGCAACTGGAAGTGTTTCATTTGTATGTACCCCTAAAATGTTTTAGCAGTTGTGGTGACTCAATCATCCCATGCGAGTGCTACCGGTCTAATTAATTTAATGATATTTTAATAATTACGAATTAAGGGAGCTGCGCTGAGCGGGATTAATGTTGCGTTATGCTGCGCAATTTGCAATTGGAGACGCTCTATAGTTAGTTGGTTGATTTTTAACGTCACACTAGTACTGCGCTATGGGTTATTCGATGTACCCCTAAAGATGGTCCGGAGACATGCCATCACAATTTTGATCCTCCACGGAAGGTATGGCCTCTTAAAAGTAATATATTATAACTAAATTTAAATATTCAGTATTTTTTTTTTCGTTATTTGAAGACGCTCACTATATACTTATAGAGATTAGTGTATAATCGATTTTAAACATTTTTCCCCAAAAGTTATTTTTTTAAATGGCGTTTGGAGGAGTTTTTCTTTTCTTTCTTTTTTTTTTTTCATCAAGAATGAGGTTGAGTGAGTTTAACGTCTGACTAGAACTGCGCAGTGGGATATTAGCGGTAGTCAGTGATTAACTTTAAGGGATGGGTTAAAGTGTTATATTATTTACATATAATATTATGTGTATTTAATTTTATATATAATGTTTAAATTATATCTATCTATCTATCAATATATATATATATATATATATATATAATCAAAACATGTATGTATATATATAATAAATTGTTTCCATACGTATTTTAAACCCTAGGCTTAAAATCAATATTGTCTCCAATAGCTCACTATGCAGTTCTAGAGCGACACTAATAAACCCTTTCTAGTCTAATCCACATGTATTCAGTGTTCTGTTTGATGTAACTCGCACTCTCTTACGTATGCTGTGGAGGGTTGCAATTTTTGGCACGATAAGAAAAGCGCCATGTTGGCGATTTTTCGAAACCGGCTACCTATTCCAATGAATTGTCTTTGTTGGGGTAACTGAGTCACCCCAGCGAGTGCTACCGGGTTAAAGGAAATTCAACGTATTGCTGCCTACAACCACTGGGATGAGCAAATGTGCCTAGCAAACGTAGTCTTCTAACTTGCAGGAGCAACTAGGAAGTGGTTTGGTAACAACGAGGACACGTTCACTAGTTGGACTGTATTCCCGGAGGCACTAAAGAACACATTCTTCTGGAAAGATGACGTTCGAAGACAAGCTGAGAGGCAACTGCTTACTCGTTTACAGCAAGTTGGAGAGACATCCGAGTCCTATATCCAAAACGCACTCTCTCTTTCCGAAAAGTCAACCCTTCCATGAAAGAAGAAGAAAAAGTGGCTTATCTCATGAAGGGTATGGCAGAGAACCTGTACCAGATCGTTGACGCAAGACTATCAAATAGTGGAAGCTCTTACAAAACGTTGCCGTCAGATTGAGAGCCTTCGATGAACGAGAGTAAATCGACCAAGATTCCAAAGACTACCTAACGTGTCTACTATATCGACTGAAATGGACATCGATAACATGAGGTCACTGATACGAAGTATTGTGAGAGAAGAGCTTCAAAAGGTTTTGCCCGATAGAAGAATCTCTCAAGAAAACGAACCTGTATCTGCAATGGGCATTGCCTCGATTGTCCAAAAAGAAGTCATGAAAGCTTTAGCTCTTATCACGGGACAAAGACGCAATATCAAACCTCGATAATCAGTACCAGTTAGACCGCGGCAAAGACGTGGATTCAAAAATAACACCACTACCCAGCGTAAGACCGACCTATGGAGAACTGCCAGTAATGTACCAATTTGCTATCATTGCGGACGTCCAGGACATGTGCTGAAGTACTGCAGAGAAAGACAACAGATATTTGCAGACGCAAGAAATTCCAGGATATCCAGACTTCGATGAGATATGGACAATGAATCCTTAAATAATTTTGACAACTACATGCAGACCAGCTCTACCAATTATAGAAGAGGTTCACCCTAACCTCGCCGTTCCTTCAACCGCCGACAGTCACTGTCACCTGTACGTCGCTCCAGCCGCTCCCCACTCCGACCTGACGAGGAAAACTAATTCAGGCGACCTGTGAAGGAGGTAAGGCCGCAACTGTAGAAAATCCTCCGACGTATACCACGGCAAATTTCGAAAAGAACACCATCTATGTTACAATAAATGGACAACGTGTAAAGGCTTTTGTTGATTCTGGTGCTGACTATTCCGTCATCTCTGAAAAATTACGTAGGCAATTAAATGCACCCATGTTCTCCGAGAATGGATCTATATTGAGAACTGCATGTGGAAAACCCATATTTGCCTCAGGAAGTTGTATGTTAAAAGTAACTTTAAGTGGAACTACGAAACCATTTGAATTCATGGTGTCCCAAGTTGTAGCAACCAAATGATGCTTGGATGGGACTTTTTCCATACCACAGAATCCATAATAGATTGTGGAAAGGAAGAACTTCAACTTGCAAAAATTCTTTCAGACAATACCTCATCAACTAAATCAGACTACCCTCTGTTTGCTGCAATAGATTATGCAATCTAACCACATTCAATCCAGCAGATATGTGCCCTGAATCCATTAATTCCAGAAGCAGATGCAGCTATGATCATCGGAAGTGATATTCTCATGTGTGAAAGAGATTTGTTTATACCAGGCCTCAATAAATTCTGTCAATGATGGTTGCTGCAAAGTTTGGGTAACGAATGGCTCTCGGAGGAATTCAGATAATACCAAAGGTATGAAAATAGGCTGCGTGACGACAATAACAAATAATTCGATCAATTCGCTCACTGATAAGGACGAAGAAGAGACTAAGGGGCACAGGTCCAGGGAAGAGACTCACTCAGGAAAAGCTTACAAAAATTATAACTGCCGCTTTAAAAGACGAGTGATTCAATCTGCTAGAAGAATTTAGTGACATTTTTTACTTCAACATACAAGTCAAGAAGTCAAGATGTAGTACTGTGAAGCACAAGATAGACACGGGTGACAGTGCACCAATCAAACAAAGTCCTTATCGCACATCAGCTGCTGAGAAGTGCGGGATTGAAGAAGTACAAAGAATGTTAAAAGAAGATGTGATACAGCCATCAAACAGCCCGGGGTCATCTCCAGTTGTACTTGTAAAGAAGAAAAATGGCGACTGGCGATTTTGTGTCGACTACAGAAAGTTGAAGAAAATCACGAAGAAAGACATGTATCCTCTGCCACGAGCTGATGATGCTTTGGACTACCTTGCTGGTACAAGAATTTTTTCTATGATGGACCTGAAGTCATGTTACTGGCAAATAGAGGTTGATGAGAAGGATAAATTAAAGACTGCTTTTGTAACTCCGGACTTCATGAATTTAAAGTCATGCCATTTGGTTTGTGCAACAGCCCAGATACTTTCGAACGAATGTGAACACAGTATTAAGAGGCCTTAAATGGAACAGCTATCTATGTTACCTACACTGTAAAAAAAAAAAAAGTCCTGTTTGCTGCAGTTTGCTGCCAGAAATTTTCTGTAATTCAGAAAAATACGTTCTATCAACGTAATTTTTTCGTTGATAGAACGTTATTTTCTGAATTACAGAAAATTTCTCGCAGCAAACAGGACTTTTTTTTGACAGTGTAGATGATATCATACACTGTTAAAAAAATGCAGAAAAAATACAGAAATTCTCTGTAATTTCAGAAAAAAAGTCGTAAAATACGTTTTGTCTACGTAATTTTTCCGTAATTTACGCCTTTTTTTCTGAAATTACAGAGAATTTCTGTATTTTTTCTGCATTTTTTTAACAGTGTAGTATATGCCCGAATATCCAAGAACACCAAGTACGATTAAGGAAAGTTTTAAAATGTATTCAATAGGCAGGACTGACGCTTGACTCTAATAAATGTGCTTTCGGAAAGAAGAAACTAACGATATTGGGACATTTAGTTAATCAGTATGGTATTTATCACGATCCAAAAAAAAAAAAAAATAGCGGCTGTAAAGAAATTCCCTGTGCCAGAAAATACTGCAGATGTTCGAAGTTTTCTTGATCTTTGTTCGTGTTACCGACATTTTATTAAAATTTTCGCCATCATTGCAAAGCCTCTACATGACCTATTGAAGAAAAATGCAAAGTTCGTATGGACCACTTCTCAGAAAAAAACTTTCAGTACTCTAAAGAATTTACTGACCAGTGGTCAAGTCTTGGGGCATTTTCTTTCGCACGCAGAAACAAAGATACAATCAGACGCCAGTGGTTATGGAATCGATGCTGTACTAGTGCAATTCCAGATGGTAAGGAAAGACCAATAATCTATGCATTCAGGTCTCTGACTGCATCTGAAATGAATTATTTTACAACTGAAAAAGAACGTCTTGCTGTCATATGGGCGAACAGAAAGACCCTTCCGGAAGACTTGTTTGTTGGGCCTTTGCGGCTGCAAGAGTGCGATATCAACATTGTCTAGAAGAGCGGACGCAAGCATTCTGATGCCGATTCACTTTCGAGGAACCCCCTTCAAGAAGCAGCGGTCGAGCCTGAAAGCAGTGATGAAATTCCACTCCTTGCAAATATCACGGACTACAGGAAAGAGCAGCTAAAAGATAAGCAGTTGAAGTCCATTACAACAGTTCTCAAGAGCGGTGAAGAATACCAAAATCACCACTTAAAAGACGGTATACTCTATAAAAGAAACTACGATCATATGGGACAGCAATAGCTTTTAGTGCTACCGAAACGTTATATTCTAAGAAGCCTTCATGATGTTCCAACCACCGGTGATCTTGGATTTGCCAAAACGTACGACCGGATACGGAAGAAGTATTGTTGGCTAGGACTTTTTGGGTGTACGCCGAAATGTGACTCTTTGCATGAATGTCAAAGAAAAACAAACCCTCTTAAATTGCCACCAGAGCAACTACAATCAATAAAACCTCCTGAAGCACCATTTGCTAAAAATGGAATAGACTTACTTGGACGCTTTCCAGTTACCCGAAGCTGCAACAGGTGTATAGTTGTTTGCACAGATTATCTCATAAGATTCACAATTACAAAGGTTTTACCTACTGCTGAAACTACTGAAAGAGCAAAATTCATGGTTGAAAAAGTTATACTGAAGCATGGTGCTTCTACAGAAATTATAAGTGATAGAGGGCGTTCCTTTTTATCTCATGTTATAAAAAAAAATCAACGAAATGTGCCAGGTATCTCATCTATTGACAACCGCCTACCGATTTAATAAAACATTGGCAGACATATCATCTATGCATGTTGACGTTGATCAGAAGAACTGGGAAACTATTTTGCTGTTTGTGACATTCGCCTACAACTCATCGAAACAATATACCACGGGATTCAGTCTCTTATTTCTTGTTCATAGCAGAGGAATGCAGACACCTCTTGAGATAATCTTTCCACACTGAAAAGAGGTCTATGATAACTACGTACAACATCTCATCACCAAGGCCGAAGAAGCAAGACAATTAGCAAAACTCCACATACTTGAAGCCCAAGCAAGACGACTATCTGATGTGACATATGAAGTAGAATACATGGAAGGACACAGAAGATGAAATCCTAAAGACGTAGTCCACGTGTTGAGGTTATCCGAAGGAGCAATTAATTGACGAAAGGGAGCAGGAAAGTTACAGGCAACCGGTTACAAGAAACCAAACAAGATTGCAGCGGAAAGCTGCTTTCCCCTAAGGGAGGGGAAATGTAACGAAAGTCTTTTCACCTGTGAACGCCGTGACCGAGAGGCAAAGCACAGGGCTGCAAACCCGAAGGTCGTGAGTTCGATCCCACTCAAAAGCAAGTGGTTAAAAATGGTTTTTGTTTAATTCTAAATTCTTTATTGCTTATTTATTCATTATGTCATTATGCTAATTATGTTTATGTTAATTATTCAGTTAATGTTATGTAATTTCTAGACCTTTCGAATTCTAGAAGTTTCTGTTCTAGACGATTCATCAACTATATATAAGCTGATGTAAAATTCAGTTGATTTGAAAAAAAAGCCTCGAGTTGAGCTTTAAATGCCCTCTGTTATTTCGCTCTAGTGTTTCTGCACAAACAGTTATCTAAGCCTAATCTACGTAATACTATTATACATAAAATATTACAAACATTTCTTTAAGTCTCCTCTGTCCCGGTCTCCGGTTATCAAATCCAATTTAACTCTATTGTGAAAGGATGTGGATACATAAGAGGGTTTTTGGGTGATAATGGGTGATTTCATGTTCCCTTTTTATTATGTAAATGGTCATACTACTAAAACAAAATTTGAAAAATTGAGTTTAATGTTTGTAGAGTCCCCTAATATAAAGAGTCGTTGTTGGCATAATGTTAAATGTAAGCTCTGCATGGGGGCGTTATTTTTACAAGATACAAAATTTTAGAACAAGAAATTTTGCATTCATGTTTATATTACAAATGGATATACTATATATGTATATATATTCTTTCTAATCAAGGTATTTAAATCCATAGTATAGTGTTTGTAGAAAGACGGATATTGGAATATATCCTTAAGAAATATTGTAGCATAAAGATTGCAAAATAAACGCCTATAGGCGGAGTTACAGAGATTTGCAAATAACACAGACTCTATACCCTCTGCATTGAAAGTGTAAATATTGTTTAAACTGTAGCGATAAAAACAGAGTTAAATATTTTTTTTAAGTATATTTCATGTACCAAAAGATAATTTTAAATTGAATTTAATTAGATAAATCCAATTTCATCAGTCGCATCATCTTCCGTCTACACTTTTAAAAATTCCAGTTCAAACTTCAACCACTATATGGAGTAAAGTTATAAGCAATACCATAATATGGTTCAACCTCATTTTTAAGTTTTCTGCTTCTTGCGATTGAATTTAAGTTGCACCAGAATTTGGAGCAACCATACATCCAATTACAAGAAAAGTATGAATCAATAAAATTCCTATTGAAACCAAACCAATCTTAAAATAAAGAGCGTGGTCAAAACACAAGGTAAAGTACAAATTTTGTGTAGCAACTCACCAATGGGCCAAGATATGACTCTAGAAAATTTACTTCCTTTTATCAAAATCAAAGAAACAGAATTAGCGTTCAAGAAAGCGTAGCACAGTTCCAATGTGTTTTACTTGACACACGAAAGTCTGCAGTTCGATCCCGTCTCGTCGAATTTCGATTTTTTTTTTTTTTTTTTTTTTTAAATATAATACCAGTATTTGGTTCAACATAAAATTACCAAATCATGGTATAAGGTTAATCCATCGGGTGGTTGCATCTCATTCAGTACCAAGTTTTGGTTCAAACTAACGCCAAATTTTTGACAGTGTAGAGAGAAGTAGTACCTTCAGCAAAACATTCATTGTAATCATTGTTGTATTTTATTTATTTTTTTTTAAATATTATATCAGTGACACGAGCCTTTTATCTTTATGCTATGGTGTTCTTCATAATATATTTCAGCTAGAAAATGTTGCGCTTTTGCGCTCATATAAGTCTCTAAACTAAGGGAAACAACATTTACTAGAATATTATAGGTAATATTGATGGAAAATTAAAATACGTATGTTTTAAAATCATTAAATGCAAAAAATTAATGCGCGTGATCAGGCTCACACTTTCTTCAATTTTTGGCCGAAAATCCATTTTATGTAACCTCATCCTTTGTGTATGGAATTAAACATTACCTCGTTTATTTATTTATTTTTTAATTCCGTTGTCATATTAGAAAAAATCTCAACCGTTAAATTATAGTACTCTCGTTTTCCAAAAAATATTGTTTTTTTTTTTTTTTTTTTTTTTTTTTTTTTTACATTTTATTTTACAGCGAAAATAATAAGAAAGGTACACTTAATAATTTTTCGCATACTAAAACTCAAAATTGAAAGTTTAAAAGTTTAAAAAATCAATTTAACCAATTTAATCAATTTAATCTCAACCGTTAAATTATAGTACTCTCGTTTTCCAAAAAATATTGTTTTTTTTTTTTTTTTTTTTTTTTTTTAGATTTTATTTTACAGCGAAAATAATAAGAAAGGTACACTTAATAATTTTTCGCATACTAAAACTCAAAATTGAAAGTTTAAAAGTTTAAAAAATCAATTTTTAGAAAGCGAGTACTAATATAATAGCTGTGTCTTTTTCCACATGGGAAAAATAAAGTTTTAAAAAAATACATTGGCTAATGATCATTTTTAAAACCAAATTTCACCATAGTGTTACGTTGGATTTAGTGACAGGAAACGGGGAAATTGCTAGAGGAAGAGTGAAACCTTAAAGAAATTTTTCTAAATTTTTATGTGCAATAGTAATAAATATTGCGGTAAAAGTAATTCAAATTTTGAATTAAAATATGATTTTCTTCCAAACAATTGATTGTGTGATTTTAATTAAAAAAAAAAAAAAAAAAATCAAGTTATTTATCAAGTGCCGCAAAATATATGTTGAGTACAAAGTATCTATCGACATTACATAAAAGTTGTAGTTACTATAGTTATATTGTTTCAATTGTAAAGCCATTTTTTTCCTCTACATCCTTCTTCTCCCTCTATTTTATTTATTCCTCTAAACCAAGGACAAAAATGTATTATCTATTATATAAAATATGTATAACAGTGGTCATTATCAAACTTAATTAACAAAATGATACCTCAAAGACAACTTACATTCCCTAAGAAACTTTCGGCCAAACATTCATGGCCTTAATCATAGGTGAAATGACATGAAATTTCTTATCTGTTCGTTAGCTTCAGCATGCAGCGCCATCTTTCGTCGATTTCGGTCTCGGCTGTGTTGCAGGCATTTTCACAGTTAATGATTTCCACTGCTTCCCTTTTTATGGAATAGTAATGGCTATTATAATTTGAGAGATTTTTAACATTATGGAAATCGATATTAATATTTTCGTTATGGTGAACCTGGGCAAGTGCAGTTGTATTTTTATTAAATTTAATATCACTGGAATGTTTCTTAATTCTATCTTTAAATTTGCGTTTGGCCATGCCTATGTAAGAACCAGAACCCCCCATATTTTTTAAAATCAATTTTATAAACTCCTGCAGTTTCTAGATTATGAATTTTGTCTTTATCATTACGAATTCTTTGAAATATGTTTTTATTGGGTTTTATAGGTATGTTAATTACGATTTTAGCAGCTTCAGTTTTAATTTTATTAGAGGCACCTTTGTCATAAGGAATAGAAGTAATATAAGTAGGAGGACCTTAGGAATTAACATACATTTGATAAGAATTAACATACCTATAAAACCCAATAAAAACATATTTCAAAGAATTCGTAATGATAAGGACAAAATTCATAATCTAGAAAATGCAGGAGTTTATAAAATTGATTTTCAAAAATATGGGGGGGGGGGGGGGGGGGTCTGGTTCTTACATAGGTATGACCAAACGCAAATTGAAAGATAGAATTAAGGAACATTCCAGTGATATTAAATTTAATAAAAATACAACTGCACTTCCATAATGTTAAAAAACTCTCAAATTATAATAGCCATTACTACTCCATAAAAAGGGAAGGAGTGGAAATCATTAACTGTGAAAATGCCTGCAACACAGCCGAAGCCGAAATCGACGAAAGATGGCGCTGCATGCTGAAGCTCCCGAGCAGATGAGAAATTTCATGTCATTTCACCTATGATTAGGGCCATGATTGTTTGGCCGAAAGTTTCTTAGTAAATGTAACTGGTCTTTGAGGTATCATTTTGTTAATTAAGTGTATTATCTATATTTCAAAGTATTTTTGTACCAATGACGTTAGTTTCAGCGTAATCCCCGTGAAACTTAGGCTCTTATTATTAAGAAAGTATTATGTTTAGATCGCAATTTAGTTAGTCAAAGCAATTTTGATGCAATATTTTTATATGCAATAGTAATAAATCTTGAAATAAAGTAATTGAAGTTATTTAACTTGTGCTACAAACAAAGTATGTAGCCGCATTACATAAAAGTTTAGAAAGTTACTACAGGTTTGTGAAAATTGATCTTGTTTCTGCTTTGCTTAAGGCTTTTATTTCCAATTAATTTCATACCTCTTCACTTCTGGCCCAAGCAGTAAATGACCTTCAAAGTTATGTAATTTTTTACTTTTCTTGTAATTTCAAAGTCTTTTTTTTTTTTTGCCAGAAGTCAACCACACATATGTATCTTTCTCCATTTGGGTAGTTTTCAGTGTATGTATTTACTGAAATATATACAGTCGTGGTTCACTTCTGGCGCAAGACGATTTTGTGGGCCAGTGTTTACCAAAAATGCAATCAATTTTTAGAATTTTGAATGACCTTTCTGCCAAGAGTCAACCGTAAGTATATATGTTCTAATAGTTAATCTGGAAGTAGTATAATGAATAATAACTGTCAGTTCCATGGTTTACTGCTGCCACATAAAGTATTGCAATCCGTAAATTAATACTTTTTTGTAAAAAAAAAGAAAAAAAGAAAAAAAAGACAACTTCCATGTTTGACCTCCAAAATCTCAAAGAAGTTTTTTTTTTTCAAAAATAAAAGAAATACGGGTCCAATAATTTGTCATAAATAACATATCCTGAAAATGCCAACTACACATATGTATCTTGATCATTGTGGGTGGCAGTGTGTCTCTGGACCACCTCTAGGGTGAGTCCCAGTACGTCACCAATTGCCCATTGCGCAGAACTAGTGCGACGTAAAACCCAATCAACCAACCAACCTTTTGGGTAATTTTCATTAGTATGTATTTACTGAACTATACACCTTTGCTCTCCATTTGTGGTGTAAGAAGATTTTGAGGGTCAATGTTTCACAAAAATGCATTCTTTTTTTAGAATTTTGAGTGACCTTTGTGCCAAGAGTTAATCACTTATGTTTTAATAGTTAATTTGGAAGTAGTAGAATAAATATAACTGCCAGTTCCATGGTTTACTGCTGGCACAAAAAGTATTGTCATCCGTAAATTGATATGTTTTTCGTAAAAATAAATAAATAAATAAATAAATAAAACAGACAACTATCATGTTTGATCTCCAAAAACCCTAAGAATTTCTTTTCCAAAAAAAAAAAAAAAAAAAAAAAAGTGGGGGGGGGGAGGTCTAATAATTTCACATAAAGAACATATCCTGAAAATGTCAATTATCCAAACCTGCCGAATTTGCTCGAATTCTTAAAAAATCTGGCTCTTAATTGCCAAATATGTTATTTGTCTCACCTAAAGTGTCTCAGCGGATTTTTGAGCTTGCAAAGTGTTTTAGCGTTTAACTTTGATAGTGAGTTTGGATCAGATAGTTTAAGTGGTTCAGGAAGGAAGTAGTCCTTTTTAGGCAATATCGCCAAAGCAGAAATTATTTTGCTGCAGGGAAGGATAGAGGGATGGGTGGGTTTAACGTCACTATCGAGCTATGTATTGGACAACTAGTGACGGTCTGAAATGCACGCCTAGAGGGCTGCACGAAACACTGCTCGGCATGAAAATTGCCCCCAACACTATTTTATTGATTCCGAATATGACTCCCATTTTGCCCTATCACCCACCGTTTTTTAGAGACGGCTCCCTATTCTTATCACTTTTCAGTGATTTTATGGCTATAAATTTGATTTTTAGAGATTGGGGGAGAAGATTATTTTAACTGTAAATATCTTCTGAGGGACTACCGAATTGGAAAATTCTAAAACATGAACATTTGCGGCAAGGGAAAAATTTAGGGGGAGGGGGGATTTTCCACTGAAATTATGTATTGCATGTCTTATATTTTTTTAATCTGCTATTAATGCTATTCATTAAACATTATAGTTTTTTGTTTTTAGGTGTTAAATTATTTCTTTTTCATTCTCCAAATCAAATTCTTGGACATAAAATTACGTACAGTGATAAAAATTGAGGGAGGGGTGGTGTTCCAAGAAAACAGTGGGTGACAGGGCAAAATGGGAGTCTTATTCGGATTTAGGAGGTCATTTTACAAAAGAATCAACAAGAATGTTATCAGAGCTCGATTTTTTTTTTTTTTTTTTTTTTTTTTTTTTGCCGCGCAGTCAAATTTATTGATTGGTAACAGATATGTGTTGATTAGTAATAATATATATTTACATTGAAATATAATAAAAATGGATTTACAGATCAGTAGCCTCAACGTCGCATTTCTGTTATTGAATTGATCATTTTTATTTATTCCACATTATTTAAAATTATATATATATATATATACATACGTATAATTAACTCGTTACATGACGATATTCTGAGGGGGGCTGCCGCACGCACCAATTGTATCTATCTGTCTATATCAATATATATATATCTCCCAAAATTAGTATTACATATCTTAAATACATATTTCGTAATTACTATGTTTAATGCATAATTTATTCAAAATATTTTGCGTAGCCCAGAAAACAATTACGTCAAATGTATACACACCATTTTCTGCAGAAAACATGCTTATGTTAATTTCATTACGTTTAATGCAGTATAACCATGTTAAAATTCACTTGAAATAAATTCCGTTTATAGATCGTAATGATAAAAAATTCATTTGTGTGTCCCTGTATAAGAGCCACAAATACTACGCGCATTAAAAATCCTATTTAGCTAATTTCTTGTCACTCATAAGTACTTGTATTCAATTTTTTGTCAAACGAATGATTGCATAACGTATTGAAATTATTTTATGTCTTATAAACTAATTACAAACTCTATTTCTTCCATTATCTACAGAAACTATTATTTTAAACATTTCAACAATGTAAGTTAATTTTATTGTGTTGAATAGAGTGAACCACGTTAAAATGTGCTTAAATGAATATCTGTGCATAGGCTGTAATGGTGTGAAATTTTCTTTCTGTATTCCTGTAAACGAACCACAAACAATATATACACCAATAAAAATTATACAACTAATTATGTGTTAATTGTAAGTATTTGTTTTAAATTTGACACCATTTGGATAACTACATAACATTTTTATAACAGTTTGGTGGGGTCCTGTATATTATTAGGTGTATGGTCACTTTTTTCTACATAAAACCTCCCTTTAAGCATTTTAATTATGCACTTTAATTACATTATGTTGAATGCAGTATAATCATGTTAAAATGTTTTAAAAAGAAATTCTGTCTTTGGGCTGTAATGATAAACAGTACTTTATGTGTCCTTGAACAGTAACCATAAACAATGAACACATTAAAAAATATACAACTAATTCTGAATGACAGATGAACATGAGTACCAATTTTAAAATCAATCGGGTAATTTTATCGGTCGCTACATACAAATTCTTTCCATAGGCCGTAATAAGAAATTTTTTGGTGTTTCCCTGTCAACAACTACAAACCAAATACGCACCAAACAAAATATGCAGCTAGTATAGCGCGTGAACATATGTAACAATTTGCAAACCAATCGGGTGTTTTTTGCGGCCGCTATGGCGATGCACACAGACACCAAAAATTTTTCGAGTCTCAAGAAAGCCTCCACTGACGTTTCGGCAATAAATATATATTTTCATCAAAAGCTTTTAATTTAGGCAATTTTTAAACTGGAAAATTAAAATTGTCAATTACTAACGAAATAACATTTTGAAACTATTATTATAAATATAAATTATAGAAAAGAGAACAAAAATGATTCACAGGCATTAATCTTTATATATTGATTTGTAAAAAATAGAGAAACGTTTTAAATTATGAAAAATACTATAAAATATGATAAAACTTCAAATAATGTCCATTGTATTGTCAATTATTACTTGTTTACCCACTATTTTTAAATATTACATTAATCGAATCTTTCTTCTCAATCTTCAAAATAAATCTTTTCCAACAATTTTGCAATCACGATATAAAATACTTTTTTCATTGTAATTTTAACTGATATGCTAGTTGTATTTATTTACTTAAAAAATAATAATAAAACATTTACCTCCACAATAAACTTCACATTACATGAGTTACACATCCATGTTGCATTACTGAATAAATGAATGTTTGAGATGAGTTGGTTTTGAAAGTCGCACAATATCTACGTTGTGGGAATTTGGTAACAGTCTGGGTTCCTCTTCAAAAGGGGATCCGGAGACATGCCATCCCGATTTTGATACTCTGAGGATGCTATGGCATCAATTTAGGAACATGGAGGACATTGTAGCCACGACAGATTTTACGTGCGCCAACTAGCTTTAGTTTACATGACGGTCTTCAGCCGGCTTGAATATCTAACCCGCACTCTTTTAATTACGAGCTCGGCGCTTTACTAAAGAGGCTACTGCGGCCCCAAATAAAGATGTGTTTGACTTGCATTAAACATTTCTTTTTAAGTCAAACATATTTATGTAATAAGAACGCATAATTTAAAATATTTATGCAATTTCCGAAGTATTATTTATTGAAGGTCTTTTAGAATGCTAAATGATAGATTTGTACTTATGCTGTTGCGAAAGCGTTATATACTGTAAAATTTACAAAAAGAAATAATTATGCAATGGAAATCCACATTCTTCTATTAAAGTTTCAAATATATTTTCGTAATAAATAATCTCTCTCTCCGTATATGATTTTGATACAAAATACAGAGTTTAAGCGATATCTTTAATATAAATGTCACATTTGTATCACGCGGTATAGACCATTATTTGCTGCCATATTTAGAATCACTTGTTAGCAAAGTTTAATCACGCAAACTGTCAAAACAATTTCCATGTATCAAATTCCCTTTAAAATTTTAAACTTCCGAAATTAAATATATTAAAAGTGAAATACGCTATAAGTGGATTTCACTGTCAAATAATTTGTTTTTACAATAAATGTAATTGTATGATTTTATTTTATTTATTTATTTATTTATTTTGTCTATTCGTACTATAATCAATATTTTAATATATAAATGTTATAATTTGTTTTTACCCACCAGGACGCGCACTCTGATATCGATCACGAAGATACGTTGTGGTACATATATATATCAATAGCTGCCAACATTCTAATTATTATTCCATAGTACTGTTAGTTCCCGACCTTTTTTCCACAGTACTTAATTTTCAGAGTAATTTTCTTTAAATTTATTTACAATTGAATAAGAAGAAAAATACCTTAAAAAATGACTGGTGTGAAAAAAAAGGCGGATATTAACAGTGCTGTGGAAAATTAATTAAGATGTTGGCAGCTATGTATACCCCAACAGTGTTTTAAATTGTATTTTATGACTCAAAAAGTTATATAAAATAAGAAAATGGAAAAAAATAATTATGCAAGTTTTTCCTCTTATATTGTAGATTTGAAATCCCCCAGAGAGTTCTAGCGGGTTAAGTAATATTAAATTTTATTAAAGTAAATATTTCATTCTTCTTTGAAAAAACTCTATAAATTTAGGTACGATTCATGCTATATTATGCATATGGAAGACAAAAATAATTGTTACAGGATATTAAAGAGTTTGTATCATCATAGAATATTTAGATTAGCTATTATTAGGTTTAAAACTGCCCCCTCTAAACTCCAAATTTCATACATCTAACTTTCTATACACATTTTTCATTCTTAGATGTAAATATTGGGCGAGTGCGAAAGTTCTACTCATGTTTGGATACGCAAATTTGCAATGGAGTTGACGTCACAGGTGATATTGTAATGACGCAAATTGTCGGCCAATCAAACGTGTCACATTTAAATGCATCGTATCTCACAAAGTTAATTATCTCAAAAAATAAATAAATAAATAAATAAGTAAAAAAAAAAAAAATCAGATGTGTAACATGGAAAGCGAGAAGGAGCATATAAGACATTGTTTGTTATACACAATAATTTTCCACAGTACTTAATTTTCAGAGTAATTTTCTTTAAATTTATTTACAATTGAATAAGAAGAAAAATACCTTAAAAAATGACTGGTGTGAAAAAAAAGGCGGATATTAACAGTGCTGTGGAAAATTAATTAAGATGTTGGCAGCTATGTATACCCCAACAGTGTTTTAAATTGTATTTTATGACTCAAAAAGTTATATAAAATAAGAAAATGGAAAAAAATAATTATGCAAGTTTTTCCTCTTATATTGTAGATTTGAAATCCCCCAGAGAGTTCTAGCGGGTTAAGTAATATTAAATTTTATTAAAGTAAATATTTCATTCTTCTTTGAAAAAACTCTATAAATTTAGGTACGATTCATGCTATATTATGCATATGGAAGACAAAAATAATTGTTACAGGATATTAAAGAGTTTGTATCATCATAGAATATTTAGATTAGCTATTATTAGGTTTAAAACTGCCCCCTCTAAACTCCAAATTTCATACATCTAACTTTCTATACACATTTTTCATTCTTAGATGTAAATATTGGGCGAGTGCGAAAGTTCTACTCATGTTTGGATACGCAAATTTGCAATGGAGTTGACGTCACAGGTGATATTGTAATGACGCAAATTGTCGGCCAATCAAACGTGTCACATTTAAATGCATCGTATCTCACAAAGTTAATTATCTCAAAAAATAAATAAATAAATAAATAAGTAAAAAAAAAAAAAAATCAGATGTGTAACATGGAAAGCGAGAAGGAGCATATAAGACATTGTTTGTTATACGAGTTCGATAAAAAGAGTACGGCAGCTGCAGCATGTCGCAATGTTTGTCAAGTTTATGGGGAGGATGTAATAGACGAAAGCACATGTTGTCGATGGCTTCGTAAATTTAGGGAAGGAGACAGAAGCTGCCAAGATCAGGCTAGGACTGGACAGCTATCACATGATGGAGACGACGATATTGACCAAGCCATAAGGAACAACCCGTACCCAACCGTGCAAGAATTAGTGGAGACCTTGAACGTACACTGGACAACGGTCGAGAGACGGCTGATTAAGTTGGGTTTTACGAGAAAGTTGGATCGTTGGGTTCCACATAACCTGACAGCTAATCAACGGGATAATCTTGTCACCTGTGTTTCCTTTCAGTTAACTTTTTAGCTTTTTAGGGTTAGCTTTTTAGGAACATTGCGTCCGAAGTTGATGTTCTCAACATTGCACCATATGAAGTGTTAACATTTTTGCCTGTACGAATTGTCAGATTTATCTGTAATTTTGAATAGTATTCATTCATTGAGCCTTTATTTTAACTGGAGTTGTTAGTTAGTTCGTTGGCTGACTGGCTGGGTTTTTTAGGCGCAAGGTTAAAAGTAGGACGGTCTGCGCTAAAGGTTTTGAATCGCTGCGTGCAAAAAGGGCTACAGTCCTTCAAACCGCGGCCCACCAGCGGCCGAGCGGTTCTGCGCTCAAAGCTGGTAGATGGGAGGTGCCGGGTTCGATCCCAGGTCGCGCTCATCGACCTAGCCGTTCGGAGTTTTCCGTGGTTTCCTCCGAAACTCGCGTAAATACGGGCTAGGACCCCTTAGAAAGACCCCCACGGAGGGCATTCCCCCTATAGGCCTAGGACACATAAGGAGTCAATCGGCCTTAATCCTACAACCAACCTTCAAACCGCTTTTTGAGAAAACTGAAAAGAAGCTATCGTCTTTCTTGCAAACGCAAGAAATCTGAAAAAGTTGCACATGCTCTACTTCATAAGAAAGTTTTCTGCGATCATTTTGATTTCAACGTGTCAAGACCCTGAACTGAAGCCTTTTCTGCATGCACGCTGTAAAAACGTGGATTTATCTCTCATTTTTCTATTATCTTTTTAAGAAATAATTTTAAATGTTCATCTTTATTTGAGCATAGCTGCCAACATTGCTAATTTTTAAATCAGATTTATCAATAGTATTTTCAATAAAGAATCTGTCGCATATATTTTCGACAAATACATAAAGTTAAATAAACTGAAAACATTTCTAAAAATCTTCCGGTATGAAGTCTCCGTTGAAAATAACGGAGACTTGTTACTACGTTTGTACATGGATGATATACTTTAACATTTGTAAACTGAAACATTTCTTTAACACATTTAGACCTAACAGAAAAAAAAAACAAAAAAAAAAAAAACACCTGGGACTGAAACCTTTTCTACATGCATGAAAATATTCGTGAATATCTCTCAATACTCGATTATCTTTTAAGTACGAAAGTATTTTAATCTTTACTATTTTAATCTTTACTAACTAAATTTTTATTAATTAAAACTTCTACATAGGGGACACATCCTGCCGTAAAAATACTTTAAATTATAACTTTATAATGCAGCCAAAACGCCAACACAGATAACAAAGAATGTTGAAAGGATTTATTAGAAAGATACATGTAGAGTTATTGGCAGATCTTCATTAAACAAGGCATTGAATTCCCAGCAATCAATAGCGGCGGTCAAATTTGATATCAATCCTTTATTTGGCTGTGTAAGAAAGGTAAGAGTTTATGCTAGGAGGGGTGACTTTTACAATAGTATTTTTTTTTTTTTTATGAGATATCACTTCTTTTTGCAGGTTATGTATGTGCTTTTATAAATATAATACGTATGCATAATGAATATATTTGTGTAATAGATCAATAAAATTCGTGTGTGTTGTGCATAGATATAAATATATTGTTACGCAATTGTAAATAATACTAGTTATTTTTATATCCTTTCATTCTAAGAATCGTAGTCAGATTATAAAATGTCAATTTTCTGCATTTCTAGCTTGTTTCTGTGTTAAAAAAAGCTCGTTTTTTCTTTAAAAACCAGTCTCATCAGGGCACGTAATGAGCTTGGTGACGAATTTGGAGACTTTATCGGTCCTTGACATTTATTTTGGCGACCTTGGTAAAAAAAAAAAAAAAAAAAAAAAAAACACTTTATTATCGATATATCAATTGTCTATGCTGTGCCTCGATTATTACGGAAGTTACTGTAAAATTCTGAATTAATAGGAAGCTATAAAAGGGGTCCCGTTTAGACCACTGAGGTGAGTTTCTCGCCAAGACATTATGGAATGGAAAGTTCTGCTTGACTAAGTCTCTAACATTGAATTGCAGCCTATTGCTATATGTTATTTCTATGGTATCGTTTGTGCTGTGATTTTTATATTGTTAGTTGTTATTTAAGCTGCGTTTTCTGGTGAAACTGAAGTTGATTCGTGTTTAACAGACATATAATCTTCCGAAATATTCTGTAAATAAATTTTTAAAACTCTGCAAGGTTCGTCTTTCCTTCGCAGATAATTCACGATCCCCGAGTACGCAACAATTTGTTTGTCTAATGCTTATATATTATGTGAGTGTATAATTCTTAGGTAACCCATGTTTATGAATACGTATTTATATTAGTATGCGTGCGTTTTATATTGACATTCGAATGAATTTGTATTGTATTTATTCCTTTAAATTCTACTTAAACTCACTTATGTCATTTTCATTTCTTGTAATTTATAATTAAAAATCTGAATTGACTTCACTCGACTTTCTGAACATTTAGTAATTCTGTTTAAAAAGGTTGAATCAGGAGGATAATTTAGTAAATAACCGAATGTGAGAACGTTTTCATTAGAAAACTGGCTTGCCATTTGGCACATTTGGCGATTCATGTTCACAACGACACCCAACGGTAATACAATCTGAGGAATAATTGAGATGCAAATGCTTTTCGCACGTGTAATTCATAAAAGATTAAAAAATTTTTGCCTTTATATAGGCAATGTCGTTGCCAGATAAAATTTTCAGAGAAGGTTCAATGTTTAGTACGTAATATTAAGTGTTTAAAATGAAATATAATTTAAAAAAAAAATTCGACAAATCTGCAAAATTTTGGGTGTTTTTAAAATCCCGAAATACCTTCCCCTTAGCTACGGTCCCGAATATAGCTAAATGTTTCTAATTTAATTTGGCAGTTTATCGCATGAGCCATGAAAGAAAGTCAAGTGAAAATCGTCTAATATAAAAGTATCCAAAAGGAAAAGGTAAAATTTAAATATCTCTACCGAAGTTCGTGTGTCAATACAATGGAACGCAATTTATTCGAATTTATTTCCTGTTCCTTTAAAATGACTATGACTGGTAAGCATGCAATCTTCAGTAATGGCCAAACAAAAAAAATCAGTTTCAAAATCAGTTTATTCTTTTTTAAGTAATTATAAAAGCATTTTAGTTTTTAGCTCCTACAGGACATGATACGCGAAAATTCATTCATGCTTCTCTGTAAAACAAGGTAATACATACATAAATTTTCCTAATGATCATACTTTAGCCAATTATTGTACCATTTTATAGCACTTTTTCTGCTTTAAACAGTTTAGCATTAAAAAAACGAATTTCAAATAATATGCATTCATAGTGTTACAAAAGTATTCTCGTTTGTATCGCTTGAAAGAATACCATAAATTACAGTACTTGTAACGATGACTTTAAACATATCTACTAAGTTTAAACTCAGTAGAAAATTCAGAATTTGTACGCTATCGTGTCTACTCACTTACGTACACATCAGCATTAATGCTACAATCATTAAACTCTACATAATTCGCATGATGATAACCTGTTATATATATATATTAAATTTGAGTTTACTTGAGTGCAGTGTTTAAACGCTATTGCGTTCACTCACTCAATTACATATATGCATTAATCCTATATTCATTTGAACTTCATATGTATTTAATGTTATGGTGACCTAAACTTATACATATTAAATTTGAATTCAGTATTATGCAGCGTTTGGACGCTATCGTACACATTCACTCCTATGTATGTACACATTGTCCTATATTCATTAAACTATTTCATGCGATGGTAACCTATAATACACATAACATATTCGAATGCAATCGAATTTAGTATTTAGACGTTATCGCGTTCACTCGCATACATACAGCCACATATAAATACAGATATCATTGATAAAAAAAAAAAAAAAGAAAGAAATGAATTCAAAAGATCCCCTAAACATATTAAACGAACTTCAGATAATTTCAGACTATACATCGTTATGTATAAAAATTCTATTTTGTATCCGTGTAAAGAAAAATAACTAAGAAGGAAACATTTAAAAGGTGTCATCTTCAAAAAATATTGAAAAAAATATGTGTGATTCTCCTGTTCGTAAAACACCAGAAAGTGAAAAAATTATCGGCTGAAATCAATTACAGTGACCACAAAAAATTATCAAAATTAAGCATGTTTGGCGATTTTACACTGTTAGACGATTGATTTTGAGTACTTGGCGGAGAAGCAAAACATGGTTCTGTTCGTACACGGCAATCTCGGTGATAGAGCACTTATCGCCTAACAGCGCTAAATCGCCAAAAATGCTTAATTTTGATAATTTTTTGTGGTCGCTGCAATTCATTTCAGCAGATATTTTTTTCATTTTCTGGTGTTTTATGAAGAGTAGAATCACATATATTTTTTTCATATTTTTTTAAGACGACACCTTTTGAATGTTTCCTTGTAAGTTCCACATCATTAAAATCTATGTAGCTGTGTGCCATCTCTAGCATTAATATCGATTTTGAGCTGAATCAAAATCAGTGTTTAGATACTATAGTATTCACTCATACTCATACACATACAGTCGGTAACAAAAGTATCCGAGCACTAGCAAAAATTCCTATGTAAAAAAGTACACTTCATACAGTTTTGTTAAATAAATCCTTGTCGAATCGTGCTCTTACACTGACTAAGAACAGGATTCGACAAGGATTTATTTAACAAAACCGTATGAAGTGTACTTTTTTTACATACGAATTTTTGCAAGTATTCGGACACTTTTGTTACCGACTGTACAAGCATACGTTCATTACTTTAAAAAATGAAAAATGAATTCAGGAGAGCTCAAAATTCACAGAAACACAAAAATGTCAAATTTAAATTATTCCATGAAAACAATATTTCTCTTAATTATATATGATCGGAATTTAATTTTATGTTTTCTTCCATCCCCCGTAATTTTTTAAAGGTAACGAATCGCTATTTATTTAATACTAGCAGGCTTTGCCCGCTTCACTACATTAAAATGATTTCTTTTTAATTGAATAACTGAAACGTTTAAATAAATATATTTTGATTGGCGACTATTTTCGCCACAGATTTAGTATGGGATCTTCTTAGTGATATTAAATATTTTTTTTAGCTTATCGAATTTATACAACAACATTATTATTGAAACGAATATTCTCGAAAACAGTTCAATAGTAAAGCTTATTCTTCGACTATTCTAGAAACTGTTGAAGCTGTCACTAATATAGCAAAAATCACTATTCGATGAATGCTCTGGAACATTCTGAAAAACATTCACTTGTTCCACAGGAGTAAAGCAAATAACATCAAATGCTCCGGAGCATTAATCTTCGCAAGCTCAAGAAAAATGTTCACTCGCTTAGAGCTCAATCCTTAAAGTGCAATCACTCAGTATAGGTCTCTGAATAACTCTGATTCGCAGTGAGTACATACTCTCTCGCATAAATCAACTCACTCCTATTTATATCTTTTTCCGATGATTCCATCGAGAATCCCATGGAAAGCTCGAGATCTGTGCTCCCGTGGGTCGGAGATCTTTGAAGAGGAATTCTAAAGTACCATTTTTCATCAAACTTGGTCGCCCACTCACCAAGTTTGTCGCCAAGGCTGACCCTACTGAAAGTGAATAAATGAACTGCCCTTTTATTTTCACTTCTCCTGTAAAACTGCTTTCATTGCAACAGTGCTAATGATGCGGGGCAAAGAAATAATCCCTTATAACAATATGCTATGAGCACTATTTCTGCCGCATTTTAGACAACTAATATTTTTATGGTTATATATATTTCCCATTAAACGTATTCTTATTTTTATTTATTTATTTAAATATTAATTTAAATTAATCAAATATTTTTGCCGGACAGCGTGCAGGTACAGGCACACACAGCAGCGCGTATATTTGTATTATAAATTAGCGTAGTGACTGGTATATAAAAATAATAAATAAATATGTAAACTTTACCGTGCTACACAACTTTATTATTCCTTGGCAGCTTTTGAATTTTTGTCACGATATTAGTGATGATTTTCTCCTCTTTAATATAATTTCTTGTATAAAAGGCGGAATCCTATTTTGGTGATACTTTTATCGGATACCTTTTCGTTAATTTGTAACAATTCTTCATATTCTGTTTATATGTTTAATGGTTTTTAGGCTTAAAATAGCGCTTGAAATAAATTTTCTATTTTTAAAAGTATATGTTTTGTTTTTTTCTATAAAATTATCTATTCAGATAAAAACAGATCATTTATGTGACTACTATTTCGGTTAAATTTTTTTTAATGGCTATTGCTAAATTAAAATGGATTAAAATGGTTGTTGTTAAACTTGGCTTAAAACATTCGGTTTCTTTCAACGCAAAATTTAAAAAATCGCCCAGTAGGATCTACAAATAAAACTGATAAAATAAATTTATAGTTTATAGAGTTTATTGTAGTAAAGAAACGCTACGTAGTCAAATGTGACGTCAAGGTCAGTTTTGTTTTTTCTTTTTAATAACAACTTGACACTAAAAATCGACAAAATAATAGTTAAAAAAATATATATATATATATATATATATATATATATATATATAATAATACCATAAACTATATTAACACTTTATCTATGTATATAAAATTTTCAAAGTGATACTGACGTCAATTTTTATTAAATGCATAATTTATTTTATTTATTTATTTTTTCACGTTTAAGTAAACGTATTTATTTTCCTGTCAAAAAAAAAAAAAAAAAAAAAAAAAAAAAACCTCATATTTTTTTTTTTTTTGGCAACAATTAAATTAAGGATGGGTATTTTTACAGATATTATGAAATTAATAATTTCATATTTTCATTAATTAAAAGAAAACAAATCAAAAATTCGGAAATCGGGCTTCGAGGTGCATAAGGACCCCTCGGAGGGCACCTTCATGTCGAAACACGTGACTGCCCGAGCTACCGTTTTTACGCTACGCTGTCCACACACAGACACACAAACATTGCATTATATATATATAAAGATTCCGCTTTACTTTTGTAAAAGTATATTTAGCGCATCTTTTAAACATTTATTTATTATGATCTTTGCGGATAAAATCACTCTGCGAATTTTAATCCAATTATTTTTCTTATTAACAAACATAATTCTTATAAATATTTAAAAAAAATTAAGAAAAAATTGTCTTTAATTTATTTCTATTCCTTTTTTGTAAAAAAAAAAAAAAAAATAAATAAATAAATACATACATAAAACAAAATAAAGAAAGATATTTATTACTATTTAGTGTCTCATTAAATTTCCAAATTAAATTCATGGAAACGAGCGCCATCTCTTGATAAATTCACAGAATTTTTTGGGTTAAATATTACAAAACTGAAAATAACTAGCCTGTAACCAAAAATATTTTTGATTGGAAATGTTGCTAAAATAGGTCAGAAGGAATGTTTATGCAAATTTTCAGCTCATTAGCTGCAGAACTCTAGGCTCTATCTTGTTAAAACTTAACAAGAATAAGAAGAAGTAACCGGCAAATTTCAGGTTTTCAAGATTATATTACTCAGGCCTCTTAATTCGGATCGACTCGCAAATTTGTATGTTTTGTATTAAGGGTATGCTCAAGGACTGTGTGAGAAATCATACACTGTTTAAAAAATGCAATTTTGTTGCCAGAAATTCTCTGTTAAAATTACATAATTCTGTGTAATTTGAGAAAAAAGTTGTATATTATAAAAAAAATTACGTTGACAAAACGTATTTTACTGTAACTTTCACAGAATTCTGTAATTTTCACAGAGAATTTCTGGCAACAAATATGCATTTTTTTAACAGTGTAGGTCTTGGAGACCAGAGAACTGAAATACAGGTAGTTGAAAAGTCCAAGATGCTACGTCGACATAATATACACTTATAGAGTTTCGCTATTTAATTTCCTACTTTGTAAATTTCTTTTTTCTTTTTTTTTTAATGTTTACTTTAGCTTTGTGGGCCGGAACGCTGCTACGTTTCTAGATACATGGCCATTTACCGATAACACATATACATCCATTGACTACATATTAAAATAGGTCCTGGACCAGTAATCTATTTGCTCCCAAACATCACATTTCCACCAATTCATTCGCCAGACAAACATTTCATGTCCCCTATAGCAGGTTTCCAATTCCACAGAAGCGATTATCGCCAAAACAAGGCGCTCATTCATCCAAAAACCGTAGTGATGTTCGCGGAATTTTCCTCCACAGCTAAAACAGAAAATCCTTATACTACTTCCTATCAATACTTAATATATACAGCAGATTTGTAAGCTTGACTCGGAGTACAGTCTGTAACAAAAGTGTCCGAACAGTAGCAAAAATTCCTATGTAAAAAAAGTACACTTCATACGGTTTTGTTAAATAAATCCTTGTCGAATCCTGTTCTTAGTCAGTATAAAAATAGGATTCGATAAGGATTTATTTAACAAAACGATATGAAGTGTACTTTTTTTGCATAGGAATTTTTGCTAGTGTTCGGACAGTTTTGTTACCGACTGTACGCTTGTATATCTTCGTCACATTCCGGCAAATAGCAAATGACAGACATGCATTACAAAGAATTGGACACACAGGTCCCACGCGGGAATCGAGCCCATTTCCCTACGCTCGAGGATGTTTGGCAGCGTCGTGACATAATTACTCGGCCACGGAGGGCCGAATAACCATATATGTACATTTACGTTTTATATGGTATTTCATCTAAAGTGTTGTTGATAATGTACGAAATGACTCTAAAGCCATTCGACGTCATGATGATGATTTTTTTTCATTTAACCTATAGAAATGTTAATTTACCCCCCCCCCCCCCACAAACAGTGGAATATAGCCAATCATAGCACATATTTTTGCCACAAACAGTGAAAGCTTCAACTCTTTTTAGTCGTACACTATTTAGATGGATTTTCGTACATTCTAACGATGTCCACATCCTTTCGATATGACATTTTTAAGTAAATCAAAAATATAGAAATCTTAAATTTGATTTTTATTTACAAACAATTATATATATATACAGTCGGCTGCAAAATTATTCGAGCACTAGCAAATAATTCCTACATTTAAAAAGTACACTTAAGACTGTTTTGCTAAGTAAATCCTTGTCGAATCATGTTCTCAGACTGATTAAGAACATGACTCGACAAGGATTTATTTAACAAAGCTGTATTAAGTGTACTTTTTTTTGGCAAGGATTATTGCTAGTACTCGAATAATTTTGCAGCCGACTGTATATATATATATATATATCTTTTAGGACTTTTGCGTCGAGCAAAATTATCGTCAAAAACATTCACTAGTGGTAGCACTAGTGTAACTCAACCACTCAATCTCGTTTGAAATATGTACAAAGTGTGAAGAAATGTGACAGTTTTGGGAGTTGCAAATGTTCTTGCGAAAGCAAATTATAGAGTTAACAAAGTCTTAAAATAAAATGTCTCGTTTGCAAAAGGGTGTGGGTTCAACGTCGCTTTAAAGATGCGCAGTCCGCATTTGACTATGGTTTTGGATTCACCACTTTGTTTGTTTTGGACAGACTCCCCGATGTCATTTAATGCATTGACTACATACAGTCTGTAACAAAAGTGTCCGAACACTAGCAAAAATTCCTATGTAAAAAAAGTACACTTCATACGGTTTTGTTAAATAAATCCTTGTCGAATCCTGTTCTTAGTCAGTATAAAAATAGGATTCGATAAGGATTTATTTAACAAAACGATATGAAGTGTACTTTTTTTGCATAGGAATTTTTGCTAGTGTTCGGACACTTTTGTTACCGACTGTATATTAGAATACACCACTGACTAGTAACCTTTTTGTTCCCGAACATCACTTACCCTACAGTCCATCAATTCATTCGCCAAACCGACATTCAGCTTCCACCAAAGCAGATTTCGTCCACCTACCCTTGTCCATCAATCAGTGATAGAAGTAGAATACAGATTCCCTATACTGGCTATGGAGAAAAATTCTGCGAATATCACTGCAGTTTTTGCACCTTTTTTTTGACGATAATCACTTTCTAGGCAACCAATTTTACGATTTCACATGTTTTAAATAGTTTTTCCTCTTACCACCAAAACTCCAAAGAAAAGTTAAATAGAACAGCTTTCAATGAATAACAACACTGTAAAAGAAAACCTATTACCAGCTGCAATCTGTGATTTATTTTATCCAATCACAGAGAATTTCTTGCGAGAAATTCTCTGTGATTGGATAAAATAAATCACAGATTGCAGCTGGTAATAGTTATTTTTTTACAGTGAAGGATTAAATTACTTGTTTTTCATTTCAGCTTGTATAGGTTGTGGTTTGTGTTTAATATACACCAAAACGAAGTATAAAACAGTGATAACAAAGGTGGAGGAAACTTGCTTTGATGGAAGTGGAATATCGGTTTGGCGAATAAATTGGTGGAATAGTGGGGATATGACGTTCGGAAAGAAAAAGGTTACTAGTCCGGGGTCTACTCTAATATACAGTCAATGCCCTTGTCACAGAATTGTGTCACCAGTTGTTGCCAAGAAAGCATTATCGTCAAAGGAAGACGCACATTCACCCAAAAACATACAAGTGATGTTCACTGTATTTTCCTCCACAGCGAGTACAGGGAATCCATCCTCTACATCCTAACAGTATTCAATGGTTAATTCCACGATTTGTTGAAAAAAATTATATCCTTTTCATGGAGGATCAGATGTGTGATGTCATGTTTATGGATCACCTTAGTGGTGAGTCCCTGACCGTCGCCAATTGTCCAAAGTTTAGCACTAGTGTAACGTAAAATTCACTCAACCTCAAACTTGAAAATATCACAGAAAAAATTTACACTGTATTAAATCCCTGTACATAAAGTTTTAACCGTTGAATCACAACAGAAAAGCTGCAAATAATATTGAAATTTACGCTTTCGCTTTCAACGCTAAATACGAAAATGTTACTGACAATTTCCATTAACCTTCGTTGGTTTGCACCAAGGAGCTTAAATATCTTAATCTACTACTTTCTATCCCGCTTGAGGTTACTGAAGCGGGGAAGCCATCCGTACTGCAGACCACTGAGCTGAAGAACAACTGGAGGAAATGCTAGACCGATTTTCGCGTGCCGTTTTTTGAAGGTTTGTCTTTCAAGCGTTGCATGGCAAAAAGCATTTGATATATTTATATTTCAATGTAAAATTGTGTAAAGGTTGTCTGTTCGAACAACCATATGCTAAACATGACATTACAATTTTAAATTTTAATTCTTTAAAGATTATAATAGTAATAGACGACCCGACAAATGTTGCTTGCCATGCAAGGCAGGCGAACGATTGCAGAAAAACTGGCACGCACGAACACTGTGTAAAAGTATTGAAAGCATTTGCTCCAGTTGTTCTTCAGCTCGGTGCTGCAGACCAGCAAAATTTTGATGGCATGTTTCCGGTTGGTTGGTTGGCGTTTCATAGAATTAGGTCCACAATAAGACATGATGAGCCAGACAATTTTTTAAAATAAAAACATAAATAAAATGTAGCATCTGGATGTGCTCACCCATGCAGATTGTCATTAATAAAAAGCATTTTAAAAGTATAAAGCATGAATGGATGAATTTTACGTAGCACTAGTGCTTCGCAAAGAGAAATTGGCGACGGTTTGTGAATCATCACCAAAGGTGGTCCGGAGACATGCCATCACAATTTTGATCCTTACGGAGGGGATGGCTCCGCCGATTTGGTGACACGCCTTAGAGTTAAAATTTGGATGGTAACAAGGAGACCATTGCGGCCACGATGGATTTTGCGTGCATCAGCCACCATGTGTGCACGACGGTCTTTGGCTGGGTCGAATATCGAACCCACAATATTCTAATTACGAACTTGGCGCTCTACCGACTGGGCTGCCGCGGACCTAAAAGAAGATAGGATAAGTGGTAGAAGGTTAAAATACAATGTAATAAAATATAAATAAAAACAACAGAAGAATCATATATCAATGTAAAATCCCGCTGCATTTAAAACATTAGTCAGTTAAGCATGAAGATTTATACCTAAAATGCTATTCAGATTTGGTGAAGCTGATGAACCAAAGTAATGTCAATACAAATCATTGAGTACTGATGGGAAGTAGAGTACGGATTCTATATACTCGCTGTGGAGGAAAATTCCGTGAACACCACTACGGTTTTTGGATGATGAGCGCCTTCTTTTGGCGATAATCGCTTTGGTGGAAATGGAAACCTACTTTGGTGGACGTGGAATGTTGCTTTGGCGAATGAATTGTTAGTTTGGTTGGGATGTGCTGTTCGGGAACAAATAGGTTATTAGTCACGGGTCTATTCTAATCATTAACTACATGTCAGATTAGCCTACGCACTAGTAACCTTTTTGTTCCCGAACATCACATCCCCACCAATTCATTGTCCAAACTGACTTTCCAATTCCACCAAAGAAGGCGTTCAACCTCTTTGAAAGAGGGTTTCTTCCAAACCGTTTAAAACATGAAAAATCTCAAGAACCAGTTGCCAAAAAAGCGATTATCACTAAAACAAGGCGCAGAAACCGTTGTGTTGTTCACGGAATTTTTCTCCATAACCAGTATAGGGAATCCGTATTCTACTCAACGATTCTAATATCTGGTACATGGAATTAACACTTGAAAGAGTTTCCTTTTTAGCATAATTTTGTAACCATATCTACACGCATTTCCATTTTTGTATATTGGCAACGACATTTAAACGTCGTTGGAGATATTAGAGTGGACCCCGCAGGACCCTCCGTGGCCGAGTGGTTATGTCACTACACTGCTTATCGTCTTCAAGCGTAGGAGAGCGGGTTCGACTCCCGTGCCGGCTGTGGGTGTTTTTCCAGTTCTTCGCACTGTAATTCTGTCATGTGCTGTGTTTATCTGACAAGGATTTACAAGCGGGCTTCGGAGAGCCAAGCATATAAATCTGATGTTTATGTTATTAATACTAATCAAGTGGACCCCTGACTAGTAACCTTTTTGCTTTCGAACATCACATCCTAGAACATCGCGCCTAGAATATACATGTGGCAAGCGCTTATGATCGAGTGCTTAAAATACTGCTAAAAAAATGAATTTCTCAGATGGCGCTGCGAACGAATGTTTTGTTCAAATCGAAGAGCTGATTGGCTTTTCCCAGTTTCATCTGCTTGATCATGAGCGTGTTCAGTAGAGCGCCCGAGAGGGATCAATGCGACCGGGCGATGACGTCACTGATCCTGGACCGGTCTTGGATCGGGCCAGGAATCTACTGAACGCTTTGGAACAATTTTGACGTGATAGGAATAGCGCCATCTATCTAATTTGACCTGTATTAGCAAGTTATATATTGTATTTCTGTTGTTTATTTTGTCTGGACTTTTAATACGTAATTCCATAAAATGCTAAACTATATTACGTTTTTTCTTAAAAAAAAAAAAAAAAAGAAAGAAAGATCTTTTATGTAATAACAGTTTTACTTCTCTTATTAATGTAGAATTCTGTACTCTGCTAACAAAAAATAAGAAGCTATTAATTAATCGTACTGATAAATTACTAATATACATTACATTGGTTATGATTTTTCTAAATTCACGTATAAATTTTAATCATGAAAATGTTAAGAATGTTACGTTACATTTATTTTTAAAGGAGCAGAGTAGATTTATCTTAAATGAGCACTTAAAACACCTTTCTTTCTCTTCGAATTTTATTATGAACAGAAATGTACAACAAAAACGTTTTTGAAAAAAAAAAATATATATATATATATATATATAATATGAAATATGCTGTTCAGTTAATATAATGGATTTATATAAAAAATAATCTTAATTTCTTCTTCGATTTATGAATCAATACAGAGAGCTTTTTCTCTTATTACCGACTGAATATTAAAATAAACTAGCAATGTAAACAACACTGCATAATTTTATAGCTACTTTTTTTACAGTCTGTTTTGTTTATTAAATTTAATTATTGACATCTTAAACTTATTTTTACCTAAATTAAAAATATGTGGAAGGATTTTAATTTATTTACTTATAGTTAACTTATTGTTTTAAAGGTAAAAAATACAATCGTTTACAAACTTTTCTATTTGTAAACAAAAAACAATCGCATGAATGAAAAGCTTTGTCTGAAAAAAAAAGAAATATAATTTTTCCCAGCTTATTTTTATACATTAAATTAACAAAATATGATAGCGTCCGAATTAAAAAAAAATATATATATTTTTGTTTCAATTAAAATTGTGTAAATTTTTGTTTTAATTTTATGTTTGAATGTTACGTTCATCAATAAAAAAAATTACGTATCGAAAATCGTTATTACGTAAAAAATCTTTTTTACACAATAAATAAATAAACATAATATAGTTTAGCATTTTATGGAATTACTTACCTTATTTTCTACAGCACAAACAATGCATATAAATAGGTACATCTGTATTAATCCTCAGCTAATCAAACAAATAAACAATCATTGTCAAAAACAGATGTTCATTGTTCAGGTTTTCACTGCGTAATGTCAATAAGAGCCTGATTTTCAACCTATTGCGCATTTGATCCATCACGTGACCCAATGGATCAAGAAATTTTTCTGGGCTTTCTGATCCACGACCGGTCGAGATCGGTCCATTCCACTGAACGACGTGACTCTGGATCGGTCGACACCACTGAACGCTTTGGCTCGGAATCTTTCGACCGGTCGTGGATCGGGCGCTCTACTGAACACGCCCCATGTAATCTAAGCACATAATAAACCACCGTGAGTTTTTTAAGCAATAAACTCGATCGCACTGACCTCTATGAGAGGCTTAATTTTTAAGGCTCTGATTTGCTGGTCGCTTTCCACATTATGTATGCTAGGCGCTGTAACCATACATTTTCCAAACCGATTTTTCCACCGCCAAACCGACATTCTACTTCAACCAAGACAAATTTCCTTTACCTTTGTTATATATTTCGTTTTATATTTCTGTTTTATAATTCGATTAGGTGTAAATTAAACATAAACCAAAACTTACACTAGCTGAAATGGAAAGCAAGTAATCTAATCCTTGTTAATGATTGAAAGCTGTTCTGTTCGACTTTTCTTTGGAGTTCTAGTGGTAAGAGAAACAGTCTATTTAAAACATGCAAAATCTCAAGACCAGTTACCAAGAAAGCGATTATCGCCAAAAGAAGGTGCAAAAACCGCAGTGATGTTCGCAGAAATTTTTCTTCATAGCCAATATAGGTGAATCCGTATTTTACTAGTACATCTGCTCGATGGATGGTAATGATAAATCTGAGAAAGAAACTCTTTCAAGTGCTAATCAAATTATTAGCATAAGATTTAATCTTAAATAGTATTTTGCTAAAATATTAGCTGCTGAGTGTCTATAGAAAATCTGTAAAAAATACTAAAAAAGAGATTATGACTGTAATATCTCAAAATATGCGCCTGTTTGGTGGTTTCATTTTTACGATTTTCATATTAAGATTAAATACATGCAGATGTTATATTACTTTGATAGCCCACATATGTGCGGGTTTTTTTTGGGTTTAACATCGCACTCGCACTGCGCAATGGGTAATTGGTGACGGTCTGGACGCACCCCTAAGGATGGTCCGCATACAATAGCCCAAGAAAATCCGTACGAATTCAAACATTTGAAAGTGCACACGAACTCCGTTCGATGTTGAGCCATTGAAAGTGCAATTAATATTTCTTTAAATTTGTAGTGTAGATATTTGCATAAATTTTGGTGTTAATGTTCGTAAAGTTATACACAATATGCTGCCAGAAGTGTACACATATGTTTTCCAATTTTAAATATTTGTATTTTTGTTAACCTCGGGGGTTCATTGACGTGGGGTAGCCATCCCCTCCGTGGAGGATCAAAATTGTTTTAGGGGTGAGCTCCACCTCCAGAACATCTTTAGGGAAAGTCCCAGACCGTCGTCAATTGCCCAATAGCGCAGCACCAGTGTGACGTTAAACCCAACTTACCAACCTACCTATTCTAATTACCTATTTTGATTAATTTATTTACTTACTGATTTCATTTAATCAAACGTTAAGCCTGTTTAAATATATTATTGTCTAAAAATTAATGTAAGCGCAGATGTGTAGTAAATTTATTACAAAGTAAATCTCCCTTGGAGTGAGTAACAGATCGTCTACGAATTACTAGGCTGACCAAATCAGAGTGCCTTTATAATAGAGAAGCGCTAAAAATTACTACAATTATACATTTACGGATGTATTTTTTCATTCCTAATAAATAAGGACAAAAATAAAATATCCCAGACAGCACAGAGAACTTCCATTAAGCTATCATCAACATTGACAACTCAAGTCAAGAAACTTGCAACAAGCTTGACATCTCAAGCCTGTAAGTTTAATGCAAGTCAAGATCAAGAATCCTAGTTTACACTTGTCCCACTAGCTTTAGACTTGATAGTTTAAACATGAATCAAGTAATATATATCAAGCATGCACTAAGTTTGCCACAGCTCATACGAATCAAGTAATACACATCAAGTATGAATTTTACTTGATGCACCAAGTTTATCTTGTTGGTTAAAAAAAAGTTACGATGGATCACGTATAAAAGTTAAACAGTTTAATAAGTACGTATAGTTAAAAAGTACAGTCGGTAACAAAAGTGTCCGAACACTAGCAAAAACTCCTATCTAAAAAAAGTACATTTCATACGGTTTTGTTAAATAAATCCTTGTCGAATCCTGTTCTTAGTCAGTGTACAGTCGACAGCAAAAGTATCCGAGCACTAGCAAATAATTCCGATGTCTAAAAAGTACACTTAAAACTGTTTTGTTAAATAAATCCTTGTCGAAACATGATCTCAGACTGACTAAGAACAAGACTCGACGAGGATTTATTTAGCAAAGAAGTATTAAGTGTACATTTTCTAGACAGGGATTATTGCTAGTGCTCGGATACTTTTGCTGCCGACTGTAAGAACATAATTCGATAAGGATTTATTTAACAAACCCGTACGAAATGAACTTTTTTTACATAGTACATTTCATACGGTATACACTATCATTTCATTTTTGATAGTGTTCGGACACTTTTGTTACTGACTGTACATTTAAATAAAAAATCGTATATGTTAAAACGCAAAACTGTTTGTATATGACCAAAATGGAAGCATTTGAGCTGAGGTTGAGTGGGTTTTACGTCGCGTCACAGCTACTGAGTGAGCCATTGGAGTCAGTCTAGTACTCATCCCTACAGAATGTTTCGGGAAAGCATTTCAGCAAGCGCAAAAGTCTTTCAGCCAATACGAAATACATTTCTCTTTAGATGCAGTTGCGTTGGGCAATACGAACCATAGATGAACCAAGAATTCAGTAGAAACCAAGATTAAGTTTGTGTAGCTTTAATTTCACATTACACCTACACAGTGAGCAATTGACGACGTTCTAAGTTCCGATCCTAGAAGTAGTCCGGAAACATCTCATTACAAATTTAATCTTTCATGGAGGGGATCGAGAAGAGAGGTTGAATGAGTTTAATGTCGCACTAGAGTTAGACATCGGACAATTATACATTGTCTGGTATTTACTCCAGTGGGTGGTCTGAAGACATAACATCACAATTTTGATGCGTAAGGGATCGAAAAAAAAGAAGATATCCGTGAGTTCCTTTTTTTTTTTTTTTTGCGTTTTGCCAATTTTTGCCCCTAAAGGTATTTTTGATTTTATTTAGATTGTCTTTCGTACATTCTAATAGTACCTAAATCTTTTCAATATGTTATTTTTAAGCGGTCGAAAAATATAAAAATTCGAGATTTTATTTCCCACCCGATTTGCAGTAAATTAAAAAAAAATGTATCCAGCATCTAAAATTTTCACATCGAGCGCAAATTCAGAAAAAATGTACTAACAAGGAAACTCTTTGAAGCGGTAATCACCGATTTTCTTGAAAAAAATTCTGGCATAAGATTTAATCATGAATAGCATCTTCCTAAAATATTAGCTGCTGAGTCGCAATAGATAAGCTATAAAAAATTATTAAAAATGGAAGCATGTTTGCAATATTTCCAAAAAAGCGTCTGTTTGGCGACTGCATTCTTCGAAATTTCATTGCAATGAAGATTTAATAGATGTAGATGTTCTTCTTTCTTTTTGATAGTCAAACGAACTCCCTACTCTGTCGAGCACATGAGAATTCAGAATAGATTAACAAAAACCAGATAATTTACCAGATTGAGACTTATTTAGTCGAAATTCTAAATAACATTTAATATTTCAGTTAAATAAGCTGTGTCAATAACAATTGCAAGAATATTTACATCAAGTTTTTAATAACGACATTAAAAAAATATATGATCAAAACTTTTTTATAAATTTAAATAAAACAAAACATTTTATATTAAAACACAAAGCTGTTTTTTTTTTTTTTTTTTTTTTTTACTAAAATGAAAGCATTTCGTATCCGAACACATTTTTCTTATAAGGGTTACATGCAAACGGAACGCTTGCAACTTCGATGACGTAAATTTTGCAAATTTTTTGCAAATTCAGTCGGCAGTAAAAGTGTCCGAGCATTAGCAGGAATTCCTATGTAAAAAAAGTACACTTAATGCAGTTTTGTTAAATAAATCCTTGTCTAATCCTGTTCTTAGTCAGTCTAAGAACATGATTCGACAAGGATTTATTTAACAAAACAGTGTTAAGTGTGCTTTTTTTATATAGGAATTTTTGCTAGTGGTCGGATACTTTTGCTGCCGACTGTAGTCATACATTTGGAACACTTGCAAACGGCTTTGCAACCGGAAGTGTTTCATTTGTATGTACCCCTTAGTCTGATCATTTTATTGGGCAATACGAACCTTCGACGAACAAGCAACTCCACAAAATATGAGTTGTGTGGATCCAATATCTCATTAGAGCTACGCAATGAGCAATTGGAGACGATCTATGATTCTACCCTAAATTTCGTCCTGTTTGGTTGGGTTTAACGTCGCAGTAGTACTGCACTATGTGCAATTGGCGACGGTTTGCGATGCACTCCTGAGGAGGGTCCGGTACATCGGCAGGTGATAAATGGTTGCATTCTGCGTATGTTATTTATTTTTAATATATACATACGATTTGTATGTTTGACTCGACATCCCCCTTCTGTAAATTTCGTCGAGATGAGGACAGATATAACATAGGGAGGTATACTATTGTAACAATCGCAGCTATCTTAGATCACAAGTCGGATCGAACACTCGGCAGCAAAAGTAATCGAGCACTAGCAATAATTCCTGTCTAAAAAAAGTACACTTAATACTGCTTTGTTAAATAAATCCTTGTCGAATCATGTTCTTAGTCAGTCTAAGAACATGATTCAACAAGGATTTACTTAACAAACCAGTATTAAGAGTGCTTTTTTCTGACGGGGATTATTGCTAGTGTTCGGATACTTTTGATGCCGACTGTACGATACGACTTGTGATCTACGATAGCTGAGATTGTTACAATAGTATGCCTCTCATAACCGGATTAAAATATAAAAAATTAAAAAAACACCCTGGGTCGGCTGGGGAATCGAACCCATTCTTTTACACGTGAAGGCGATTAGCGAGGCTGACATACTCACTCGGCCACGGAGGGTCTGCATTCAGCATAACAATTATTTTTAAAACAACAAGATTTCGCAGTTAATAATTCTAAGAAAATTACCAATGAAAAAATTCACTGCGCAGCACTAGTGCGACGTAAAACCCAACCAACCTTATAAAATTCTAATGCATATTTTTACAAAATAAATTACCAGAAACGTAAGAAGCCATAAAGGTTATGCACGTGTTTTTCCAATTTTAAATAATCCCCTCCGTAAAGGATCAAAGTTGTAAACACGTCTACGGACCATCTCTAGGAATGTACCCTAGACTGTCGCCATTGCATATCTGTAGTGCGAATTAAAACTTAAAACCTACTCAACCTAAAATATCTTAAATATTTTAATTTTGATTTATTTATTTGAGTATTAATTTCAATCAACTATTCTAACAATCAAATGTTCAATCAAATATTATAATTTATATTGGTCGCCAATTGCCCATTCCGCAGTACTAGTGCGACGTAAAACCCAGCCAACCAATCTATAAATCAGATTAGTTTTTAAATCGTCTGCAAATTTATATAAATGCACATGCCGAGTGCTTCAGACATTAAATTACTCCAGATTATATATAAGCTGGAGTAATGTAAAAGTAACTCTGAAATTGCATTATTTTAAATAAATACAATATTGAAACATTACATAAAATAATGGAAAATATTATATCTAATACAAAACATAATGTCTCTTTTTCTAAATAGAAACTTCTAGATTTCAGAAAATATATTGAGTATTGAGTGGGTTTTAACGTCGCACTATAGCTACGCAGTGGGAAATTGGAGATGGTCTTGTATTCACTCATAGGGATATTCTGGAGACATGCCATCATAGTTTTGATCCTCCGCGGAGGGGATGGATTCCTTGCTTCAGTCACCCTAGAGCGATAGAAAACACAATCCTCCTATACTGAAGTCCCTTGGCATCACTGAAGGAAGGTTAATGTGATTTGGCGATGACTTTTTTCGTATTTGGCGTTCAAAACGTAAAGTTTAATCATTTTTTACAGCTTTCCTGTTGCGATTCAGCAGCTAATTTTTTCACAAGTGAATTAAGTATAGTGTAAACTATTTTCTGTAATTTTTTTAAGAAAATCGGTGATTACCGCTTGGAAGAGTTCCCTTGTAAGTATAAAGGAACACTGCAGTTGTGAAAGTTACGATTTTTTTTGCAAACACAAACTAAATAATTAACGAAATATGGACATAAAATGCCTTCTTTCCAACTTGTTTGAGAGGGTTCAACGTCACATTGGAGCTACACTGTGGGCAATTGGCGACGGTGTGGCATTCACCCCTAGTGATTTTCTAAAGACTTGCCATCATAGTTTTGTTCTCTGCGGAGGGGATGGTTTCCTCGATTTGGTAACCCACAGAGGATTTTGCTAAGTTGGAATACATTAAAATGAAACGCTTGTAAAAGCAAAGATAACACAGATCGACATGTAAAATTTTGATTTTTATAATTTTGTCTGATCTTTGTTTTTTGGTGTGCTGAAACCGAAAATGAAGTCAGTTTTTCTATATTACGTATAGATTTTTGTCAATACAGGGTACCTACCTATATAATTTCTTCCATTACTCTTCCACCAATATAATTATATGGTAAATTTTATAGTATGCTTTCATGATTCATTAATTATGGATACCTATTGCTGTAATAGCACAGCACTAGTACCATGTAAAATCATACCAACCAACCAACCAACCTATTGTTATGATGATAAATGTAAGAAATTTAGTCGGTAAGCATCCTGCATTGATAAAAATCTATACTTGATAGAGAAAAATGGGCTGCATTTTCGATTTCAGCACATCAAAAAACATAAAGTTCAGTTAAAATCATCAAATCAAATTTTGTCAACTTCAGTTTTGTAGGCCTGTGATAATTAGAGCGAGAGTTTCAATTCGAACGAGATTTATAAGGTATTTATCAAGAATAGAGTTATAAAAACCACGTGATTTTCTTCTTAGCAACCGTACTTTGCTGAAGGACAACTCTAATTTTTCCATGCCTTTGGAAGCGTAGTAGTCGAATTTTTTTCTGCTTTTACAAATACATTTACAACACTGTGTTACAATAAATTTGTAACACTATTCCGCAATAATAAACAATGGGTCAGTGGGGTCAACTGTCCCTTAGCAAACAAATATCGTCTGCTCATGACGTCATCTGTTAGAACTCTATACGTCTATTACGTTGCAAGCAACTCCATGGAGGATCAAAATTGTGATAGCATGTCTTCTGACCAATCTTGGTGTTGTGTCTCAGACCGTCACCAATTGCCATAGCGTAGCACTAGCTTGACGTAAAAACCATTTAACCTTAACTGATTTTATTGCGAAAAATAACATGTTCTCTCAACTCCATCAATATTTGAAGCCACTTATCTCTTCGAAAAGACATGGTCATCAACGGCTGTATTCACCAATAACTTTGACTCCCGGTCGAACACGAAAATTTGAAAAGCGTATAGAGTCAGAGTTCAACTTTTAGCAAAATTTGACGTTTTGCATCTGCCATCTAGCGGGATTTTTATTTCCAAATTTTTTTAGCTGAAAACAACCAATCAAAATTTATATGAAATCTTTGATGCTAGATGGCAAAAACAGTGTGCTAAGTTTTCTTGGAAAGCTTTACTCAGCCTTTAGATGCTTTTCAAGTTTTTCCGTTGAACCGGGAGTTGAAGTTAATGGTGAATAAGGCCATTTGTAATTAGTCGTGGCGTGTGTAGTTAGCTTTTTGAAGCGGGAATACTAATGGTAAGAATTTTTTTTTGCTGTAAACTCTGTATTTGTGAGTGGTTTATGTTTCATTTATAATACAGTATAGTTGCAACAGATATAAACTTTTTTTCCACAGTGTATTATTTTTCTGTTTCAAAGATTTTTTCACTTTTAAGTGTGTATTAGATAAGTGTCAAGTTCTCTGCGTGTTATGCAATAAAACTTGGAGTGTTTTTCTTTTAATTTCATAAAAGATAAAGCTATTACTGTTTATTATAGTTCAAACCAATACTGATCAGCATAGTTTTTCTTATAGGCAGTTAATAAATGTGTAGAACTATTATGGCTTTTGGGAATTTTTTATTTCCTTTTTTCAGTGGCAGTTGTCAGCATTTATAAATAACCCTATCGATAGTCATATCTGCATTTAATTAAAACTTTTGGGTATGGAACACAGTTCATAAATTTTGTCTGTTCTAATGCAATTACTTACTACAGAGTGATAACTACTAAGGATGAAAGTAAATATGTATTATACTGTGTAATCCGTGTTACTATATTAGAAATTAAGAATGCTCAAATGTAGTTATTTTCAGGCAATATTAAAGTGAAAACCCTACGAGAGTAGCATGTTTGAGGGGGGGGGGGGCGCTTCATTTAAAAACAATCAAAAGTGTCGCGCAAATTAAATATGAACTACTTTGTTGTCCATATTGTTTGCCAAAATTAAATTTTAAAGGAAATTGGCACTTCCCCGCCACCCCCCCTCAAACCTAGATCAGTAAAGTTTACTAGTGTTTCAGTTGATAGTCATATAATGTAATGTTTTTATTTTTTAGTTGTGATATACCTTCTTACGATTTTTTACTTATGACTTTTCTATTTATTTCCATAGCTGTTTTTTTATGGACTCTAAAGGGTCTAAAGATCTATAAATTTAGTTTTTCCTGTTAATTTATCAAAGCATTCTCTGTAGTTTTTTAATTTTGGGCACAGAATATTTGAAATTCATTTGCTATAATATTTACGAAATTTTATCAATGGGTTCTTGTAAAGAACCCATTGTTATTAATTTTAACGCTCGTGTTCATTTAATTTTCCAAAATTTTGAAAACTAATTTAGATTTGAGGTACAGCGTCCAGTTAATTTGTAAATGGCATTTCTTTTATAAAAAAGTAAATTCGTGTGAGAATGTTGCGCGCAGTTGAATCATTTAAAAATGTTTTTGAAATTAAAAAAGTCTAATGAAAATTGAAGCCTCTAAAATGAACACTACATATTACATGTAGTAAAATTCTCACATCTATTCCATTTATAGATAAAATTTTAAGATTGTTGTTGTTGTTGTTGTTTTGGGGGGGGGGGTGTTAATACATGAGGTTTTAATTAATACAGGTCCTGAAACACATTGAAAGCCAAATAACTAATGTTGCAATTATACAGCGATTTTATTCTTTAAAATTTTTTGTATATTGTACCTTCTTAAATACAAAATCCATTTACTTGTTAATCTAAACTTTTCGTATGGGTAACTTTTATGTACGGTTTCCTTTCAAACGATACATGAAACATGTTTTCACGGTATTGGTGCTCCTTTTTTTTTTAACCAGCAGGTATTTTCATAGAAGGTAAATGATAGTATGTTACCACCTATTTAATTGCTTACCTGTTGCGCTGGGGTTAATCCTTGAAATGTGAAATGTGTTGCTTAGGGAAATATCCATGGATGCAATGTAGGCAACTTTCGCTTTTTTTAAACTTGCATCCTGGATATTTAAACCATACTGTTATATTAAATGTTAACTTTTAAAAATTTGTTTAGTTATGCTTTACTGAAAATATTTCTTCTAATGATAAAATATATTTTATTTTCACTTTTAACACTAATACCTTTGATAAATTCATAAACATTTTAAGTTATAAATTTTAAACAATGTTCAAGAAAAATGTTTAATTTCTTAAATATCTACTAAATATTGTTTTGTGTATAGACTATATCTAATATTGTTAATTACCTAAATGTAAACTAATCATTAAATCTTAAATGAAATTTTTGTTTACAGCAAAATAACACTTGGTATTCATACCGATGCTGTCACCCAATGTTAGCTCTAAAATGTGATGTATTGCCTAAACCTAAAATTCTCATTATCGAAGATTTAGACGAATTCAGTGGACTTGAACTCATTGACAAGGACCCCCATTCGAGGATTACCCTGCAATATTTGAAGACAAGAGGCAGTAGCATCAAGGTTCCGAAAGATCTACAGAGGCAACTGGACCGAAGTACTCTAAAACAGGAGCTTCTCTGTATTGCCATTCCTTTTTTAGCCAGTAGGTAGCGCTTATTAGGCGGTATATAATATTAATCGTCCGTCTAGTAAGTGCTTACCTGCAGGCGCGCGGGGAATACTGGAAGTCTTGTTTCCGTGAAGGAAGTAGAGGTAACTTTCTCTTTTTAATCTATAGTTACTTCAAATGATTAAGGTTTAAAAATTTATCCAGGAATTAAATATAAATATCGTGTAAGTCTTAAGTTCACAAAGAATCTTAAATGTGAAATTCAAAAATTTTAATATTAAATTTGTTAACATCAACGCTAATTTTTGTTTTTGAAAAACATCAAAATACTTCTGTTGTCGATATTAATTACCTGAATATATATTAAACTAGTAATTTTCAACGTGAGCAACATTTTTTAAACGGATCACTTCATACTCATACTGCTGCAGTCTTCTGGTTTTTCCTTCTGGAAGATGTCGACATGTGCTAGCCTAGAAGATCACAAGATATGTTTACAATGGGAAAAAGCAAATCCAGCAGATTAAAGTAATCTGCACAAAAACCCATTTGAAGATGAAGCCGGAAAGTTTGGGTAAGATGTTCTTCAGGATCAGTGCTTCTGAAACTCTAGTGAATGTGATATAAAGCTAATTTATTCCCTTCAGAACGGCTACTTAAAGCAATTTGCCCAGATCCACGTATCGCGTTATTACAATCTATCTTAACTTCCAAACTGCATCAAATCTTGAGATAAATACGAGCACGAGTCGAAATAAACTTCCCGAATGTATTTTTATTTTATTTTATATTTTATTTTATTTATTCTTTTTTTTTTTTTTGGGGGGGGGGGGAACATTCCCAGTAACAGTATTCCTCGCAGACATAGCTCACTTGGGTTCACAATTAGCCTTTAACCTTTATCTGTTGTGAAATAACGACCGTAAGAGGTCTCTCAGACTTTAAAGATAAAACGTAAAAATAAATTCCATTAACTCACTCTTTTAAACTAATATTAATCTGTCTTGGAAACAACTTTGAAAACTGGAAGACTTTTCAAAAATGAACAGTGTTGCAAAGGAATGTCGATCGCTTGTGATCAGCGAAACACACAATTAAGATTAAATTACTGTTAGGGAGACCGCTAACAGAAATTATATTGACCACCCCACCACAGATTTTAGTAAATGAAACTAAAGGTTGTCCCAGAAAGTTTCGCGCATATTTTGATGATAAAAACACACTGAACATTTAAATAAATGAAACTTTGTGCATAATGAAGATACTATAGATTAATACTTATTTTATAAGAGAAAAAACTGATTAAAGATTTCCAAGAAAATAATTGTACTTTTTGCCATTTTCTAACTTTTTTGCACACTTGTAACCATAATTTCTTGAAAACTTTGAATCTGTCGGCACGTCTCCAATCTTTAAGGAGGTTGCTGTTTAAAAAGCCCAATAACGTTCAATAAGACGTAGTTCATGAGTATTAGGTGGGTTAGACTTATCAAACTTCATTCGTAGACAACCAATCTCTTGCCAATTTTGAGTAAAGTGAAGTGGCTTAAATCAGTCCAGAAGAATACAGAACCTTTGTGCTTCTTTAGGAATGGGAACAGATGTTTCTGCAGACATTCATTGACAAATACAGTGGAATTATTGTCTTCACGGAAGTAGAGAGAGCTTCTATCACAACAGTGACAGTCTGTCAGAGAAGAACTTTGCGTCCGGATTTTTCAATTAAAAGGATTTTTCAGATTAGGATTCAGAAAAGGATTTTTCTTCTATTAAACTTTTACACATATTTCTTTTTTGTGTAGGAATTTTGACTCAGTTTGTCGTTAAATTTCATGGCGGTGGGGGGGGGGGGGGGAGAAGAATCGATGTCTCCTGGAGCAAATGTGTTTGAGAATAGATTTTTTTTGGATACCAATGTGAAGATTTCGGACGCTGTGATAAATTCTTTGTCGCTGTTTTCAATATAAATCGGGCTCGAATCTTCAGACGACGTCCTTGTAAATAGTTTTCTTTGCTTAGTCTTAGTTTCACTTTGAAGATCTATCGTCACATGTCCTCCCAAGTCTTGGACTTTTTTTTTTTTTGAAGGGTAGGGACACTTTATTTTCTTAGACTGAGGTGTCTGTTTTCAACAGCTATTTGAAACAGTCTCTAAAAGATATGTTTGCAAAGGAAATGAAAATACTATATAGACACAAATAAAATGATAGTAATTTTCGGGTGTATGGGAACAACGTGTTCAGATACTCCGTAAATCTTAAACGATTAACTTGAAATTCTTCATAATACCGTTTGATATGAATTCTGATACATTTTGTATAGACCTATGCGTAATAATAATAAAAAAAAGTTTAGAATACGGTAAGATGACCTTATAAAGTTCAACATATTAAAACAGAAGGTTTTGGTATTTCACTTGTTCAGATTAAAAAAAAAGCGCTAATTCGCAAAAGATAGCAAACGTAACCAGTGGAATGTTGACCCTTCTAAACCATAAAAAAAGCCGCGGTGCTGGTGATTTTCGCCAAACGTGCCAAGCGGCACCTGAATGAAATTTTTCTGCAGTAACGCCTTGATCTTAAGAAAGCGAGGATTAAGGTATGAATTTCTTCTTGTGAGGTAACTTGGACAGAAAAATCACCAGATTTGGTAATCTTAGTACGTTTAATTCCAACTTTGATGTTTTTCGGATTCAGGTTAGTTAAGTTTGCTCATTTTCCTAAGAGCTTTCCTTTCTGTTCAACAGTTCTTTTTTTACAGAAGGCTCTTTCACAACTTCTGAATAAGCAGTTTTTATTTTTTAGATCATTTATTTCATTGTTTTTCAACGCGATGTCTCTCAAGTTCTAAATAATTAACCAATAAGTTAGAGATTATATCAGTTAGTGTATTTAAATGGCTGGAATTTTTTAATAGATGTGTTTTGTATCGGATAGAATTTTAACCTCATTTCTGGCTTCAAAGAGCTCCAACAAAATAGGATGAGATGGGTAAACTAGTCATATTCCCAATAATATGACAAAAGAAAAAAGGGAAAGCAAATTTTAAAAAACACCAGAATTAAAGTCCTTATGGACAGCTTGCCGCTTCATTGTTTAGCCAACCCTAGTGTTGCCCCACTTCCCCCAAACCATGTTGAGGTTAACAAAAAGGAACTGACTGACCACCAGGCTGCGGATAAGGCAGGCAAGTAACACGCAGTGAAAGAAAAAACAGCGCAAAAGCTCACAATACAGCGCTTTTACAAAGAAAACTAGAACACAATCAAACTAAATATCTGCTGCCCCGAGGGGTTACTTCTTGGGGAAATTGAACATTTCTGTCCCAAATAATTACTTCAGTCAGCTTAACATACGCCACATCCTCTTGTCTGTGTTTGAATCCTCTTGTCTGTCATTTTTATAGGCAATATTTTGAATCATCTTCACCAAATCTGACTAGCTTTTGGGGTAGAAATCCACATTCTAAACTGATTAATTTTTTAAGACTCGGATAAAAATAAAATTTCACAGTAAATTCCTAGTTATCTTGCGCTGTTTTGTATTCATTGTCATAATTTACTTATTTTCTTAGTGACTTTCGTTTCTTGATGATATGGATGGGAGCCCCCATCGAGATGTTTTATCTTATGAGAGTTCATTTTTTATATGTAACTTGTATATGTCTCAATTAGATTTTAATTTCTAACCATTTGAATGGGAACTCCCATCAAGAAGCTAATTCTCCCCCCAGGGATTACCTTCTTCAGGTATTCAGGGGGTATCACGAACCCCGGGCCGAGTGATCTTTTCTTTTCTCCTTGCTATTTTTTTTTCTTTTTTGTTTGTGCATTTTTTTTTTTTAAATACTCATTTGATCACTTTTTTCAATTGCCAATAAGTTCTTTGTCTGATTTTTGTACTGCCAATAAGTTCTTTGTCTGATTTTTGTACTGCCAATAAGTTCTTGGTCTCTTTTTGTTTGCTTGAATCCTATTCTTAAAAAGCACAAAAATATGGAAACACTAACAAAGTTCCACTTACATTTTTTTGTATTGTATGTTAACTTACCTCTTCTTTTGTTTCTGCGTTGCTTGTTTATAAAAAAAAAAAACTAAAAAAATATAAAAAATTACATTAACTACTAATCCATTAATTTAGTCCGGAGAAGGTGTGGCGCTGGCTATCAGGGAAAGATTTTCTGAGGGTGCCACGGTAGTCTACCCTTGGGGTCACACTGTGAGACTGGTGCCCTTGGTGATAGTGAGACAACGGTGACGACTCGAACGAGAAACACCGGACTAACACGATTACCACATGTGATGCCTGAACTGAGTCGGCGAACTGGTAGCTGGTGAGTGGTTATGGGTGTCCCAGAGAGGATTCTTAAAAACCCTTTGCGTTTGTGTGTTGGAAGAAACTCACCCCTTTTACTTTTTCTCAATATGGCTACAAATTTAGGAAATTCTATTAATACATTTGGCTCGGGCCAAGCTAATAAAAGCTCAAATGCTAAATCTTGAGCAGATAGAATAGAATTTTCTTCCACTCTTAATGAAATTAATGTATTTGTTAAGTGTAAGGCTAGATTTTTGTGGTAAAAAGAAATGAGGGAGATTTTACAAAAACATCACCCTTTCATATACAGAAATCGTTGGAGTAAATAATCAGTGAACTTAAAACTGTAAAAAAACTTAGATCTGGAGAGCTGCTCATTGAAGTGGAAAATGACCAACAAGCAAACAAGTTAAAGAAATGTACCAAATTCGCTAATATATCTGTTACAGTAAGTATGCACAGGACATTCAATATTTGCCGTGATGTGATCTCCGAACCCGAACTTCGATATAAACCAGAAAGCGAAATCCATCGGAACCTCAAAGACCAAGATGTTATTGCAGTCAAAAACATTTGTTTTTCAAGATAATAAGCCTATACCTACCAAACACATTATTCTAACAATACTCTCCTAAACTCCCACGCTCAATAAAAGCCGGTTATCTTGAATGCCCCATCAGACAGTATATTCCAAATCCCCTACGCTGCTTCAATTGTCAACGCTTTAGCCACTCCAAAATATCCTGCCAGGGAAAATTGACATGTGCTCGCTGCGTTGCTGTGTGCTATGACAATCAAAATTGTGAAGCTCCAGTCTCTTGTGTAAACTGTAAAGGAGATCACCAATCGTACTCAAAAACTTGCGGCAAAAAAGAAAAAGAAATTAAAACTGTTAAAACTAAAGAGAACACATCACACCCTCAAGCTAGAAAGATTGTAGAATCAAGAACACCTACAATTGATAAATCCTATGCTGCCGCTACATCCACCAAAAAAACATATCTATTGCTCCACAAACAAAATCCCTTAACAACAATAGCTCTCCAGCTGAATCTGTACAACTAAATGTCCCAAAACAATAAATCAAACCTGTTCAGACTTAGCTCCTCAGTCTTCCATTAAACCAGAAACATCTAAGAAATCCGCAAGAATAGCGAAAACATATTGTCCGACAGAGGCCATACTTCTGGCTCTGTGAAACACTCTAATTCACCTTCCCGTCCCAATATTATAAAAAAAAAGAAAACTTTAAAATTATCCACCCTAAACTCAAACAAACTTCTAAAATATCTCCTGTCATACAAGACGACACAATCAGTCTCCATCCTTCTGATGCCGAGGATAATATGTCGACTGTATCAGAAGAAAATGACGTAGATTTTCTCATCTAAAAAGTATGTTTTTTAATAAAAATCCTCATCACAAATTTCATTTCCTGGAATTGTCGAGGTTTTATCAATAAATGAGATGAAATCTAAAACATAATTTCTGATCATCGACCTATTTGTTTTTCCTTTCAAGACATACTCTTAAGACAACGTAAAATTACTAATATTCACGGCTATAACGGTTTCAGAAAAGATTTTACCCAATCTGACAAAGCTACAGGTGGTGTAGCTCTTCTTATTTCTAATAATGTGCCTCACAATATTTCATTAAACACGGATAACCAAGCTATTCCAGTGCAGGTCCATACTCATTCTTGTTACTATCTGCAGTATTTATTTACGCCCAAATTTGACTCAAGTCTCGTGACCTCAACAACCTTATTTTGCAACTGAAAATGCCTTTTGTAATTCTTGGTGATGTTTATGGGCACAATTCACTTTAGGGTAGTCATGGCATTAATCCTCGTGGTAAACTTATTGAGGACTTTGTCACAGATAATAATATATGTATTTTAAATAATGGTGACAATACATATGTTCAATAAACTTAAAGAACTTTTTATGCTATAGACCTAGCGATTTGCTCTCGTATTCTTTATCCATATTTTAATTTCTTTGTTAGTAACAATCTACATAATAGTGACCATTTTTCCCTATTTTTTTTCTTTTTATAACTTTAATGATCGTCATCCTGGAAATCCACATTATACTTATGACGAGGCCAACTGGACCTCTTTTACTATAACAGCAACTATCACACATGAAATGATAGAGGGTGATATAAACAAAGCAATCACTGACGACACTAATTGTATTATAAATGCAGCTAATATTACTATTCCAAAATCTTCTGGGCGTATATGTAAACATTAAAGCCATGGTGGAATGAGGAATGTAATATTGCAAAATACAACAAAAAGCATGGGGGAATTTTTAGGAGGTACCCAACTATTGCTAATTATATAGCCTTCAAAAAACCAAGGGCAGCCGCACGAAAAATCCGCAGAATATCCCAAAAAAAATTACTAGATTAAATGTGTCCAGCATCACCTCCAATGTAAGGAGCAAGCAGCTTTGGCGTCCTGCAAAGAAAGCAATGGGAATTTATTCTAATTAGAGTATATCCTTCTTAACAGATAATGGCCAAACTTCTACTAAAAATATTGCAAACACCATTGGTAGAACTTTATCCGACAACTCCAGCTCTATTTCCTATTCCGAACATTTTTTCTCTTATAAACATAATTCTGAACACTCATCTCTCAATTTTTACTCCTGTTATCAACATAAGTACAATAGTCATTTAACTGGTTGGTTGTTTGCTGTTTAATGGCGCAAGGTCTTTCTCTTTTTTTTCATTTAACTGAAAATGAATTAAAAATTAGTATGAAAAATTGTCGTAACTCTGCTCCCGGACCCGATGGTGTTACCTACATTATGATTAAATATTTATCAAAAGTCTCTTAACAATCTCCTTCAACTCTGCTATAGAATCTGGACTGAACATACTTTCCATATTACTTGGCACGATGCTATTGTCATTGCTTTTCCTAAACTTGGCAAAGATGCTACTGACTCCAAAAATTAGACCCATTGCCCTCAAAAGCTGTCTGTGTAAGCTGCTAGGCTTGTTTATATTTTAGAAAAAAGTAATTTGATTTCCCCATGGCAAAGTGGTTCCCGATGGGGCCATTCAATGGTTGATAATATTTTATTACTGGAGACTAATATTCAAAGAGCTTATGTGAGACGTAACCATTTGGTTTCAATTTTTTTGACATGGAGAAAGCTTATGACAAGTTTTGGCGCTAGAGTATTTTAAGAGATTTAATTTTTGAACTTTCGAGGAAATCTCCCTGTTTTCATTGGAAACTTTTAAGTCGGACGCTTTTAAACTTGTATTAGATCAGTTTATACCGATTTTTATTTTCAAGAGGAAGGTGTGCCTCAAGGCAGTGTTTTGAGCGTTACGCATTTTTCCCTAAAAAAATGCTTTTAAAACAGCTGCCACAAAGTGTCCATGGGAGTTTATATGTTAATATCTGCAAATTTCTTGCTAGGGAAATGACATGCGCTTTATAGAACCCCAATTACAACTTGCTATAAACAGTATAATTAAATAAATAAAAATGGTTTTGCATTTTCTACTGACAAAACACAGTGACTGCATTTTTGCCGCAAACAAGGTCTTCATCCTGATACAGAGATTTTAATGAACAGACCAATTTCAGTTGTTGAAACTGCTCGCTTTCTGGGTGTTATAATTGACAGAAAACTGACTTTTAAACCTCATATTTTAAACTTAAGAACTAAATGTGACAAAGCACTTATATTCTGAAAGTCCTTTCTAACACATGTTCGGGTGCCGATCGTCCATCTCTGCTGAAAATCTATCAAGCTGCTATTCGCTCTAAACTTGATTATGCTTATGAGGTTTATGATTCAGCCCCTCGTTCTTGTATTAAGAAACTTGACACATCACATCATACGGCCCTTCTGATGGGGAGGACGGTGTGTCTACTGCATGAGAGGACAATAACGTAGATGTTATAAACTAAAAAAAAAAATCGTGACTAATTGCATTTCATGGAATTGCAGAAGTTTTATAAACAATCGAGATGAAATCAGTGATATTACCTCTGATCATTGACCTATCTCTCCGCCTTCCAAGAAACATACTTAAGACAACAGGATAATGTTAATATCCGTGGCTATCGGTGTTTTAGAAAAGATTTTACATATTCTGACAGAGCTACAGATGGTGTAGCTCTTTTAATTTCAAGTAATGTTCCATATTCTAATATTTTAAATACACACATCCAGGCTATTGCTGTTCAGATCCATATACACGTACTTATCACCATCTGCACTATTTGCCGCCAAATATAACTGTTCGGCAATGTGACCTATATAGGCTTATTTTGCAACTGCCGACCACTTTTTCAATTCTTGGTGATTTTAACGGACACGATCTACTTTACGGTAGTCCTGATATTATCCTCGGGGACAAATCATTGAAGACCTAATTACTGACCATATTTCAGATAATGGTGAAAATACATATTTTCATGAACCTTCTAGAACTTTTCATGCAATAGACCTGGCCATTTGCACTCCTGTCTTTTATCTATATTTTAATTTCTTTGTTAGTAACGACCTTCAAAACAGTGACCATTTTCCTTTACTTTTATCTTTTTATAATTTTAATGATTATCATCCTATAAATCCACATTATATATATGACAAGGGCAACTGGGCTGCTTTCACTATAAATGCAACTATCACATACGAAATGACCGAGTGTGATATCAACAGAGCAATCACTGATGTAACAAACTGTATTATCAATGCAGCTGATATTACTCTTCCAAAATCCTCTGGACGTCTCAGTAAACATTCAAAGCCATGGTGGAATGATGAATGCAACAATGCAAAAAGACAGCAACAAAAAGCTTGGGGAATTTTTAGGGGGTACCCAACTACTGCTAATTATATGGCATTCAAAAAAGCAAGGGCAGTCGCGCGAAGAATCCGCAGAAACTCCCAAAAAAATTCCTGGATTAAATATGTGTCCAGCATTACCTCCAATGGAAGCAGTAAACAACTCTGGCGTCGCGTCAAGAAAGCAGTGGGTATATATTCTAATCAAAGTATTTCGTTTTTAAAAGATAATGGCCAAACTAAAACTTCTACAAGAAATATTGCCAACACCATTGTTAAAATTTTGACATCGCCAGTTCTAATTCATATTCCGAACCTTTTTTGTCACATGTACGTAATTCTGAACGTTCATCAATCAGTTTTCACTCCCGCTCTTTACCAGACTACAATAGAACTTTTACAGAAAATGAATTAAAAAATAGTTTAAAACATTGCTATAACTCTGCTCACGGAACCGATGGTGTTACCTACATTATGATTAAACATTTATGAAAACTGCCTCTTAAAAATCTCCATCTTTACAATAGGATCTGGACTGAACATATTTTCCCTGTTGCTTGGCACGATGCTATTGTTATTCCTTTTCCTAAACCAGGTAAGCATGCTACTGACCCAAAAAACTGCAGGCCCATTGCTCTTACAAGCTCTGTATACTACTCGAAAAAATGGTAAGAAAGTTCTTACTCGCCCCGTCCGAAGACATCAGAGTACCAAGATGTCTCCTCGTCCCGACAGAATCCCTCCAGCAGGAGCCCCACAGGCTCCAACAAGCCAGACACCACACCACGGACCGAACATACCAAATGGGAGCCCGGGACTGCACAGAGCGGCACCCCACCCAGCAGGTGCAAGGCGCCACCGCCCGCAAACCACCCAAAGCCCAGTCGCTGCCGCAGCGAACAGCACCACACCACAACCCACTAAGGCACACCCCCGACAAGAAGGTCACAAACCAAAGGCAAACAGCCAATATAACAAAACTAACAATAAATAATCATAATATAATCCAAGTATATATATAAAATAGCAAGTAGTGGGTGAAGGGAAATGGGAAAAATAGAACTAAAGAAGCCAGGTCAGAGGCACGAAACAACTTGTTCACCAAATACATAAAATAACCCAATTCCCAAAAATAACAAACACAATTTTATATTTTTATTTAAATCATATTGCTTATCACTCGTAAGCAATAAAACAAAAACACCACGACAAATAATCCAATAATAACATCACCACAACAAAAACTCAATAAAGCAAACATCAATAAATATAATAAGTATACAAATACAGATTAAATAAGACATCACAAGACATAAAGTAAGTAATAGGATACAAACCCCAAAACTTTTAAAACTCCAAGGTATTTCCTCAGTAATGTACGAAATATTACTCCTGAAAACTACAACACCACAACACACACAAAATAACACATAAATTAAACTCACCTCAAACTTAGAGATCGGTAAATAATAAGTTACAAAAATGCTTAACGGTTTCCAATAAACCAGTCTCGTTTTGTTATTGGTAAGTAAAACAAAAAGATTAACATTCTTGTAATCTTTCGGAAAGTAGTTGAACCTCACATTTTCAACTAAAGGACAAGTGTAAACAATATGGTTGATATTTTGTATTCCTTGGTTTGAACTGCACAGGAAACTCTTACCAAAAAATCTATTCTGGTAGGTTCCCATACAGCCGTGATCAGTAACCAACTGATTCAGATAAAAATCGCCAAAATTCCTCCTTGTATCAACCCTCGGGAAGAGCTCATATGTATGACGTCCAGTGTCTGAACTCTCCCACTCTCTGCCACTCAAAAATCTTATATTTATTGAACAAAACTCTTAAATGATTCTTCTTTTTTATATTGATATCAATTATATTTTTCTCAGTAGCTTCTTTCGCCAATTTATCTACTTCCTCATTCCACTTGAAGCCCACGTGCGCTTTGATCCAAAAGAATTTAAAGAAGCAATCTGAGTTTTCCACTTCATTACGTATATCACTAATGATATCATTCTTTACTTCAAAACTTTCCAGAGCAGAGAGCACAGACCTGGAGTCAGTGACTATATTTACAGAACTCCACCCTTGAACAAATATAACAGCTTCTTTGATGGCAATAGCCTCCTCATCATAAACACTCGTATGATCGGAGATTCTAAATAAAGAATAATTTAAACTAATATTTTTAACGTGCAAATAAGCACAACCAACTCTTTCGTTCATTTTTGAACCATCCGTATATATATATTCCTCATCCATAGAATCTTCTAAATAACGCTCATCATATTTTTTCCAATTAAGACTGGTAAGGAACAACCATCTTCATCTTCTCTTTAAGATAATCATCTGCATTCAACACTTGTGAATCGTAGTTCACACTTTCTTTCCAATCCAATAGCATAATCTTCATTTTATAGAATTTCAGGGTGATACTAAGGGGCATGACGCCAGTGATGACGCAAAGAGCATCCGTAGCCGCCGTGGAGAAGCACTCCGATATAACCAAAAGAAAAATTAGCTGAATGCTTTTCAGCTTATCGCGCATATATCTCTTTTCGGAGAACCAGATTTCAGCACAGTACTCAACAATCTTTTCAACCACACTATAATATAATAACTTAAGTAAACTCTTATCTAAGCCCCACGTGACTCTGGCAATACTCCTTACGTTAAGAGAATACTCCTCGATTTTCTCATGAAGGTAATTTAGGTGCTCCGTCCAGTTAAACTTGTAATCAATCATTACACCAAGATATTTGATAGCTCTATAATATTTGATCTTCATGTTGTTAAAACAGATCTTGGGTGTATTAGTAATCAATTTAGCACCTTTTCTAATCATGGTATAACATGATTTATCTTGATTTATTACCAAACCTCTAACAGCAGCCCAGTCATAAATTTTTTCCAGAAAATAACTACCTAAGTTAATGAAATGATACGGAGCTGTAGCATTAACAATAACTAATAAATCGTCTGCAAACGCTTGGAGAATACCTTTATCTTCAGGCATTTCCAACAAATCATTCATAACCAAATTCCAGATCTTCGGTCCCAAACTGGACCCCTGAGGGACACCTCTATTATATTTTAGAGCAACACCATCATAGAGAACTTCTCTATGATTCATAAAACTTAAAATAATATTGAAAAGACTGGGCGGAATCTTATATTTAAGAAGAGAATCTTAAATGGATTCCCAAAAAATGCTGTTAAAGGCATTCTTAAAATCAATAGAGCAGCATGACAGTTTCTTTATTATTGTTAATTCTAATAATGCTGTCAACCACATTCTTAAGAGCCATAGAAGTGGAGAAGCCTTTTCTAAATCCGAACTGATACCTCGAAATAATATTATTAAACTCCAAATAATAATCCAGTCTTCTGGTAAAAATTTTGTCTAAAATCTTACCCATAGTGGGAAGGAAGCAAATGGGACGATAGCTTCCTGGGTAAGCAGGATCCTGACCTTTTTTAGGAATCAGAAGAACCTTCACTTTCTTCCAAATTTTTGGAAAAATACTATTACTCATACAGTAATTCATTATTTTCGTGAACCAACTTCTATCTGCGTAGAAAACATGTTTAACTATTTCGTATTGGATCCCGTCGAACCCAGGAGCTCTGTTATCCTTCAGACTCCTCACTATCATGGCAACTTCCAATTCCGTGACTTGTTGAAAGTAGTCTTCAATCATCAACGATCTTCTTTCCCAAACATTATAATCAGACCCAAAATGGTGTTAGAGAATCGCACTAATACTCTCATTCCTCGTATCGGTCTTTTGACCATCTTCCATAAAAACACTCTCGATATCAATTCTTTTTTTCGCTTTTCCAGCGACAACAGTATAAAAACTATTATGAATTGATTTCTTGGATATACTACAAATATAATTCTTGAACTTTTCCCTTTTGGTCTGTTTAAGAAGCTTCTTGTACTTGCTCTGGCATTTTCTAAACTCCAAAAGCTTTACCAACCTCTCGTCATCATTCAATTCTTTCTGGAACCTACGTCTAAAAGCTCTCGATTTGCTTCTGAGGCACTGCAGCTCGAACGTCCACCATGGGGCATTTTTCTTCGCTTTCTTCAGCGGCTTCCTAACTCATTCTACAACAACTTCATATAATTTATTTTGAAATTCAGCTATATATTCTTCAAAGTCATCAATATTAATAATCTTAAACTGATTGATTAATTTGATAATTCTAGTTTTTCAACCCCCCCCCCAGGGGGGTACCTTCTTCAGGTATTCAGGGGGAGTCACGCCCCCCGGGCCCGAGTGATCTTTTTTTCTTTTTTTTTTTTTTTTTTTTAACCTTCTACCTTCTTATATTTCAGTTTAGTTTAATTTTATTTTATTTTTTATTTACTTGCTTATTATTATTATTTTTTTTTTTTTTTCCCTAAGTTTTTGGCATTTTTCTTGCTTTTTTGTCCTTGTTTGTATTTTTGGTTTTTACTGCCAATAAGGTTTTGGTACTTGTTCGTGTTCATTGTTCTTAAAAAAAAAAAAAAAAAAAAAAAAAAAAATTAAAAATTTGAAAAAAAAAAAAAAAAAAATGAAACTACTTACCTTGTTTTACTCACCTTTTTGTTTTCTACTTACCTTATTTATTTTTACTCACCTTTATTTTTTGGTCTTGTTCTTGTTGGTTATACTAAAATTACTTAACTTCTAATACATTAACCAAGCTCAAAACGGTGTTGATGTGGCGCTGGTTATTGAGTTGGCGATTTGGTGAGGGTCTCACGGTAGCCTAGCCTTGGGAGAACACTGGGAGACTGGTGCCCTTGGTGAAGGTGAGACAACGGTGACTACTCGAACGAGAAACACCGGACTAACACGACTACCACATGTGATTCCCAATCTGGGTTGACGGTCTGGTAGCTGGTGAGTGTTTATGGGTGTCCCAGGGAGCGATTCTGAAAACCCTTTGCTTTCCGTCCGTTCAAGAAATGGGCTGACTTGTGGGACTAAGGAAACCTTCGACCCTTTTTACTAATCTCAATATGGCGACAAACAAAGGAAATACGAATAATGCGTCTGGCTCGGGCCAAACTAGTGAAAATTCAAAGGCGAAAACTTGGGCGGACAGAATGGAAGAATTTTCTTCCACTCTGAATGAGAGCAATGTATTTATGACCTTGGAAGCTAGATTTTTTGTGATCAAAAGAAAAGAGGGTGATTTTCTAAGGACATCGCCTTTTCTTATACAGAAAGCATGTCAATCAATAATGGGCGATCCAAAGTCTATAAAAAAACTGAGATCGGGCGAACTTTTAATTGAAGTCGAAAATGCCAAACAAGCTAACAACTTAAAAAAATGTAATCAATTTGCTAATATTCCAGTCACTGTTGATGTCCATAGAACATTAAATACTTGCCGTGGTGTCATATCTGAACCTGACCTCCAGTTTATACCAGAAGCCGAAATTCTTGAAAACCTCAAAGAGCAAAAAGTTATCGGAGTAAAACGTATATCCATATTTCGCGACAATAAACCAATTCCAACTAAACACATTATCTTAACTATAAACTCCCCAAAACTCCCAACATCAATTAAAGCTGGGTATCTTGAATGCCCCGTCAGACAATACATACCAAATCCGTTACGCTGCTTCAACTGCCAACGTTTTGGCCATTCTAAAACATCCTGCCGTGAAAAACAGACATGTGCCCGTTGCAGTGCCATTGGTCATGACAGTCAAAATTGCGAAGCCACAGTATGTTGTGTAAATTGTAAAAAAGATCACCCGTCATATTCTAAGTCTTGTGAGAAATGGAAAATAGAAAAAGAGATTCAAACCATTAAAACAAAACAAAATATATCATACCCAGAAGCCAGAAAAATAGTAGAATCTAGAACACCCATCGTTGGTAAATCATATGCTGCTGTTACTTCCACCAAAAAAATTTGTAAAACAATAGCTACACAAACTGACTCTCTAATCAATACCAGCCCCCCAGTTGAAACTGTTTCACGTAATTCTACAAAAATACCCAATACTAGCTCTCCACTCGAAACTACAGTGAACAATTCCCAAAACTTACAAACCAAACCAAATCAGTCTTCTAACTCTTCACAGTCCTCTTCATCAAAATCAAGAAATTTAAAGAAAATTCCACAAACTGCTAAAACCTTATTGTCTGGGAAAAGTCTTAACTCTGCCTCTCTAAAGCATTCTAATTCACCCTCTCGTCTCAATATCATCAAGAAAAAGAAACTAACAAAATTGCCCACTCCCACTACAAATAAAAATAATAAAGGAAATCTTCCAAAACAAGATGATATGATCTGCCTCCATCCTTCTGATGGAGAAGACGGTATGTCTACTGCATCAGAGGATAATGACGTGGATGTTATAATCTAAAAAAAAAAAAAAATCATGACTAATTTCATCTCATGGAATTGCCGAGGTTTTATTAATAAACGAGATGAAATAAGAGAAATAATCTCTTATCGACCTGTATGCTTCGCTTTCCAAGAAACATACCTAAGACAAAACGATATTGTTAAAATCCGTAGCTATCAGTGTTTCAGGAAAGATTTTACACATTCTGATAGAGCTACAGGTGGTGTAGCCATTTTAATCTCTAATAATATTCCACATTCATGTATCACTTTAAATACCGATATCCAGGCTATTGCAGTTCAGATCCATATACACATACTTATCACTATCTGCACTGTCTATTTACCGCCAAATATGACCATTCGCCCAAGTGACCTAAATAGGCTTATTTCACAACTGCCGACACCTTTTTTAATTCTTGGTGATTTAAACGGGCACAGTCCACTTTGGGGTAGTCCCGATATTAATCCTCGTGGACAAAATATTGAAGACTTAATCACTGACAATAATTTATGTATTTTAAATAATGGTGACAATACCTACTTCCATGAACCTTCCAGAACTTTTCATGCAATAGACCTGGCCATCTGCTCTCCATCTTTGTATCCGTATTTCAATTTCTTTGTTAGTAACAACCTTTATAATAGTGACCATTTTCCTTTATTTTTATCTTTTTATAATTTTAATGATCATCATCCTACAAATCCACATTATATTTATGACAAGGCCAACTGGACTACTTTCACTATAAATGCAACCATCACGTACGAAATGACTGAGGGTGATATCAACAGAGCAATCACTGATGTCACAAAGTGTATTATAAATGCAGCTGAAATTAGTATTCCAAAATCCTCTGGACGTCTCAGTAAAAATTCAAAGCCATGGTGGAATGAAGAATGCAATAACGCAAAAAGACAGCAACAAAAAGCTTGGGGAATTTTTAGGAGGTATCCAACTACTGCTAATTATATCGCATTCAAAAAAGCAAGGGCAGCCGCACGAAGAATCCGCAGAAACTCCCAAAAAAATTCTTGGATTAAATATGTTTCCAGCATTACCTCCAATGTAAGCAGTAAAAAGCTTTGGCATCGTGTCAAGAGAGCAATGGGAATTCATTCTAATCAAAGTATTTCATTTTTAAAGGATAATGGCCAAACTATAACATCTATTAAAAATATTGCAAACACCATTGGTAGAACTTTATCTGACATATCCAGCTCTAATTCCTACTCTGAACCTTTTTTCTCATATAAAAATAATTCTGAACGATCATCAATCAACTTTCACTCCCGCTCTTCACCAGACTACAATAGACCTTTTACAGAAAATGAATTAAAAAATAGTTTGAAACATTGCCATAACTCTGCTCCCGGACCCGATGGTGTTACCTACATTATGATTAAACATTTATCAAAACAGTCTCTTAAAAATCTCCTTCATCTTTACAATAGGATCTGGACTGAAAATATTTTCCCTGTTGCTTGGCACGATGCTATTGTTATTCCCTTTCCTAAACCAGGTAAAGATGCTACTGACCCAAAAAATTACAGGCCCATTGCTCTTACAAGCTGTCTATGTAAACTACTCGAAAAAATGGTAAATACTAGATTGGTTTTTATTCTTGAAAAAAATAATCTGATTTCTCCATGGCAAAGTGGTTTCCGACGAGGCCGTTCTACGGTTGACAATATTTTATTATTAGAGACAAATATCCGCAAAGCTAATGTGAGACGTAACCATTTGGTGTCAATTTTTTTCGATATTGAAAAAGCTTATGACAAGACATGGCGGTATGGTATTTTAAAAGATCTTTTTAATTTGGACTTTCGTGGAAATCTCCCCATTTTCATTCAAAACTTTTTAAGAGTCAGACGCTTTCAAATTCGTATAGGATCAGTTTATTCAGATTTTTATTTTCAAGAGGAAGGTGTGCCTCAAGGCAGTGTTTTAAGCGTCACGCTTTTTTCCTTAAAAATAAATGATATTTTGAAACAGCTGCCGCAAAGTGTCCATGGGAGTTTATATGTTGACGACCTGCAAATTTCTTGCCAGGGAAATGACATGCGCTTCATAGAACGCCAATTACAACTTGCTATAAAAAACATAATTAAATGGACAAATAAAAATGGTTTTAATTTTTCTGCTGACAAAACACAATGTGTGCATTTTTGTCGTAAACGAGGTCTTCATCCTGATCCTGAGATTCTGATGAATAACCGGCCAATTTCCGTTGTTGACACTGCTCGCTTTCTGGGTGTTATTTTCGACAGAAAACTGAACTTTATGCCACATATTTTACATTTGAGAACTAAATGTGACAGAGCACTTAATATTTTAAAAGTGCTTTCTAACACTTCTTGGGGAGCAGACCGTCCATCTTTACTCAAAATTTATCGAGCCACTATTCGCTCCAAACTTGATTATGCTTGTCAGGTTTATGGCTCAGCCCCTCACTCTTATATTATAAAAAACTTGACACAACACATCATAGTGCGCTCAGAATTAGCTCTGGTGCTTTCCGTACGACTCCAGTCCTTAGTTTATATGCTGACTGTGTGGAGCCTTCTCTCACTGATATTAGACAAAGACTTTCTTTTGAATTGTACTATCACATCCTTTCTCATCCTAGTCATCCACTTCACTCTCATTTAAACTGTAATGATCATAATATTTATGTGAATCGCCCATCTTGCATCCCACATTTTGCTCTTAGGATTAAAAACTTCTTGCTGGCACCTCTCATATTCATACCAATGTCCGTTCTCGTTCTCTCTTAAACATGACACCTTGGAACTTCCAGGTTATTTCTTGTCTTCATCCGTTTAAAGGATTTGACAAACCTAACACTGACGCTTCTATTTTTCAGGCCCTTTATTCATCTCATCGCTCTCATTACAAGGACTACGTCGAGATATTTACAGACGGCTCTAAGACAAACAATAAAGTCGGTTGTGGTGTTGTCATTGGTAACACCAGTTTTAGCTACGAACTCCCTAATTCATTTTCCATCTTCTCTGCAGAATTCTTTGCTGTTGAGGTTGCTCTTAACATTATTTCATCTCATCATAGTAGAAAATTCATTATATATACAGACTCAAAGAGTGTTCTTGATTCTCTCTCTTCTAGTTCTTGTAACCTGACTTTCATTTCAGTTTTAAAAACTTACAACGACCTTTTGAAAAAGGGATTTGACATCTTGTTTTGTTGGGTTCCTGGTCACGTAGGCATTAAAGGCAATGAAGCAGCAGACAAAGCCGCAAGGCAGGCTTCCATACTTCTAAACTCTCCTGTTCCTTACGAGGACATAAAGCACACACTTAAAAGCTATCTTAAAAATATGTGGCAAAGGGAGTGGAATAACCAAAGTAATAATAAGTTGTATGAAATAAAACCTCAAATTTCAGTCTGGCCTACACTTACCCCCAGAAAATATGACGTTCTTATTACACGACTACGAATCGGGCATTCAAGATTTACCCATAAACACTTACTACTTGGACAACAGGAACCTGAGTGTCCAAAATGTCATAATAGTGCTTTAACCATTCGTCATGTCCTCACCGACTGCCCTTGCCTTCGTCATCTTTACCGACAAAATTTTAATTCATCTTCACCCACTCTGACGAGCCTTTTAGGTGTAATTCCTCATTATCATCTGACAAACTTCTTGAAGGAGGCTGGTTTTTACTTTGACATCTGATTTTATTATTTACAATGTTCATTCTGTTTTTACATCTGTTTTATTGTATACACTGTTTTTTATTATTTTTAATATTATCTTGTATGTATTTTTGCTTCATTTTTCTACTGTGATTTTTTAATGGCTTTCTGGATGGGTAAACCCATCCAGAAACTACTGTCTCTTTTATCCGTTTGCTTGGTGCAGCATGTCCAACTTTGGACCTTGCGCCAAAAAAAGGCCATTCAACCAACCAACCAATCTAGTTTTCAACCTCCACCAATCCAACCTCTTCAGCGAGATAAGGTTACTAGACAACACAATATTAGTATCTAGATGAATATTAGTAATAACTAAATTATGGTCACTTCCATAATGCTTGTCAACCACATCAAAATCATAAATTATATTTTGATCGAAACCTTTGACCATAACAAAGTCTATCCAGCTCATCTTATCACCTCTGTTGAAAGTGGGCAGAGAATCAGCTCGATTCAAAACAAGTAAATCATATCCAAGTAGTAACTCTATAACCTTATCACCTCTGTCATCCAGTGGCCTTTGACCCCATATATAAGACTTTGCGTTCCAATCGCCCATGATAATGAAGGGAGTAGAAGAGAACTTATTTAGTAGGAGCCGAATGATGTTAATTTCATCTCGGATGTCACCAGAAGGTTTAGAATAAACAGAAACCACAATAAATTTAAAATCACTAACTGTGCCCCCAGGGGGATAACTTCTTTAGGTATTCAGGGGGGGGGGGTCACGTCCCCCGGGCCCGAGTGATCTGTTCTTTTCCCTTTATTTTTTTTTAATCCCCAAAGGGAATACCTCCTTAGGTATTCAGGGGTGTCACGACCCCGGGCCTGAGTGATCTTTTCTTTTCCTCTTACTTTTTTTTTATTATTTTTTTTTTGTTGCCAATCAGTTCTTGGTCTTTCTGTTCTGTTCTCAAAAAAAATTAAAAATTAAAAAAAAAAATTAAAAAATCTTTAAAAAGCTAAAAAAAAAAAAAAGATACCACTAACCTCGTTCTACTTACATTTTTTTTTGTTCTGTTCTGACTCACCTCGTTTTTTCTGTGTTGGCTGTTATATACAAAAAAAAAACTGTAAAAAAAAAAAATTATAAAAAGCTAGAAAAAAATCACTCTAATAACCATTAATCTATTAACCAACTAAAGTTCGGTGTTGGTGTGGCGCTGGCTATTGGGGCAATGATTTTGGTGATGGTGCCACGGTAGTCTAGCCTTGGGATCCCACTGGGAGACTGGTGCCCTTGGTGAAGGTGAGACAACGGTGACTACTCGAACGAGAAACACCGGACTAACACGGCTGCCACATGTGGTTCCTGAACTGGGTCGGCGACCTGGTAGCTGGTGAGTGGTTATGGGTGTCCCAGAGAGGATTCTTAAAAACCCTTTGCGTTTGTGTGTTGGAAGAAACACTCACACCTTTTTCCCTCTTATCTCTTATTATGGCTACAAACTTAAAAAAATCGATTAAATGCGTCTGGCTCGAGCCAAGCTAATCAAATCGCAAGTGATAAATCATGGGCGGATAGGATGGAGGAATTTTCTTCATCTTTAAATGAAAAAAATATCTTTGATAGTGACATGGCACGTTTTTTTGTCATAAAGCGAAATGAGGGAGACTTTGCACGAACCTCACCATTTTTAATTGAGATAGCAATACAGTCAGTAGTGGGTGAAGCAAAATCTATAAAGAAACTTCGTACTGGGGAACTCTTAATAGAAGTTCAAAACAATAATCAAGCTAAAAATTTGAAAACCTGTAAAAAACTTGCTAATATCCCTGTAACAGTAAGCTTTCATAGAACACTTAATTCTAGCCGTGGTGTAATCTCTGAACCCGACTTACAATACATTCCCGATTCTGAAATATTAGAAAACCTTAGAGAACTAAAAGTCATAGCAGTTCGTCGCATTTAAATATATCGAGACAATAAACAAATTCCAACTAAACACTTGATATTAACAATTGATTCCCCAACTCTACCACGTTCTATAAAAGCAGGTTATCTAGAGTGCCCAATCAGACCGTACATCCCAAACCTTCTACGTTGTTTCAATTGCCAACGCTTCGGACATTCCAAAACTTCATGCCGTGGAAATCTAACATGTGCCCGCTGCAGTGCAGTGGGCCATGACAATCAAAATTGTGAGCCCCCTCCCCCCCCCATCTGCTGGGTTAATTGTGAAAAAGATCATCCAGCCTATTCTAAATCTTGTGATAAATGGAGAAATGAAAAAGAGAACCAGACTGTTAGAACGAAACAAAATATCTCATATTATGAAGCTAAAAAAATTGTAGAATCCAGAACACCCACTATTGGTAGATCATTTACATACGTTACCTCAACAAAAACTCAAAAAACATACAATACAATTGCAACTCAAACTGATAACTGTAGTAATATATCATCCTCTGCAAATATTAAGAATGTAACTCTGCAAAATCAGCAAATGGAACATAGTGAGAATGCCCAATCTTCTCAAATATCCTCAAAACCAATATATCCTAAAAAGAATTCTCAGTCTCTCAAATACCTGCCATTAATTAAACATCAGAATTCCACTCTCCAACACAATCTGGTTAAAAGAAAAAAAATATCTGTCAAATCTAAAATAAATGAAAATAAAATTGGAAAAACAAATCCATTAAAACAGGATGATTGTCTCCAACTTTACCCTTCAGACGCAGAAGATAACATGTCTGCTATCTCTGAAAATGACGTAGATACTTTCATCTAAAAAAAAAAAAAAACTATGACTGATTTTATTAGCTGGAACTGTCGAGCTTTTAATAACAAACGAGATGAAATCAAAGAATTAATTTTTGATCATCGACCAATTTGCATTTCTCTACAAGAAACTTATTTAAAACCTAACAATACTGTCAACATCCGTGGTTACAGTTGCTTTCGAAAAGATTGTATACAAAATGACAGAGCTACAGGTGGTATGGCTATTCTCATTTCTAATAGTGCTCCTTTCACCAATATCACTTTACATACTAACATCCAGGGAATCGCGGTACAGATTCACTTTCATAGGCTGTTCCCTATCTGCTCTATCTATTTACCACCTAACATGCCTGTTCAACAGCATGAACTCAATAACCTTTTTTCACAACTCCCATCCCCATTTTTAATACTTGGTGACTTTAATGGACATAATCCTCTTTGGGGGAGCCCTCATCTGAATCCTCGGGGACAACTTATTGAAAATTTTGTAACTGACAATAATTTATGCTTGCTGAATAATGGAGACAATACCTACTTTCATGAACCTTCTAGAACATTCCATGCCAACGACCTTACCATCTGTTATCCAATCATCTATCCTTATATAAATTTTTTTGTTAGTGGTGATTTACATAATAGTGATCATTTTCCTCTTTTCTTACCTTTTCACAATTTTAATCAGACATCAAAGAAACCGTCGCTTTATTCATGACAAGGCTAACTGGGCCAAATTTACATTAAACTCAAATATTACTCCAAGCATGGTTAATGGGGATATAAATAGGGCAGTCTCAGATGTCAGCGATTGTATTATAAATGCTGCTAATATTTCTATCCCAAAATCTTCTGGCTGTCTCAAAAAAAATATTCAAATCCTTGGTGGAACGACGAATGTAACCTTGCTAAAATAAAACAACAAAAAGCGTGGGGAATTTTCAGAAGATATCCATCTACTAGTAATTACATTCTTTTCAAACAGGCTAAGGCCTATGCACGAAAAATTCGAAGAAAAGCACAAAGACTCGTAGATTAAATATGTCTCCAGTATTACATCTAACACTAGCAGCGAAGAGCTCTGGCATAGTGTCAAAGAAAACAATGGGAATTTACCCTGATCAGCATATCTCTTCCCTAAATGACACTGGTCAAACCATTACTTCCACTAAAAACATAGCCAATACCATCGGTAAAACTTTATCCAATACTTCCAGCTCTATTTCCTATAAAGAACCTTTTTTAACCTATAAACAAAAGTGTGAACGTTCTATTATCAATTTCATTTCCCGTTTTTTACAAGATTACAATAGTCATTTACAGAAAATGAATTAAATAATAGTTTGAAACGCTGTCATAACTCTTCTCCTGGACCTGATGGTATTACTTACCTTATGATTAAACATTTATCCAAAAACTCACTTAAAAACTTGCTTCAACTTTACAATAGAATTTGGACTGAACATATTTTCCCTATTGCTTGGCAAGATGCAATCGTAATCCCCTCTCCGAAACCCGGTAAAGATTCCACTGATCCTAGAAATTACAGACCTATTGCTCTCACAAGTTGCCTGTGTAAACTTCTTGAAAAAATGGTGAACACCCGCCTAATTTATATTCTAGAAAATAATAGTCTAATTTCTCCCTGGCAAAGTGGGTTTCGTTGTGGTCGTTCTACTATTCATAATATCCTTTTGCTGGAGACGAATATTCGAAAAGCTTTTGTTAAACGTAACCATTTGGTGGCAATTTTTTTCGACATTGAAAAGGCTTATAATAAGACCTGGCGCTATGGCATTCTTCGAGACCTTTTTAATTTGGATTTGCGCGGCAATCTCCCCATTTTTATTCAGAATTTCTTAAAAATTAAACACTTTCAAGTACGCACTGGATCAGCTTACTCAGATTTTTACTTCCAAGAGGAAGGAGTTCCCCAAGGGAGCGTTTTGAGTGTCACACTCTTCTCTATTAAAATCAACGGTATACTGGGGCAGCTGCCACCTAATGTTCATGGCAGTCTTTGTTGACGACCTGCATATTTCTTGCCAGGGAAGTGATATGCGTTTTATTGAACGACAACTACAACTTGCCATCAGGCGTATTACCAAATGCACTGATGAAAAATGGTTTTACCTTTTCTCCTGACAAAACACAGTGTGTGCATTTCTGCCGTAAACGTGTTCCTCATCTGGATCCAGATATTTTAATTAATAACTGCCCAATCTCACTTGTAGACACAGCCCGTTTTTGGGTGTCATTTTCGAAAAGAAACTTAATTTCATTCCACATATCCTTAGTTTAAAGACGAACTGTAATAAAAAATTAAACATTCTCAATGTCCTCTCAAACACTTCTTGGGGTGCAGATCGTATTTCCCTCCTTAAAATCTACCGTGCAGTTATCCGCTCTAAAATGGATTATGCTTGTCAGATCTATGGTTCAACCTGCATTTCTTACCTCAAGAAGCTTGACACTGTGCACCACTCTGCCGTAAGAGTTTGTTCTGGTGCCTTTCGAACTTCTCCCATTCTAAGTTTATATGCTGACTGTGTTGAGCCCTCTCTTACTGTAATCAGAGAACGACTCATTTTGGAGTTGTATTTTCGTATTCTATCTCATCCTCGTCATCCTCATTTTGACATTAAAGATTTTAATTTATTTCACAATCGTCCCAGGTCCATTCCACACTTCAGCTTGAGAGTAAGAAATATTCTTGCTGGCACATCTCATTTCGACAATAAAATTCGTCCCCGGACACTTTTAAATATGACTCCTTGGAACTACAAGGTAATCTCATATATTCATTCCTTCAATGGCTTTGACAAATCTAGAACAGATGCTACCATTTTTCGGACTCTCGTCACCTGTCATTCTTTTACCTATAAGGATTACATTAAAGTTTTTACAGACGGTTCAAAGTCAGGTGATAAAGTTGGATGTGGTGTAGTGTCTGACAACGTAACCCTTATAGTCTGCCGGGCTCGTTTTCTGTATTCTCTGCGGACTTTTTAGCTGTTGAACTTGCTCTTGATCTAATTTCATCTCATTCTAATCGGAAATTTATCATCTACACAGACTCAAAGAGTGTTCTTGATTCACTGTCATTTAATTCTTGTAATCTCTCTTTCACCTCTGTTTTTAAAAAAATATAACGAACTTCTGAAGAAAGGATTTGACATTTTGTTTTGTTGGGTACCAGGGCATGTAGGCATCAAGGGAAACAAAGCTTTAGTTCCATTTAACTGTGTAATCCCATATGAGGATATTAAAAATACTCTAAAATATTATCTGAGAGGCAATTGGCAAAGAGTTACCAATTACTGTTTATCTATTTTTACTTCTGTTTTTACTATATATACACTGCTCATAACTCTTTATATTGTTTTTACTTTATACACTCTTTACTCTGTTTTGTGATGATTTATAGGTTTACCTTGTCTTTTTTTACTATTTTTTTTTCTCATATGATCATCTGGATGGGTAAACCCATCCAGAAGCTACCTTTGTTTTTTCTTTCATCACAGTTTGGCGCAGCATGTCCCATTGTGGACCTTGCGCCAATAAAAGGCAACCAACCAACATTAGTTCCCCAGGACTATCACGCTTGTTAACCTTGGGAATGATAACTGTCCTGGCTGATGTCCATTCTCCAGGAATTCGACCACACCATAGGACGAGGTTGAAGATTTTAGTCAGGCTAGCCCAGTTAACCCCTTTTAATGTCCTAGGTGTGACCTTGTCCGGACCAGCAGCCGACGAGTTACTGGGAAAACTCGCCTTGATCCAATCGTAGGATATGGGAGCCAAATAATCCTCCAAGGCAAATAGAGGACCCCCATACCCGACTGCTGGCAATGGAGGAAGTGGGCCGGGCGGACGGGCGAGTGATTAGTGCATGCCAGAAGTCGTGACCGAATTGTTTGGTGACCTTGAAGGTCCCGTCACGACCAGCGATCGTCGATCGATCCCCAGACAGCACATCGCTTCCCCAGGATATCTTAAAGATGTCATCTGGATGAAAAGACATCCCAGAAACGTCCTTAAGATATACTGTGGATACGTTAAGCCTAACTGTGCTGTTAGGGTCTGTTACGCTTGTAATTAATTTGTGTTCTGGCATATTCCATTCGCCGCCGTTTGCGTCTCGAGAGTTCAGCTCTTGATCTTCTACTCCTGGTCCCAGATCCTTCGTTATTTTTATTCCCAGACCTGGTCTGCGGAGGAGGAAATGCAAACCGCAGAATTGCTTCAACACGGGCCAGCACAGCTTCCCGAGAAAGAATGTCAAGTGAAGCAATGACCTGATCTAACTCTGAGAACGCGTCGGTTGAAGGAGGAGGAGACTTTAAATAGTCTTTCAACCGACACCACACTTCCAATGTGTCATCTTCATTTGAGGTTGCATGGACAGATCGGTCTTCCGTTAATGAAGTGCTCGTCATATCAATATCAGGAGTAGCGGCACCCTCGCTACTCGACGAGCTGCTCGGATCAGCATCGGGGAGCCCTTGAGCTATGAACTCCTCCACTAGGTGCTTATAGAAAGCATTCCTCCGTTTACCCTTAATCGCCTCTACCGATCTCTCGGGGTGGAGGGCCACAAGCTCTTGATTAATGAAACGGACTCCCCGACCCGCCAAGCGAGCTTCATCAACCGCCAGAATTCTAGATTCTTCATATTGCATTCTGCCGCTCGATGTTAATCGCAGCATTTGCAACCTTGGGATGCGCAAATCTTCGGTGAACCCCAAAACAATTTTAGACGTGAATTCCCTGCCACACGTATCGCAACTAAGTGCCACCACAGCACCAGAGACCATGCACGGGGTTGGACCGGTAGGTTCCCCCGGATCACTGGGAGTCCGCCTAGGGCGGTGGCCTCCAGTTTGAGGGTTGCTTGTTTGTGGGCCGAGATATTTGAGCCCGACGGAGCTGGCAACCCCGAAGGGCCTTTTGCGCACTACAACAACTTAGCCTGAGTCCCCAAGGGAACTCAGTTTCTAGCGGGAACGACGAGAGACGTAAGTGTAGCTCTTGGAGGCCAGAGGCTATCAAAATATTTTATTGACAGTTACACTGATTACAGAGACATCGACAGAGTCGAGAATACAGATAAAAGTACATGGATTGATGATAATTAAAAGAACTTACAAAATACAGATTAAAATATATGAAATAACTATATAAAATAAAAAGGATATATACAAGATGAAAAAAGACAACTATAAAATAGTGAGTATAATAAAGAACAGTATAAAATTGTATAGATAAAATTTTATACAAAAAGACATATAAAAACAGTATAAAATTGTATATAAATAAAAGACAAGACATAAAAGAATAAAATCTAAAAAATATCCCAAAACAGATGAACTAAAAATAGTATAAATAAAAGGGATATAAGACCAACTGAAAAAAACACAAAAAGGTATATATATATATATATAAAATTAAGAATTAAAAAAATCAGGATGATCCGAAGAAAAGAAGTCAATGAGTGGCCTTGAAAAAGTACCTAAAGTTGATCAAGCTGCCTAAAATAGCTCTACAAGAAATTATCTTCAGGTCTCCTTTGGAAATAATCATGTTTTCTAGAAGGTCAGTTGCAGATTTCGGGGACCACCACATACCTTTATAATTAATAGTGCAAGTAGTAAAATATAATTCTCTAACGTTGTAGGCCTCTTTAATTTTTTGGTGAAGATCCAGGTTGCCGGCATAGTAATCCAGTTTTGATTTATGAAAAGTATTCATGTTATTATCGTTTCCGACAACCTGGACATCAACAAGCATGCAAATCATCAATGATCAAGAGATCTGGTTTTCTTAATCCAAAAGAGGTTTGTAAGTGAGGCTCAATGATAACTCTTCTGCCTTTGTTCTTATTTCTGTCAGCAATATACTTAACTATTTTATTATGTCTATCAATTCTATTGTGATGAGTAGATTGGCAGCCTTGAATTACATGGTATGTAGTCTGTCTTATTACAGCCTTTTCTGCACATTTTATCTGAAGCTCTTCCCCGAGTGCTTCTAACCTTTGAAGGAAGAGCGTTAATTCTGAGTTTAATAAAGTTGATGAAGTCGCGGCCACTCATGAATTTGTTGTTGGAATTGATCCAGTTATTTTGGTTACGAACTTTATTTGAAGACTTAAGATCTCTGCCGTCATTTGAATTGTAGAGGGCATTGCTAAAATATTTATTTATATCGTTAAGGTTCCCAATGCCGCCGTCGAGGGAAGAAACACAATAAGCCATTTCCCTATTAATAAATTCGAGAAAGATCTCAGAGGCACCACCAAGAACATTGCAAAAATTACTTAGCCTTTTTTTTCTTAGTAATGGAAATCTGTACCTAATGTCCAGGATACCTAAGCCTCCGTCCTTAACAGAGGAGTGATAAAAAGCCACAGGGATGTCCATAGGAAGATGCAGAACAGATCTAACAAAACTACGTGAGGATCTGTCAAGATTCTTGAGGTATCCTGCAGAGAACCTGTAAAAAGGTGCACCGGAGAAGAGTCTAGGGAGAACGATATTTTTGAAAGCCCAAATTTTTTGTTCTGGTTTCATTGGAGCTTTCTGGAGATTTTGAGAATATAATTTAAGTTGACCCTGAAAATCAGGAAAAAAAACCAGCATAATGAAACGACTTCCACGTATTTAAACAGATAAAGACAGCTCCCCCGACGGAGCTGGCAACCCGGAAGGGCCTTTTTGCGCACTACAACAATTTAGCCTGAGTCCCCAAGGGAACTCAGTTTCTAGCGGGAACGACGAGAGACGTAAGTGTAGCACTTGGAGGCCAGAGGCTATTTTTCTTAATTTAAATTTGGCCACAAATCAGGCCTCTACAGAAACAACCCCACGTCCGAAGACTAAGGGCAACATTGGCACGGATCCCCTCACCCAATCCCTTTCTTCGGACTCTTATAGGTCGTCATGGACTGGTGGCGCCTGCGCTCCGTAGATGAGAACATTTGCTGAAATAGATCGAAAGTCGTTTTCTGAGAGACACTTGTACTTGATGGAGTCTTTTGCGGATGAGGGTGCAATGCAACCCCTCCAATTGATGGTAAAAGAAGAAAAGTTTACAGTAGGACGCAAATTAATCAGGTTCGGTGAGATAGCATTTTCATATTTTGAGACTTTAAATTGGTGGGCGTTTTCTAGTGGATATTGATCATTAATAATCTGTATGTCGGTAACTAGGATTTCGTCTTCTTTGTAGGCCACAATATCAGGTTTGAAAGTCCTACCGTCAGTTGTCTTAAACTTTTCCTCCACGTGGCACGTCCACCCTCGATGAGACATGGAACGTACCACATGGTGGACAATCTTATTATGCCTCCGGATCCTGGCTTCGTGAGTAGAAAAGCACAGTTGCAGTATATGATTCAAGGTTTCCGGCTCTTCGCAACCTCTTCTTCTACACGTCTTGGGGCCCCCTCGTCCTCTTGAGGATCTTGACAAACATGGGAGACAATAAAGGCGGAGTTTCACTGCGTTAATGAAGTCGCCGCCCTTCAGGAACGAAGTCCCGTCGGACAGACGCAGCGGGCAGCTTGCCTCAGACCACGGCCGTCGCATGTCTCAAACCAGCACTTCCTAAACATGTTAAGAATCTTCGTTCGACTGGCAATAATATCAGGTCCAAACCGAAGTAAGGACAAGAACCTCGCAGAACGGTCTCCAAGCCTTCTATACATTTGAACCGGCACGTTCCACCTCAAACAAGGAATCCCAAGCCCCCCCCCCCATCACTCACCGAGATGTATAACGCAGAGTTCGGGATATCCTTGGGTAGATGTAGGCAGTCACGAACAATTTTACGAATAAGGTCAATGCTTCTACGATATCCCAAGTGAATTCTGGACATAACTAACGAGTGGTAAAAGCCCAGGGTCAAGCATGTTGACTAGTAAGAAAACCTATTGTTGAGGCTTAAGTGGAGACTTCTTAAGCAAGGATAACTTCTCAGAAAAGTCTTCTCTAGGTTGAAACCTTTTTCCACTTGGATCAAAAGTAACTCAAAGATACTTTAATTCCTCGGTAGGCGCTAAAACTGTAATCCTCTGGTTAGTCATAGTCAATACGGCACTTTCATTATAAATTAGCCTTTTATTTTTTCCATCCTTTAGCCATGTAAAGAGATGAGACTTCCTGGGATTAACACTCAGCCCACACAGTGGCTGGCCGAGTTAGCCACATGGTTGAGGATACGCTGCAGATATTTCTCGGAATTGGACAGGAGGACCAGATCATCGGCATAAGCGATCATCGGCAGAGGCTATTAAAAAATATTTTATGTGTAAATGGGGTATTTACAGAGAAAGGTTAGAACATACTACACACCATGGAAGAAATAGACGGGTGTGAAAAAAGAAACGATGAAATTGATGAACAACTACAAAGAGACGATAAAAATAAAATCTATAGATGAATTAAAAATTTAACAACAAAGACAAAAACATGGTTACAGTATGAAATACAAGACAGTGTATAGATAGAATTAATAAAAGCAGTATATATGTCACAAACATTAAAAAAAAAAATTTAAATCAGTACAAAACATACACAAAAATATAGATAAAAAAGCGAATAGAAAAACTTTATTAAATGATAAAAAAGATTCAAAAACATGTATAAATAAAATATATACAACAAAATACAAAATTATAAATGAAGAACAAATACAATGTAAAAGATAAAACCGATAAAAGATTTTAGCACGTTTAAAAGAACATTAAAAATAAATGTATGAAAGGTTAAAAATAGCAAGTTATCAAGATCAATGAGTGGAGTGGAAGTAGTACCTAAAGCAGACGACGCTACCTAGCATAGCTTTAGCAGAATTTATTTTTATATCACCTTTATTGATTGATTCCTTGATAAGTTGCTTGGCAGAATTTGGGCACCACAAACCCTTGTAATTAATAGTGGCAGCCGCAAAAACCACTTCATAAATTTTATTTTTCAAGTCCAGGTTTCCGGCATAGTAATCAAATTTTGATTTATTGAAAATGTTCATACATATATTGTCATTACCGACAACCTGGACATCAACAACACTAGCATAACGGTATTCTATAATGAAAATATCGGGAATCCTTATACCTATATCGGTTTTGATATGTGGCTCAACAATTACTCTCTTACCTTGGCTACGATTTTTAGCCCCAATATATTTAACAATTTCATCATGCCTACGAATTCTGTTTTTGTGAGACTGGGTGCAGCCCTGGATCATATGATATATAGTCTCGGAGCGGCTGCACCCAAATCTACAGTTTTTATCGTAGCTGGAGTTGCTTCTGTTCACCCGAACCTTTGAGGGGAGGGCATTAATACGCAGCTTGATAAAATTAATAAAATCCCTCCCACTCAACACCCAGGGGGGGGGTACCTTCTTCAGGTATTCAGGGGGAGTCACGCACCCCGAGTGATCTTTTTTCCCTCTCCTTTTGTTTTATTCCCCTTCCCTTTTATTTCTTTCACTTTTGGTTTGGTTTGGTTTATTTTGTTGCCAATAAGTTTTTGGTACTTGCTTGTTCCTGTTGTTTTGTGTTTTTGATAAAAATATAAAAAAAAATTATAAAATTTGAAAAAATCCAAAAAAATTTGAAACAACTCAGCTTGTTTACTCACCTTTTTGTTGTTCTTGTTCTCAATTTATAAACTAAAAACCATAAAACTACTAATATCTTAATTAAGCCAAGTCCGGCGTAGATGTGGCGCTGGTTATTGGGTTGGCGATTTGGTGAGGGTCTCACGGTAGTCTAGCCTTGGGATCACACTGGGTGACTGGTGCCCTTGGTGAAGGTGTGAATACTCGAAACGAGAAACACCGGACTAACACGACTATCACATGTGATTCCTAAGCTGGGTCAAAGGTCTGGTAGCTGGTGAGTGGTTATGGGTGTCCCAGTGAGGATTCTTAAAAACCCTTTGCGTTTTTGTGTTGGAAGAAACACTCTGAATTGTGGGACTAAGGAAACCCTCACCCTTTACTTTTCTCTTATATCATGGCGACAAATATAGGAAGTTTGGATAATGCGTCTGGCTCGGGCCAAGCTATTAAAAATTCTAATGAGAAATCTTGGGCGGAGAGAATGGAAGAGTTTTCTTCCACCCTTAGTGCAAACAATGTCTTCTTAGATTGTGAGGCAAGATTTTTTGTACTGAAGAGAAATGAAGGAGATTTCCTAAGAACATCTCCATTTTTCATACAAAAAGCGCTGCAATCAATCATGGGAGATCCGAAATCAGTAAAGAAGCTAAAATCCGGAGAGTTATTAGTTGAGGTAGAAAATAAGAAACAAGCAAATAACCTTAAGAAATGTACCCAGTTCGCAAATATACCAGTTACCGTTAGTCCACATAGAACCTTAAATATTTCTCGTGGCGTCATATCAGAATCGGATCTTCAGTTTATCCCTGAGGCCGAAATTCTAGATAACCTTAAAGACCAAAGAGTAATTGCAGTAAAACATATTTCTATTTTTTGCGACAACAAACCCATTCCAACAAAGCACATTATTCTAACAATAGACTCCCTAAATTGTCACGTTCCATAAAGGCTGGATACCTTAAATGCCCAATAAGACAATACATTCCGAATCCTCTACGCTGCTTACACTGCCAACGGTTTGGCCATTCTAAGACTTCATGCCGTGGAAAACAAACATGTGCCCGTTATAGTGCCATTGGTCATGACATTGAAAATTGTGAAGCACCCGTCTGTTGTGTTAATTTCAAAAAGGATTACCCATCTTACTCAAAATCAAGTGAAAAATGGAGAACAGAGAAGGAGATTCAAACTATTAAAACTAAACAAAACATGTCATATCCCGAAGCAAGACCCCCAGGGGGGTACCTTCTTCAGGTTTTCAGGGGGTGTCACGAACCCCGGGCCCGAGTGATCTTTCCTTTTCTCCTTCTTTTTCTATTTTTTTTCTATTTTATTTATTTATCTTTTTTTTTTCATTTCATTTTATTTATTTATTTTTTTCTTTTTGGTCGTTTTGTTTTTTTCAAATGCCAATAAGTTCTTGGTCTGTTTTGTTTTCGTCTGTTTTCCTCTGCCAATAAGTTCTTGGTCTGTTTTTGTTTTGTTCAAGTTCTATCCTTAAAAAAAAATAAAATAAATAAAATAAAAAAATTTTGAAAAACACAAAAATATGGAAACACTAAAAATGTTCTACTTACCTTTTTTTTATTTCGTATTTTGACTCCCCTCTTCTTTTGTTTTTGCATTGCTTGTTCATAAAAAAACAAAACTGTAAAAAAAAATCGTAAAATGCAACAAAAAAATCAATCTATTAACATTTAATCTATTAACAAAGTAAAGTCCGGTGAATGTGTGGCGCTGGCTATCGGGGCAAAGTTTCTGGTGACGGTGCCACGGTAGCCTAGCCTTGGGGTCACACTGGGAGACTGGTGCCCTTGGTGAAGGTGAGACAACGGACTAACACGACTACCATATGTGATTCCCAATCTGGGTCGACGGTCTGGTAGCTGGTGAGTGGTTATGGGTGTCCCAGAGAGGATTCTTAAAAGCCCTTTGCGTTTGTGTGTTGGGGGAAACACTCACCCCTTTTTTTTCCCTTTCTCTTATTATGGCGACAATTATGGATAATTCGAATCATGCGTCTGTCTCGGGCCAAACTGTTGAAAATCCTAATGAGAAATCTTGGGCGGAGAGAATGGAAGAATTTTCTTCCACCCTTAGTGCAAGCAATGTTTTCTTAGATAGCGAGGCAAGATTTTTTGTACTGAAGAGGAAAGAAGGAGATTTCTTAACATCTCCATGTTTGATACATAAAGCGCTGCAATCAATCATGGGTAATCCGAAATCAGTAAAGAAGCTAAAATCCGGTGAATTATTAGTTGAGGTAGAAAATCCGAAACAAGCAAATAACCTTAAAAAATGTACACAATTCGCAAACATACCAGTTACTGTTAGTCCACATAGAACTTTAAATATTTCCCGTGGCGTCATCTCAGAATCGGATCTTCAATTTATACCTGAGGCCGAAATTTTAGACAACCTTAAAGACCAAACAGTAATTGCAGTAAAACGTATTTATATTTTTCGTGACAACAAACCCATTCCAACAAAGCACATTATTCTAACAATAGACTCCCCTAAATTACCACGTTCCATAAAGGCTGGTTACCTTGAATGCCCAATAAGACAATACATTCCGAATCCTCTACGCTGCTTCAACTGCCAACGGTTTGGCCATTCTAAGACTTCATGCCGTGGAAAACAAACATGTGCCCGTTGTAGTGCCATTCGCCATGACAGTGAAAATTGTGAAGCCCCAGTCTGTTGTGTTAATTGCAAAAAGGATCACCCATCTTACTCAAAGTCATGTGAAAAATGGAAAACTGAGAAGGAAATTCAAACTATTAAAACTAAGCAAAACATATCATATCCTGAAGCAAGAAAAATTGTAGAATCAAGAACACCCAAAAAAACATATCAGTCTATAGCAATCCAAACTGATATGGCTCCCAATACTAGCTCTCCACTCGAAACTACAGTGAACAAGTCCCAAAACTTGCAATCCAAACCAAATCAGGCTTCAGACTCCTCACAGTCCTCTTCATCAAAATCAAGAAATTTAAAGAAAATTCCACAAACTGCTAAAACCTTATTGTCTGAAAAAAGTCTTAACTCTGCCTCTCTAAAACATTTTTATTCACCCTCTCGTCTCAATATCATAAAGAAAAAGAAATTAACAAAACTTCCCACTTCGAATCATAATTAAAAAAATAATAAAGTAAATCTTACAAAACAAGACGATATGTTCAGCCTTCACCCTTGTGATGGAGAGGGCGGTATGTCTACTGCATCAGAGGATAATGACGTGGGTGTTATAATCTAAAAAAAAATCATGACTAATTTCATCTCATGGAATTGCCGAGGTTCTATTAATAAACGAGATGAAATAAGAGAAATAATCTCTGATCATCGACCTATATGCCTCGCTTTCCAAGAAACATACCTAAGACAACACGATATTGTTAAAATCCGTGGCTACCAGTGTTTCAGAAAAGATTTTACACATTCTGACAGAGCTACAGGTGGCGTAGCCCTTTTAATTTCTAATAATATTCCACATTCTTGTATCACTTTAAATACCAATATCCAGGCTATTGCAGTCCAGATCCACATACACATACTTATCACCATCTGCACTGTTTATTTACCGCCAAACATGACTGTTCGCCAATGTGACCTTAATAGGATTATTTCACAACTACCGACAATTTTTTTAATTCTTGGTGACTTAAACGGGCACAATGTACTTTGGGGTAGTCCAGATATTAATCCTCGTGGACAAATCATTGAAGACATAATCACTGATAATAATTTATGTATCTTAAATAATGGTGACAATACTTATTTTCATGAACCTTCCAGAACATTCCATGCAATAGACCTAGCAATTTGCTCACCCACTCTCTATCCATATTTTAATTTCTTCGTAAGTAACGATCTAAATAATAGTAATCATTTTCCTTTATTTTTATCATTTCATAATTTTAATGAACATCAACCTGGAAACCCACATTATATTTATGACAAGGCCGATTGGGCTGCCTTCTCCATTAATGCTGTAATTACACATGACATGATTGGAGGTGATATTAACAAGGCTGTTACCGATGTGACTAATTGTATCATGAACTCTGCTAACATTTCTATCCCAAAATCTTCTGGCCACCACAATAAACACTCAAAGCCCTGGTGGAATGAAAAATGTAACGCTGCAAAAAGAAAGCAACAAAAAGCGTGGGGGATTATTAGGCGGTACCCAACGACTGACAACTACATTGCATTCAAGAAAGGGAGAGCAAATGCTCGAAGAATCCGCAGAAAGTCACAAAAGGAGTCCTGGGTTAAATATGTTTCCAGCATTACCTCCAATATAAGCAGCAAACAACTTTGGCATCGTCTCAAGAAAGCAATGGGAATTTATTCTAATCATAATATTTAATTTTTTAAATATAATGGCCAAACAATAACTTCAACTAAAAATATAGCAAACAGCATTGGTAATCTTTATCTGACATATCCAGCTCTAATTCCTACTCTGAACCTTTTTTGTTATATAAACATAATTCTGAACGTTCATCAATTAATTTTCACTCCCGTTCTTCACCAGAGTACAATAGTCTTTTTACTGAAAATGAATTACAAATTAGCTTGAAAAATTGTCGTAACTCTGATCCTGGACCCGATGGTGTTACCTACATTATGATTAAACATTTATCAAAACTGTCTCTTAAAAATCTCCATCTTTACAATAGGATCTGGACTGAAAATATTTTCCCTGTTGCTTGGCACGATGCTATTGTTATTCCTTTTCCTAAACCAGGTAAAGATGCTACTGACCCAAAAAATTACAGGCTCATTGCTCTTACAATCTGTCTATGTAAACTACTCGAAAAGATGGTAAATACTAGATTGGTTTTTATCCTCGAAAAAAATAATTTGATGTCTCCATGGCAAAGTGGTTTCCGACGAGGCCGTTCTACAGTTGACAATATTTTATTATTGGAGACAAATATCCGCAAAGCTAATGCGAGACGTAACCATTGGTGTCAATTTTTTTCGATATAGAAAAAGCGTATGACAAGACATGGCGCTATGGTATTTTAAAAGATCTTTTTAATTAGGACTTTAGAGGAAATCTCCCCATTTTCATTCAAAACTTTTTGAGAGTCAGACGCTTTCAAGTTCGAGTAGGATCAGTTTATTTAGATTTCTATTTTCAGGAGGGTGTGCCTCAGGGCAGTGTTCTGAGCGTCACGCTTTTTTTCTTTGAAAATAAATGATATTCTAAAACAATTGCCACAATGGGTAAATGGAAGTTTATATGTTGACGACCTGCAAATTTCTTGCCAGGGGAATGACATGCGTTTCATTGAACGTCAATTGCAACTTGCCATCAAGAATATCATTAACTGGACAAATAAAAACTGTTTTACTCTTTCTACTGACAAAACACAGTGTGTGCATTTTTTCCGCAAACGAGGGCTTCATCCTGATCCAGAGATTTTAATAAACAGGCTAATTTCAGTTGTTGACACTGCTCGCTTTCTGGGTGTTATTTTCGACAGAAAACTGAATTTTATGGCACATATTTTGCACTTGAGAACTAAATATTTAAAAATGCTTTCTAACACTTCTTGGGGAGCAGACCGCCCATCTTCACTAAAAATTTATCGTGCTACTATTCGCTCCAAACTTGATTATGCATGTCAGGTTTATGGTTAAGCCCCTCACTCTTATATTAAAAAACTTGACACAACACATCATAGTGCACTAAGAATATGTTCAGGAGCCTTTCGTACTACTCCCGTCTTTAGTTTATATGCTGACTGTGTGGAACCTTCTCTCACTGATATTCGACAAAGACTTTCACTTGAATTATACTTTCACATCCTAATCATCCACTTCATTCTCATTTAAACAGCAACGATCATAACCTTTCCCCCAGGGGGGTACCTTCTTCAGGTATTCAGGGGGAGTCACGCCCCCCCCGGGCCCGAGTGATCTTTCTTCTTCTTCTTTTTTTTTTTTTTGTCCTTCTACTTTCTTTTCTTTTCTTTCTTTTACTTTTGTTTTTATTTTATTCTTTTTGCTAATAAGTTTTTGGCTTTTTTTCTTGCTTTTTTGTCCTTGTTAGTTATTTTGGTTTTTCCTGCCAAAGAGGTTTTGGTGCTTGTTCTTGTTTATTATTCTTGTAAAAAAATAAAAATAAAAATTTGAAAAACTTACAAAAAAATGAAACTACTTACCTTGTTTTACTCACCTTTTCAGTTTCTACTTACCTTGTTTATTTTCACTCACCTTTATTTTTTGGTCTTCTTCTTGTTGGTTATATTAAAAATACTTAACTTCTAAAACATTAACCAAGCTGAGACCGGTGTAGATGTGGCGCTGGTTATTGGGTTGGTGATTTGGTGAGGGTCTCACGGTAGTCTAGCCTTGGGGTCACACTGGGAGACTGGTGCCCTAGGTGAAGGTGAGACAACGGTGACTACTCGAACGAGAAACACCGGACTAACACTACTACCACATGTGATTCCCAATCTGGGTCGACGGTCTGGTAGCTGGTGAGTGGTTATGGGTGTCCCAGGGAGCGATTCTGAAAACCCTTAGCTTTTCCGTCTGTTCAAGAAACGGGCTGACTTGTGGGACTAAGGAAACCCTCGACCCTTTTTTCTTATCTCAATGTGGCGACAAATAAAGGAAATACGAATAATGCGTCTGGCTCGGGCCAAGTTAATCAGATCTCAAATGCTAATTCTTGGGCGGATAGGATGGAGGAATTTTCTTCATCTTTGAATCAAAAAAACATTTTCGATAGTGATGAGGCACGGTTTTTTGTAGTAAAACGGAATGATGGAGATTTCTCTAAAACTTCTCCATTCTTGATTCAGAAATCTTTGCAATCCATGGTAGGTGAACCAAAGAATATTAAAAAGCTTCGCTCAGGAGAATTATTGATTGAAGTAATGAACAGCAAACAAGGAAGTAATTTGAGAAAATGTAAAAGCTTTGGTAATATACCAATAACTATCACTGCACACAGAACTTTAAATATAAGCCGAGGAGTAATTTCTGAAAGAGACCTGCAATACGTATCTGAAAGTGAACTCTTGGAAAATCTAAAAGACCAAAATGTTGTTGCTGTTCGCCGTATCTCAGTTTTTCGAGAGGGCAAACAAATTCCCACCAAGCATTTAATTCTTACGATCGATTCGCCTAGACTTCCACATTCATTAAAAGCTGGATACCTGGAATGCCCCATTAGACCGTATATCCCAAATCCCTTGCGATGCTTTAAATGTCAACGTTTCGGCCACTCGATGACCTCTTGCCGTGGAAACATAACATGTGCTCGCTGCAGTGCAGTGGGCCATGACAGTAAAAATTGTGAAGCTCCTATCTGCTGCATTAACTGTAAAAGAGATCACCCAGCATACTCGAAAGCATGTGAAAAATGGAAAATTGAAAAAGAAATTCAGACTGTGAAAACAAAACAGAATCTATCGTATCCTGAAGCACGTAAAATAGTAGAAGCCCGGACACCTACCATTGGTAAATCTTATGGAGCCATTACTTCCAGCAAAAAAACTTATCATACAATAGCAACACAGACTGAATGCCTTGAACAAACCAGCCAACCAGTTATTGCATTAAAAAATAACACACTACAATCAAAGTCTAATCAAACCCCTCATTCTTCTCAGCTTAACCCCAAAAAACCAACAGTGCCTAAAAAAATTACACCGAATTTGAGAAAAACCCTGTCTGACAAAAGCCATAATTCTGTATCTTATTAGCATTCTACCTCTACTTCCACTAAAAGTACAATTAAAAAGAAAAAAACTTTACCTAAACCCATCACCAATACTCATAATACTGCCACTGTTAGTAATGTTACACATGAAGACTCACTTAGCCTCCATCCTTCTGATGATGAGGACAGTATCAGAAGACAATAACACAGATATTTTAATCTAAAAAATAATAAAAACATGACTTATTTCATTTCCTGGAATTGCCGAGGTTTTAATCATAAACGAGACGATATTAAGGAGATTATTTTTAGTCATAAACCTGTTTGTTTTGCATTCCAGGAAACTTATCTTAGACAAAACGATAATGTTAATATCCGTGGCTACAATTGCTTCAGGAGAGACTTTCTAAGAACTGACAGAGCTACAGGTGGTGTAGCTCTTTTAATTTCCAGTACTATTCCACACACTAATATTTCTTTAAATACCAACGTCCAGGCAGTTGCAATCCAATTGCATATCCATATGTTACTGACTGTTTGCTCCATATACTTACCACCCAATATGCCTGTCAACCAGAACGACCTCAATAGCCTCATTTCTCAACTACCTACTCCATTTTTAATCCTTGGCGATTTTAATGGGCATAGCCCTCTTTGGGGAAGTCCCAACACAAATGGTCGCGGGCAACTATTAGAAAACTTCATAAATGACAATTCTTTGTCTTTTTAAATAACGGCAGCAATACATACTTTCATGAACCATCCAGAACATTTCATGCCATTGACCTTGCAATTTGCTTTCCTACTCTCGTTCCTTCACCCACTCTGACGAGCCTTTTAGGTGTAAATCCTCATTATCATCTGACAAACTTCTTGAAGGAGGCTGGTTTTTACTTCGACATCTGATTTTATTCTTTACCTTGTTCATCCTGTTTTACATCTGTTTTATTATATACACTGTTTTTATTATTTTTGATTTTATCTTGTTTGTTTTGATTCATTTTTTACTGTGATTTTTTAATGACTTTCTGGATGGGTAAACCCATCCAGAAGCTACTTTCTCTTTTACCCTTTTGTTTGGCGCAGGATGTCCTACTTTGGACCTTGCGCCAAAAAAAAGCTATTTAACGAACCAACCTACTCTCGTTCCATATTTTAATTTTTTTGTTTGTGACGATCTACATAATAGTGATCATTTTCCTTTTGTTTTTATCATTTTATAATTATGACCAGACTCATCCCAAGAAGCCCCATTTTATCTATGACAAGGACGATTGGGACACTTTTACTTTAAATTCATCTATCACGAGAAATATGACTGAAGGCGATATCAATAAGGCTGTAACTCTTGTCAGCCAATGTATTTTTAATGCTGCTAACAGCTCTATCCCAAAATCCAATGGACATCACTCTAAACATTCTAAGCCTTGGTGGAACGAAGAATGCAGGCTAGCGAAAAGGAAGCAACAAAAAGCATGGGGGATTTTCCGCAGGTATCCAACAACAAGTAATTATATTTTATTTAAACAAGCTAGGGCGCATGCACGGAAAACTCGTAGAAAAGCTAAAAAGGAGTCCTGGATCAACTATGTCTCCAGCATCACTTCTAATACTAGCAGCAAAAAATTATGGCATCGTGTCAAAAAATGTATGGGAATTTATACAAATCAAAATATTTCCTTCTTAAAAGATAATGGTCAAACTATAACATCTACAAAAAATATTGCTAATATCATCGGGCAAACTCTTTCAGATATCTCTAGCTCTAGTTCCTATAATGAACCCTTTCTATCCTACAAGCAAAACTCCGAACGCTCCACTATAAACTTCAGATCCCGCTCATTAGAAAGTTATAATGCACCTTTTACAGAAAATGAATTAAAAGTTTGTTTAAAATGCTGTCATAATTCTGCTCCTGGACCTGATGGCATTACCTATCTCATGATCAAACATCTCTCAAAGGAATCTCTTAAAAACTTACTTCACTTGTACAATAGGATCTGGTCTGAACATGTATTTCCTGCTGCATGGCACGATGTTATTGTCATTCCTTTTCAAAAACCCGGCAAAGATGCAACTGATCCAAAAAATTACAGACCAATAGCCCTCACTAGTTGTTTGTGCAAAATTCTTGAGAAAATGGTAAATACAAGACTGGTTTTTATCTTGGAAAGTAATAGCATTATTTCTCCATGGCAAAGTGGTTTTCGACGTGGCCGATCAACAATTGATAATATTTTACTGCTGGAGACTAACATCCGAAAAGCTTATGTAAAACGCAATCACTTAGTTTCAGTTTTTTTCGATATTGAAAAAGCGTATGATAAGATATGGTATATTAAGGGATCTTTTTAATTTAGACTTTCGTGGAAATCTTCCTATTTTTATTGAAAATTTTTTTAAACTCAGACGCTTCCAAGTTCGCATTGGTTCAGAATACTCGGATTTCTACCATCAGGAGGAAGGTGTACCTCAAGGCAGTGTCTTCAGCGTTACACTCTTCTCTTTAAAAATTAACAACATTTTAAAACAATTACCATTAAGCGTTCATGGTAGTTTATATGTGGACGACCTGCAAATCTCATGCCAGGGTAATGACATGCGTTTCATTGAACGCCAATTACAACTTGCTATCAAAAATATTATTAAGTGGACAAATGAAAACGGGTTTAACTTCTCTGCTGACAAAACACAGTGTGTGCATTTTTGTCGTAGACGTGATCTTCACCCTGATCCAGAACTTTTTATTAATAACAGACCTATCTCAGTTGTTGACTCTGCTCGCTTCTTGGGTGTAATTTTTGACAGGAAACTTACTTTCATTCCAGATATTTTAAAACTTAGGACGAATTGTGATAAAAAATTAAATATTCTGAAAGTGCTTTCCAATACTTCCTGGGGTGCTGATCGTACTTCCTTGCTTAAGATCTATAGAGCAGTCATCCGCTCTAGGCTAGACTATGCTTGTCAGATTTATGGTTCAACTTGCTACACGTACCTTAAGAAACTTGACACAGTGCACCATTCTGCACTTAGAATCTGTTCTGGTGCCTTTCGTACATCTCCCATTCTTAGTTTATATACTGACTGTGTAGAGCCATCTCTCACTATGACCAGGCAAAAACTTTCACTTGAACTATATCTCCGCATTCTATCACATCCTCATCATCCACTCCATCCTCATTTTTGCAACAATGATCACATTTTATTCCATAATCGCCCCTCTTGCATTCCTCATTTTAGCCTAAGGATGAGGAACATTCTTGTTGGTATGCCTCACATTGACACTAATGTTCGTAGTAGGCCTCTCTTGGCTATTACACCATGGAACTTTAGGGTTATTTCCTGCATTCACCCTTTTAAAGATTTTGACAAATCGAGCACAGATGCTTCAATTTTCCGGTCACTATATGCTTCTCATTGCTGCAATTACAAGGACTACTACAAAATTTTTACAGATAGCTCAAAGGCAGGCGATAAAGTTGGCTGTGGTGTTGTCTCTGGTACAACTATTTTTAGCTATCATCTTCCAAGTACATTCTCAGTTTTCTCGGCAGAATTTTTTGCAATTGAGGTTGCACTTAACTTGATCTCTTCTCATCACTATAGAAAATTTATAATTTACACTGACTCAAAGAGTGTTCTTGACTCTTTCTTCCATTTCATGTACATCCTCATTTATTTCAGTTTTTAAAACATATAACGACCTGTTAAAAAAGGGATTTGATATTTTATTTTGTTGGGTTCCTGGACATGTTGGGTTTAAAGGTAATGAAACTGCTGATGAAGCTGCAAAACAGGCTTTAACAAAACTAAACTGCCCAGTTCCATACGAAGATTTAAAGCATGCCCTCAAACAGTCCCTTAAAAACCTTTGGCAAAGAGAGTGGGAATGTCAAGTGGATAATAAACTACAAAAGATCAAACCACGCATATCAGTCTGGCCTACACTCTCACCAAGGAAGTACGATGTCATTCTCACACGTCTCAGAATAGGGCATTCCAGGCTAACGCATAAACACTTACTTCTGGGAGAACAAGAACCTGACTGTCCTAAATGTCATTTTACTTCACTTACCATTCGCCATTTACTTACAGATTGCCCATGCCTTCGTCATTTGTACAGACATTATTTTAAATCATCATCGCCAAATCTGACAAGCCTTATAGGTACTAATCCTCATCCTTTGCTGACAAACTTTTTAATAGAGGCTGATTTTTATTACGATATCTGATTTTATTTTTTACACTGTTCATTTTCTTTTTATTATATACTCTGTCATTTATTGTATACACTGCTCATTACTTTTACATCATTTCATCTTATGCACTGTTTGCCCTGTTATTTTTTATTTTTTGACTTCATTATTTTTTAACTTTTTACAAATATATGTATTTTAGTGACCATCTGTATGGGTAAACCCATCCAGAAGCTATATTTCAATTTTACATATTTGTTTGGCGCAGTATGTCCCATTGTGGACCTTGCGCCATTAAAAGACAACCAACCAACCGATCATAACCTTTATGTGAATCGCCCATCATGCATCCCTCATTTTGCTCTTAGAATTAAGAACTTTCTTGCAGGCACCTCTCATATTCATACCAAAGTTCGTCCGCGGTCACTTTTAAACATGACACCTTGGAATTTCCAAGCTATTTCCTGTCTTCATCCGTTTAGTGATTTTGACAAATCTAACACAGATGCTTTCATTTTTCAAGCGCTTTTCTTATCTCATCGTTCTAAATATAAGGATTATGTTGAGATTTTTACTGACGGCTCCAAGACAAGCAATAAAGTCGGTTGTGGTGTTAGCTAAAACTGGTGTTACCAATGACATCAACTCCCTAATACATTTTCCATCTTCTCAGCAGAGTTCTTTGGTGTTAAGGTTGCTCTTAACATTATTTCATATCATCACAGTAGAAAATTCATTATATATACAGACTCAAAGAGTGTTCTTGATTTCTCTCTTCTAGCTCTTGCAACCTGACTTTCATTTCAATCTTAAAAACTTACGACCTTTTGAAAAAGGGATTTGATATTTTGTTTTGCTGGGTTCCTGGCCACGTAGGCATTAGGGGCAATGAAGCAGCAGACAAAGCCGCAGGGCAGGCTTCCATACTTTTAAACTTTCCTATTCCGTATGATGACATTAAAGCACACACTTAAAAGCTATCTTAAAAATATGTGGCAAAGGGAGGGGAATAACCTAAATAATAAATTGCATGAAATAAAACCTCAAATTTCAGTCTGGCCTACACTTAACCCTAGAAAATATGTTATTACACGACTACGAAACGGGCATTCAAGATTTACCCATAAATACTTACTACTTGGACAACAGGAACCTGAGTGTCCAAAATGTCATAGTGCTTTAACTATTCGTCATGTCCTTACCGACTGCCCTTGCCTTCGTCATCTTTATCGACAAAATTTTAATTCATCTTCACCCACTCTGATGAGCCTTTTAGGTGTAATTCCTCATTATCATCTGAAAAACTTCTTGAAGGAGGCTGGTTTTTACTTCGACATCTGAATTTATTCTTTACATTGTTCATCCTGTTTTACATGTGTTTTATTATATACACTGTTTTTATTATCTTGTATGTTTTGCTTCATTTTTTTACTGTGTTTTTTTAATGACTTTCTGGATGGGTAAACCCATCCAGAAGCTACTTTCTCTTTTACCCATTTGTTTGGCGCAGCTTGTCCTACTTTGGACCTTGCGCCAAAAAAAGCTATTCAACCAACCAACCTAGAAAATATGATGTTATTATTACTCGACTACGAATTGGGCATTCCAGACGCACACATAAATACTTATTACTTGGAGAATAACAACCTGAGTGTCCGAAGTGTCATTTCAGTGCATTAACCATTCGTCATGTCCTCAACGACTGCCCTTGCCTTCGTCATCTCTATCGAACACATTTTAATTCATCTTCACCCAGTCTGACGAGCCTTTAAGTTGTAAATCCTCATTATCATTTGACAAACTTTTTGAAAGAGGCTGGTTTTTACTTCGACATCTGATTTTATTATTTACTATGTTCATCCTGTTTTTAGTGTCTACAGTGTTTTTTACTATTTTTTGATTTTATCTTTTATGTACTTTTGTTTCTTTTTTTACTGTTTTTTTTTAATGACATCTGGATGGGTAAACCCATCCAGAAGCTGCTTTTTATTCTTTTACCCTTTTTTGTGTGGCGCAGCATGTCCAGATATGGACCTTGCGCTAATAAAATTCATTCAACCAACCCGAAGCAAGAAAAATTGTAGAATCAAGAACACTCATTGTTGGAAAACCTTACGCTGCTGCAATAGTTAACAAAAAAAAACATATCAGTCTATAGCAATCCAAACTGACACGGCTCCCAATACTTGCTCTCCACTCGAAACTACAGTAAACAATTCCCAAAACTTACAAACCAAATCAGGCTTCTAGCTCTTCACAGTCCTCTTCATCAAAATCAATAAATTTAAAGAAAATTCCACAAACTGCTAGAACCTTATTGTCTGAAAAAAAGTCTTAACTCTGCCTCTCTAAAACATTCTAATTCACCCTCTCGTTTTAATATCAAGAAAAAGAAACTAACAAAATTGACCACTCCTACTCCAAATAAAAATAAAGTAAACCTTACAAAACAAGACGATACGATCAGCCTTCACCCTTCTGATGGAGAGGACGGTATGTCTACTGCATCAGAGGATAATGACGTGGATATTTTAATCTAAAAAAAAAAGACTAATTTCATGGAATTGCCGAGGTTTTATAAATAAACGAGATGAAATCAGAGAGATTATCTCTGATCATCGACCTATCTGCTTCGCCTTCCAAGAAACGTACCTAAGACAACAGGATAATGTTAAAATCCGTGGCTATCGGTGTTTTAGAAAAGATTTTACATATTCTGACAGAGCTACAGATGGTGTAGCTCTTTTAATTTCTAAATAATATTCCACATTCTAATATTTCAAATAGTCATCCAGGCTATTGCCGTCCAGATCCATATGCACGTACTTATCACCATCTGCACTGTTTATTTGCCGCCAAATATGATTGTGACGTCAATAGGCTTATTTTGCAACTGCCAACACCTTTTTGTAATTCTTGGTGATTTCAACGGACACAATCTACTTTCGGGTAGTCCTGATATTATCCTCGAGGACAAATCATTGAAGACCTAATTACTGACCATAATTTATGTATTTTAAATAATGGTGAAAATACATATTTTCATGAACCTTCTAGAACTTTTCATGCAATAGACCTGGCTATTTGCTCTCCCATTCTTTGTTAGTAACGACCTTAGTAATAGTGACCATTTTCCTTTATCTTTTTACAATTTTAATCAATATCAACCTATAAATCCACATTATATTTATGACAAGGCCAACTGGGCTACTTTCACTATAAATACAACTATCGCATACGAAATCACTCAGGATGATATCAACAGAGCAATCCCTGACGTCACAAACTGTATTATAGATGCAGCTGACGTTGCTATTCCAAAATCCTCTGGACGTCTCAGTAAACATTAAAAGCCATGGTGGAATGATGCATGCAATACTGCTAAAAGACAGCAACAAAAAGCTTGGGGAAATTTTAGGAGGTACTCAACTACTACTAATTAAATCGCATCCAAAAAAGCAAGGGCAGTCGCGCGAAGAATCCGCAGAAATTCCCAAGTAAATTCCTGGATTAAATATGTGTCCAGCATTACCTCCAATGTAAGCAGTAAACAGCTCTGGCGTCGTGTCAAGAAAGCAATAGGAATATATTCTAATCAGAGTATTTAATTTTAAAAGCTAATGGCCAAACTATAACTTCTACTAAAAATATTGCAAACACCATTGGTAAAACCTTATCTCACATCTCCAGTTCTAATTCATATTCCGAACCTTTTTTGTATCACAAACGTAATTCTGAACGATCGTCAATCAATTTTCACTCCCGCTCTTCACCAGACTACAATAGACCTTTTACAGAAAATGAATTAAAAAAATAGTTTGAAACATTGCCATAACTCTGCTCCCGGACCCGATGGTGTTACCTACATTATGATTAAACATTTATCAAAAGAGTCTCAAAAAAATCTCCTTCACCTTTACAACAGGATCTGGACTGAAAACATATTCCCTGTTGCTTGGCACGATGCTATTGTTATTCCTTTTCCTAAGCCAGGCAAAAATGCTACTGACCCCAATAATTACAGACCCATTGCTCTTACAAGCTGTCTATGTATACTCGAAAAAATGGTAAATACTAGATTGGTTTTTATTCTCGAAAGAAATAATTTGATTTCTCCATGGCAAAGTGGTTTTCGACGGGGCCGTTCTACGGTTGACGATATTTTATTATTAGAGACAAATATTCGCAAAGCTAATGTGAGACGAAACCATTTGGTGTCAATTTTTTTCGATATAGAAAAAGCTTATGACAAGACATGGCGCTATGGTATTTTAAAAGATCTTTTTAATCTGGACTTTCGGGGAAATCTCTCCATTTTCACTTTTAGGAGGCTGGCTTTTACTTTGACATCTGATTTTATTGTTTACAATGTTCATCCTATTTTACATCTGTTTTTATTGTATACTGTTTATATTATCTTTGATTTTATCTTATATGTAGTTTTACTTCTTTTTTCTGTGTTTTTTAATGACTTTCTGGATGGGTAAACCCATCCAGAGGCTTCATTTTCTTTTACCTATTTGTATGGCGCAGCATGTCCTACTTTGGACCTTGCGCCAAAAAAAGCCATTCAACCAACCAACCTCTCCATTTTCATTCAAAACTTTTTAAGAGTCCGACGTTTTCAAATTCGTATAGGTCCAGTTTATTCATATTTTTATTTTCAAGAAAAGGTGTGCCTCAAGGCAGTGTTTTGAGCGTTACACTTTTTTCTTTAAAAATAAATGATATTTTAAAACGGCTGCCGCAAAGTGTCCATGGGAGCTTATATGTTGACGACCTGCACATTTCTTGCCAGGGAAATGACATGCACTTCATAGAACGCCAATTACAACTTGCTATAAAAAACATAGTTAAATTGACAAATAAAAATGGTTTTAAATTTTCTGCTGACAAAACACAATGTGTGCATTTTTGGCGTAAACGAGGTCTTCATCCTGATCCTGAGATTTTGATGAATAACCGGCCAATTTCCGTTGTTGACACTGCTCGCCTTTTGGTGTTATTTTCGACAGAAAACTGAACTTTATGCCACATATTTTACACTTGAGAACTAAATGTGACAGAGCACGTAATATTTTAAGTCCTTTCTAACACTTCTTGGGGAGCAGATCGTCCATCTTTACTCAAAATTTATTGAGCTACTATTCGCTCCAAACTTGATTATGCTTGTCAGGTTTATGGCTTATATTAAAAAACTCTTATATTAAACTTGACACAACACATCATAGTGCGCTCAGAATTTGCTCAGGTGCTTACCGCACGACTCCAGTCCTTAGTTTATATGCTGACTGTGTGGTGCCTTCTCTCACTGATATCAGACAAAGACTTTCATGTGAATTGTACTTTCGCATCCTCTCACATCCAATAGTAACTATCATAATCATTATGTGAATAGCCCATCTTGCATCCCACATTTCGCTCTTAGAATTAAGAACTTCTCATATTCATACCAAAGTTCGTCCCCGGTCACTTTTAATCATGACGCCTTGGAATTTCCAAGTTATTTCTTGTCTTCATCCGTTCAATGGGTTTGACAAATCTAACACTGATGCTTCTATTTTTCAGGCCCTTTACTTATCTCATCGCTCCCATTATAAGATCTACGTCGTGATTTTTACCGACGGATCCAAGACCACTAATAAAGTCGACTGTACTGTTGTCACTGGTAACACTACTTTTAGCTATCAACTTCCTAATTCATTTTCCATTTTCTCTGCAGAGTTTTTAGCTATTGAGGTTGCCCTTAATTTTATTTAATCTCATCCAAATCGTAAATTCATTATATATACAGACTCAAAGAGTGTTCTTGATTCTCTTTCATCTACCTCTTGTAATCCATCTTTCACTTCAATCTTAAAAACTTGCCACGACCTTCTGACAAAGGGATTTGACATCTTGTTTTGCTGGGTTCCTAGTCATGTTGGCATAAAAGGCAATGAAGCAGCGGACAAAGCCGCAAGGAAGGCTTCTATTGTTTTAAACTGTCCTGTACCATACGATGACATGAAGCACACACTTAAAAGCTATTTTAAAAATATTTGGCAAAGGGAGGGGAATAACCAAACCAATAACAAATTGCAAGTACTAAAACCTCAAATTTCAATCTGGCCTACACTCACCCCTAGAAAATATATGATTATTACTAGACTAAGAATGCGGCATTCAAGACTCACACATAAATACTTATTGCTTGGAGAACAACCTGATTGTGAAAAATGTCATTTTAGTGCACTAACCATTCGCCATATTCTCACCGACTGCCCTTGCCTTCGTCATCTGTATCGGCATTATTTTAACTCATCTTCACCCAATCTGACAAGCCTTTTAGGTGCAAATCATCATTATAACTTGACAAATTTTTTGAAAGAGGCTGGTTTTTACTTCAACATCTGATTTTATTGTTTACAAATTCATCCTATTTTACATCTGTTTTTTATTGTATACACTGTTTTTATATTTTTGGTTTTATCTTGTATGTAGTTTTGTTTCTTTTTCTCCTGTGATTTTTTAATAATATTCTGGATGGGTAAACCCATCCAGAGGCTATTTTTTTCTTTTACCTGTTTGTTTGGCGCAGCAAGTCCTACTTTGGACCTTGCGCCAAAAAAAAAGCATTCAACCAATCAACCAACCGTTTGCAATAGATAATCACTATTAGTTGACTTCAATAGATTACAAACAAACAAGATGTCAGCCGCCTTGTGGGCGTTTCACTAACGTAAATATTGTAGAATTGCAGACACAGAAACTCGATTTACTTCATTAGTATTCATATAATACACTTGAAAGTACGCATTTGAAGGCACATAGTTATCACAGCAATATATAGTTGCAACTGAACGCATATAATTTTGAAATACATAAATTATAGTACTAGTAAAAAAACAGGAATCTCGAAAATCCCGTTGCACATTCTATGTTCACAAAAATAGACGATATAGCATTGCAAACGCAGCGAAAACACATATAAATTATATCCGAAGATGCACAACATTACGCTGAATACATTATCAGTACTTTTAGGCAATAATTATAATAAATAACTTAATTCAAATAATTGAAAAATTTTTGCAGAGCGACAAAAACACTAACACACACCGACCGCCATCTTGGGTAAGAGAGGAGAGGCTAAAATAGAGGCTATTAAAATACATTTATTAACAAAATATACATTTGCAGGATTTGCCAACAAGGCAGGCTATGCTAGGCCTTCACACAACGACTCTACTGCACACGCCAGTCAGATTTTCGGTGTTTCATCGTGCCTCGTCGAGGAGTCATAGACTAATGGATCTTCCATGTTCGATGATTTAGGGAGAGGACGCGGGCTGCAATAATCTTGAAATCGGATCTGGAAAGTACTTGATTTATGAGATCATTATACGATTCTTTAGCGGCGGCTCCGTGCCAGTTATACGTTACGGAAGTTAGAATAGCACCTCTAGGTCTCAGCGGGGCAATTTGATCTAGGACATCACGATATTTATGAACTTTGTTTTCGTGGGCAGTGGTTAGAGGGTATTGATCGCTGATGATCTGTACGTCTATGATATACGAGATATCTGTGCCATCGGCAACGATATCAGGTTTTAAGTCCTGCTTGTCTTTAAAACCCTTATTATCGAGTGATCTCGCAACGTATTTGACGATGTTATTATGTCTGTCTATTCGTGAAAGATGGGTCGAATAGCAACGTTGCAATACATGGTCTAACGTATGTTTTTCCTAACATCCACGCCCCCAGGGGGGTACCTTCTTCAGGTATTCAGGGGGAGTCACGCACCCCGGGCCCGAGTGATCTTTTTTTTCCCTCTCCTTTTGTTTTTTTCCCCTTCCCTTTTATTTCTTTCACCTTTGGTTTGGTTTATTTTGCTTTTGTTGCCAATAAGTTTTCGGTACTTTCTTGTTCCTGTTGTTTTGTTCTTTGAAAAAAAAAAAAATCTTAAAAAAATTATAAAATTTGAAAAAACCAAAAAAATGAAACTACTCACCTTGTTCCATGATCTTTTTTCGTTTCTACTAACCTTGTTTTTACTCACCCTTTTGTTCTCATTTGTTACGCTAAAAACCTTAAAATTACTAATACAGTAACCAAGCTGAGACCGGTGTAGATGTGGCGCTGGTTATTGGGTTGGCGATTTGGTGAGGGTCTCACGGTAGTCTAGCCATGGGAGCACAGTGGGAGACTGGTGCCCTTGGTGAAGGTGAGACAACGGTGACTACTCGAACGAGAAACACCGGACTAACACGACTACCACATGTGATTCCCAATCTGGGTCGACAGTCTGGTAGCTGGTGAGTGGTTATGGGTGTCCCAGGGAGCGATTCTGAAAACCCTTTGCTTTTCCGTCTGTTCAAGAAACGGGCTGACTTGTGGGACTAAGGAAACCCTCGAACCTTTTTTTCTTATCTCAATATGGCTACAATTAAAGGAAATACGAATAATGCGTCTGGCTCGGGCCAAGCTAATAAAAGCGAAAATGGTAAATCATGGGCAGAGAGAGTTGAAGAGTTTTCTTCAACTTTAAGTGAGAGTAATGTATTTGTGAATAGTGATGCTAGATTTTTCGTGGTGAAAAGAAAAGGAGACTTCTCACACACTTCTCCTTTTTTGGTACAGAAAGCACTGCAGTCGATTATGGGTGATCCGAAGTCAGTAAAGAAACTTAGAACAGGCGAATTATTGATTAAAGTAGAAAATGAGAAACAAGCAAACAACCTTAAGAAATGTTCTCAATTTGCAAACATACCAGTTACCGTTAGTCCACATAGAACATTAAATATTTGTCGCGGCGTCATCTCAGAATCTGATCTTCAATTTGTCCCCGAATCCGAAATTTTAGAAAATCTTAAAGACCAAAGAGTTATTGCTGTCAAACGTATTTCTATTTTCCGTGACAATAAGCCTATTCCAACAAAACACATTATTTTAACAATAGACTCCCCTAAATTACCACGTTCCATAAAAGCTGGTTACCTTGAATGCCCCATAAGACAATACATTCCAAATCCTCTACGCTGTTTCAATTGCCAACGTTTTGGCCACTCTAAAAATTCATGCCGAGGAAAATTAACATGTGCCCGCTGCAGTGCTATTGGCCATGATAGCGAAAATTGCAAAGCCCCAATCTGTTGTGTGAATTGCAAAAAGTATCACCCATCCTATTCAAAATCGTGTGAAAAATGGAAAATGGAAAAGGAGATACAAACAACTAAAACAAAACAAAACATATCGTATCCCGAAGCAAGAAAAGTAGTTGAATCAAGAACCCCTACCGTTGGAAAATCATATGCCTCCGTCATAGTTAACAAAAAACCTATCAGACTATAGCAACACAAACTGACAGTCTTCTTAAACCTAGCTCACCAGTCGAAACTACAATAGTCAATCCCCCTAAATTACAATCCAACCCAAATCGGGCTTCAAATTCCTCACAGTCTTCTACCTCTAAACCACCAAACTTTAATAAACCTCAACAAACTGTTAAAAGCAAGTTGCCTGACAGAGTTCATAACTCTGCCTCCAAAAAACATTCCAACTCACCCTCCCGTCTCAACATGATAAAGAAAAAGAAAATAACAAAATTGCCCACTCCAGCTTTAAATAAAACTAATAAAACAAACAGTGCAAAGCAAGATGATTTAATCAGCCTTCATCCTTCCGATGGGGAGGATTGTATGTCTACCGCTTCAGAGGATGATGACGTGAATGTTTTAATATAAAATAAAATAAAATAATGACAAATCTCATTTCATGGAATTGCCGAGGTTTTATTAATAAACGAGATGAAATACGAGAAATAATCTCTGATCATCGACCTATATGCTTTGCCTTCCAAGAAACATACTTAAGACAATACGATAATGTTAAAATCCGTGGCTATCAGTGTTTTAGGAAAGATTTTACACATTCTGACAGAGCTACAGGTGGCGTAGCCCTTTTAATTTCTAATAATATTCCACATTCTAGTATCACTTTAAATACCAATATCCAGGCTATTGCAGTCCAGATCCATATACATATACTTATCACCATCTGCACTGTTTATTTACCGCCAAATATGACTGTTCGCCAATGTGACCTCAATAGGCTTATTTCACAACTGCCGACCCCTTTTTTAATTCTTGGTGATTTTAACGGGCACAATTTACTTTGGGGTAGTCCTGATATTAATCCTCGGGGACAAATCATTGAAGACTTAATCACTGACAATAATTTATGCATTTTAAATAATGGTGACAATACTTATTTTCATGAACCTACCAGAACTTTTCATGCAATAGACCTGGCCATTTGCTCTCCCATTCTTTATCCATATTTTAATTTCTTTGTTAGTAACGACCTTCATAATAGTGACCATTTTCCTTTATTTTTATCTTTTTATAATTTTAATGATCATCATCCTAGAAATCCACATTATATTTATGACAAGGCCAACTGGACTACTTTCACTATAAATGCAACTATCACATATGAAATGATAGAGGGTGATATCAACAGAGCAATCACTGAGGTCACAAATTGTATTATAAGTGCAGCCGATATTGCTATTCCAAAATCCTCTGGACGTCTCAGTAAACATTCAAAGCCATGGTGGAATGATGAATGCAACAATGCGAAAAGACAGCAACAAAAAGCTTGGGGAATTTTTAGGAGGTACCCAACTACTGCGAATTATATCGCATTCAAAAAAGCAAGGGCAGCCGCACGAAGAATCCGCAGAATCTCCCAAAGAAATTCCTGGATAAAATATGTGTCCAGTATTACCTCCAATGTAAGCAGTAAACAGCTTTGGCATCGTGTCAAGAAAGCAATGGGACTATATTCTAATCAAAGTATTTCATTTTTAAAAGATAATGGCCAAACTATAACTTCTACTAAAAATATTGCAAACACCATTGGTAAAACCTTATCTCACATCTCCAGTTCTAATTCATATTCCGAACCTTTTTTGTCTCATAAACGTAATTCTGAACGATCATCAATCAATTTTCACTCCCGCTCTTCACCAGACTACAATAGACCTTTTACAGAAAATGAATTAAAAAATAGTTTGAAACATTGCCATAACTCTGCTCCCGGACCCGATGGTGTTACCTACATTATGATTAAACATTTATCTAAACAGTCTCTTAAAAATCTCCTTCATCTTTACAATAGAATCTGGACTGAAAATATATTCCCTGTTGCTTGGCACGATGCTATTGTTATTCCTTTTCCTAAGCCAGGCAAAGATGCTACTGACCCAAAAAATTACAGGCCCATTGCTCTTACAAGCTGTCTATGTAAACTACTTGAAAAAATGGTAAATACTAGATTAGTTTTTATTCTCGAAAGAAATAATTTGATTTCTCCATGGCAAAGTGGTTTTCGACGGGGCCGTTCTACGGTTGACAATATTTTATTATTAGAGACAAATATTCGCAAAGCTAATGTGAGACGTAACCATTTGGTGTCAATTTTTTTCGATATAGAAAAAGCTTACGACAAAACATGGCGCTATGGTATTTTAAAAGATCTTTTTAATCTGGACTTTCGAGGAAATCTCCCCATTTTCATTCAAAACTTCTTAAGAGTCAGACGCTTTAGGGTTCGAATAGGATCAGTTTATTCAGATTTCTATTTCCAGGAGGAGGGTGTGCCTCAAGGCAGTGTTCTGAGCGTCACACTTTTTTCTTTGAAAATAAATGATATTCTAAAACAATTACCACAATCTGTAAATGGAAGTTTATATGTTGACGACCTGCAAATTTCTTGCCAGGGGAATGACATGCGCTTCATTGAACGCCAATTGCAACTTGCCATCAAGAATATCATCAACTGGACAAATAGAAATGGTTTTACATTTTCTACTGACAAAACACGGTGTGTGCATTTTTGCCGCAGACGAGGGCTTCATCCTGACCCAGAAATTCTTATGAACAACAGGCCAATTTAGGTTGTTGACACTGCTCGCTTTTTGGGTGTTATTTTTTACAGTAAATTGAATTTTAAACCACATATTTTACACTTACGAATTAAGTGTGACAAAGCACTTAATATTCTAAAAGTCCTTTCTAATACTTCTTGGGGTGCCGATCGTCCATCTCTCCTGAAAATATATAGAGCTGTTATTCGGTCTAAAATTGATTATGCCTGCCATGTTTATGGATCAGCACCCGATTCTTACCTGAAGAGACTTGACACAACACATCATAGTGCACTAAGAATTTGTTCAGGAGCCTTCCGTACTACTCCCATCTTTAGTTTATATGCTGACTGTGTGGAGCCTTCTCTCACTTACATCAGACAAAGACTTTCATGTGAATTGTACTTTCGCATCCTCTCGCATCCTAATCATCCACTTCATTCACTTTTAAATAGTAACGATCATAATCTTTATGTGAATCGCCCATCTTGCATCCCACATTTCACTCTTAGAATTAAGAACTTTCTTGCTGGCACCTCTCATATTCATACCAAAATTCGTCCTCGGTCTCTTTTGGACATGACACCTTGGAATTTCCAGGTTATTTCTTGTCTTCATCTGTTCAATGGGTTTGACAAATCTAACACAGATGCTTCTATTTTTCAGTCCCTTTACTTATCTCATCGCTCCCATTATAAGGACTACGTCGAGATTTTTACCGACGGATCAAAGACCACTAATAAAGTCGGCTGTGGTGTTGTCATTGGTAACACCACTTTTAGCTATCAACTGCCTAACTCCTTTTCCATTTTCTCTGCAGAGTTTTTAGCTATTGAGGTTGCGCTTAATTTTGTTTCATCTCATCCAAATCGTAAATTCATTATATATACAGACTCAAAGAGTGTTCTTGATTCTCTTTCATCTACCTCTTGTAATCCATCTTTCACTTCAATTTTAAAAACTTACAACGACCTTCAAAAAAAGGGATTTGACATTTTGTTTTGCTGGGTTCCTGGTCATGTTGGCATCAAAGGCAATGAAGCAGCAGACAAAGCCGCAAGGCAGGCTTCTATTCTTTTAAACTGTCCTGTACCATTCGATGACATGAAGCACACACTTAAAACCTATTTTAAAAATATTTGGCAAAGGGAGTGGAATAGCCAAACCAATAACAAATTGCAAGAAATGAAACCTGAAATTTTAATCTGGCCTACACTCACCCCCAGAAAATGTGATGTCATTATTACTAGACTAAGAATCGGCCATTCAAGACTCACACATAAATACTTATTGCTTGGAGAACAACAACCTGATTGTCCAAAATGTCATTTTAGTTCACTAACCATTCGCCATATTCTAACCGACTGCCCTTGCCTTCGTCATCTGTATCGACATTATTTTAATTCATCTTCACCCAATTTGACAACCCTTTTAGGTGCAAATCCTCATTATCACTTGACAAATTTTTTAAAGGAGGCTGGTTTTTACTTCAACATCTGATTTTATTGTTTACATTGTTCATTCTATTTTACATCTGTTTTTTATTGTATACGCTGTTTTTATTATCTTTTTTCTTATTTTTAATGTGTTTTTTAAATGACAATCTGGATGGGTGAACCCATCCAGAAGCTGCTTTTTATCCTTTTACATTTTTGTGTGGCGCAGCATGTCCAAATATATGGACCTTGCGCCAATAAAAATTATTCAACCAACCAACCTAACATCCACGCGAACATCGAAGCTGCTCGAAACCAAGGAATCTTCCTCGTTTGGCTCGTGCTTTACTGTAAAGACAATTAAAACGAATGTGTATAGAGTTAATAAAATCCCTGCCAGACATCAGGTTGCTGCCATCACTCGCCCAGGAGTTCGTAATGGGTACTAGGTTACTCTGCCTCAAGCCAGCACCATCACACATCTGGTAAAGTCTCTTCTTGAAGTATTTGTTAATTTTGTTACTTGAATTTAAATATGTGCCATCATCGGTTTTAACATAACACTGGAATATTTCTTTACTATCAGTCCTGCTCTTCGGGGCTAACATTGGGATGAAATACCTCAAAGAGGGAATTCCAAGCCCTCCGTCAGCCACTGAAGAGTAAAAGGCCGCATCAGGAAGGTCATTTAAAAGATGAAGAATACTCTTGATGAATGCCCTAACTTTTCTATCTTAGTTTCTAAGTCTGCCCAATTGGATGTTCTCGAATACCAACTGGTGGTAGAATTGGGGTAATAACATGGTTTTTAACATAAAACAGCTTTTGCTGAGGTTTTAAGGGAGCTGTTTTCAGAGACTGAAGGTTTTCATCCTGCGCAATCTTCGAACTACAAAGGCAATTTGGCGTGAATTTGATACCTAAGTACCCCCAGGGGTATACCTTCTTCGGGAATTCAGGGGGTGTCACGTACCCCGGGCCCGAGTGATCTTTTCTTCTCTCTCTCTCCCTTTTTCCTTTCTCCCAAGGGGAATACCTCCTTTAGGTATTAAGGGGGTGTCACGAACCCCGGGCATGAGTGATCATTTCTTTTCCCCTTATTTATTTATTTCTTATTTATTTATGTATTTTTTTTCCTGCCATAAGTATTGGTTTTTTGAGATTTTTGACCTTATGTTTTTTTCGTTGCCAATCAGCTTTTGGTCGTGTTATGTTTGGTTGTTCTCCTAAAATATGAAAAAAAAAATTTAAAAATTTTTGAAAAAAAAAAAATTATACCACTCACCTTGTTTTACTAACCTGTTTTCTGTTATGTTCAGACGCACCTCCTTTTTTTCTATGTTGGTTGATATTAAAAAAAAACTGTAAACTGTAAAAAACAACAATAAATATCTATCTACTAACCAGTAATACAATAACCAAGTAAAGTCCGGTGTTGTGTGGCGCTGGCTTGTGGGACAAAGATTTTGTTGATAATGCCACGGCAGTCTAGCCTTGGGATCACACTGGGAGACAGGTGAGACAACGGTGACTTCTCGAACGAGAAACACCGGACTAACACGACTACCACATGTGGTGCCTGAACTGGGTCGGCGACCTGGTAGCTGGTGAGTGGTTATGGGTGTCTCAGAGAGGATTCTTAAAAACCCTTTGCGTTTGTGTGTTGGAAGAAACACTCACACTTTTCTCTTATCTTTCTTATTATGGCTACAAATTTGGGAAATTCAGTTAATGCGTCTGGCTCGGGCCAAGTTAATTCTAAATCTTGGGGAGAGAGAATGGATGAATTTCCATCTAGCTTATCTGAAGCTAATGTTTTTGCTATGCATGAAGAGAGTTTTTATTGTGAAAAGAAATGAAGGTGACTTCAGTAAAACATCTCCGTTTTTAATACAGAAATCGATCCAGTACATTGTAGGTGAACCAAATGCAGTTAAAAAACTGAAATCAGGCGAACTTTTGATAGAGTTAGAAAATAGTACACAAGCAAGAAACTTAAAAAAATGTACAGTATTTGGAAATATCCCTGTCACAATTAGTGCTCATCGTACTCTGAATACCAGTAGAGGTGTTATATCTGAGCGTGACCTCCAGTACATACCAGAAGCAGAACTCTCGACAATCTTAAAAGCCAAAAAGTAATAGCTGTGCGCCGTATTTCTGTTTTCCGTGATAACAAACCATTACCCACAAAACACATAATTCTAACCATTGATTCTCCTACTCTTCCACGTTCAATTAAAGCAGGTTACCTCGAATGTCCAACAAGGCCTTATATACCTAACCCTTTACGATGCTTCAACTGTCAACGTTATGGGCACTAAAAAACATCATGCCGTGGAAATCTCACATGTGCCCGCTGCAGTGCAGTGGGTCACGATAGTCAAAAGTGCGAAGCCCCTGTCTGTTGTACTCACTGTAATAAAGACCAAGCTGCTTATTCTAAATCCTGTGAGAAATGGAGAAGTGAAAAGGAGATTCAAACCATAAAAACAAAACAAAACAAAACATCTCATATTTTGAAGCCCGAAAAATTGTTGAATCAAGGACACCCACAATTGGTAAATCTTTTGCGGCCGCTGCTTCAGCCAGTAACAAAAAGACTTATAAAACCATAGCGATACAAACAGATGATATTAACAATAGTACTCCCTCTGATAAAATAGTGAAAGTTAATCCACAAAAACAGCAATCTAAACATAGTCAGATCTCCCAACCATCACAATCATCTTCAAAACCATCCTTCCCCAAAAGAAATTCACAAACGCTAAAAAATATGATCTTTGTAAAACATCAAAATTCACCTTCAAAAACTAGTTCACTGAAAAAGAAAAAGGTTTCATCAAATTCCATATCTCCGGGACTACCTTTACCATTAATGCTGCCATTACACATTAAATGGTTCAGGGTTATATCAATAAGGCAGTAACTAATGTCACTAGCTGCATTATAAAGGCTGCTAATATCTCTATTCCACAATCTTCAGGCCGTCTCTCTAAACATTGTAAGCGCTGGTGGAATGAAGAGTGCAAGATTGCGAAGAAGAAGCAACAGAAAGCATGGGGAATATTTAAGCGGTACCCAACTACTGCCAACTACATAGCATTTAAACAAGCAAGGGCAAGGGCACGGAGGATACGCAGGAAATCTCAAAAAGATTCCTGGGTTAATTATGTTTCTAGCATTACCTCCAACATTAGCAGCAAACAATTATGGCATCGTGTCAAGAAAGCAATGGGTATTTATACTAATCACACTATTTCTTTTTTAAAAGTTAATGGACAAACAATCACTTCATCCAAAAATATTGCAGATACCATTGGTGGAACCTTGTCTCGCATATCTAGCTCAAATTCCTATTCTAATCCATTTCTGTCGTATAAACAAAATTGTGAACGTTCAACAATAAACTTTAGATCCCGCTCATCACTTGATTACAATAGTCCTTTCACAGAAAATGAACTAAACAATAGCCTGAAACACAGTCATAACTCTACTCCTGGACCTGATGGTATTACTTACCTTATGGTGAAACATTTATCTAATGCATCACGTAATTACCTGCTTCATCTTTACGATAGAATCTGGACTGAACATATTTTTCCTACAGCTTGGCACGATGCTGTTGTCATTCCTTTTCCTAAACCTGGCAAAGATACTACAGACCCCAAAAATTATAGGCCCATTGCCCTCACAAGCTGTCTGTGTAAGCTGCTAGAAAAGATGGTAATTACTAGGCTTGTTTATATTTTAGAAAAGAATAATTTGATTGCACCATGGCAGAGTGGTTTCGGACGGAGCCGTTCAACAGTTGACAATATTTTATTACTGGTGACTAGCATTCGTAAAGCTAATGTGAGACGTAACCATTTGGTGTCAGTTTATTTCGACATGGAGAAAGCTTATGACAAGACTTGGCGCTATGGAATTTTAAGAGATTTATATAATTTGAACTTTCGAGGAAACCTCCCTATTTTTATTGATAATTTTTTAAGAGACAGACGCTTTCAAACTCGTATTGGATCAGTTTATTCCGACTTTTATTTTCAAGAGGAAGGTGTGCCTCAAGGCAGTGTTTTGAGCGTTACGCTTTTTTCCTTGAAAATAAATGATATTCTAAAACAGCTGCCGCAAAGTGTCTATGGGAGTTTATATGTTGACGACCTGCAAATTTCTTGCCAGGGAAATGACATGCGCTTCATAGAACGCCAATTACAACTTGCTATAAACAGTATAATTATATGGACAAATAAAAACGGTTTTACTTTTTCTACTGACAAAACACAGTGTGTGCATTTTTGCCGAAAACCAGGTCTTCATCCTGATCCAGAGATTTTAATGAACAACACACCACTTTCAGTTGTTGACACTGCTCGCTTTCTGGGTGTTATCTTTGACAGAAAACTAACTTTTAAACCTCATATTTTAAACTTAAGAATTAAATGTGACAAAGCACTTAATATTCTAAAAGTCCTTTCTAACACTTGTTGGGGTGCTGATCTTCCATCTCTGCTGAAAATCTATCGAGCTGCTATTCGCTCTAAACTTGATTATGCTTGCCAGGTTTATGGTTCAGCCCCTCATTCTTACATTAAGAAACTTGACACAACACATCATAGTGCGCTTAGAATTTGCTCAGGAGCTTTCCGCACTACTCCTGTCCTCAGTTTATATGCTGACTGTGTGGAGCCTTCTCTCACTGACATTAGACAAAGACTTTCACTTGATTTGTACTATCGCATCCTCTCACATCCTAATCATCCACTTCACTCTCATTTAAATAGTAACGATCATAATCTATATGTGAATCGCCCATCTTGCATTCCACATTTTGCTCTTTGAGTTAAAAACTTTCTTGCTGGCACCTCTCATATTCATACCAAAGTTCGATTTCGGTCTCTTATAAACATGACACCATGGAATTTCCAGGTAATTTCTTCTCTTCATCCGTTTAAAGGATTTGACAAACCTAATACAGATGCTTCTATTTTTCAGGCTCTTTACTCATCCCATCGCTCTCATTACAAGGACTACGTTGAGATTTTTACAGACGGCTCTAAGACAAGCAATGAAGTCGGTTGTGGTGTTGTCCTTGGTAACACCAGTTTTAGCTATCAACTCCCTAATTCATTTTCCATCTTCTCTGCAGAGTTTTTTGCTGTTGAGGTTGCCCTTAACATTATTTCATCTCAGCACAGTAGAAAATTCATTATATATACAGACTCAAAGAGTGTTCTTGATTCTCTCTCTTCTAGCTCTTGTAACCTGACTTTCATTTCAATTTTAAAAACTTACAACCTTTTGAAAAAGGGATTTGACATTTTGTTTTGCTGGGTTCCTGGCCACGTAGGCATTAAAGGCAATGAAGCAGCAGACAAAGCCGCAAGGCAGGCTTCCATACTTTTAAACTGTCCTGTTCCTTATGATGACATTAAGCACACACTTAAAAGCTATCTTAAGAATATGTGGCAAAGGGAGTGGAATAACCAAAATAATAATAAATTGCATGAAATAAATCCTCAAATTTCAGTCTGGCCTACACTTACCCCTAGAAAATATGTTATTATTACACGACTACGAATCGGGCATTCAAGATTTACCCATAAACACTTACTACTTGGACAACAGGAACCTGAGTGTCCAAAATGTCATAATAGTGCTTTAACCATTCGTCATGTCCTCACCGACTGCCCTTGCCTTCGTCATCTTTACCGACAAAATTTTAATTCATCTTCACCCACTCTGACGAGCCTTTTAGGTGTAAATCCTCATTATCATCTGACAAACTACTTGAAGGAGGCTGGTTTTTATTTCGACATCTGATTTTATTCTTTACCATGTTCATCCTGTTTTACATCTGTTTAATTATTTTTGATTTTATCTTGCTTGTTTTGATTCATTTTTTACTGTGATTTTTTAATGACTTTCTGGATGGGTAAACCCATCCAGAAGCTACTTTCTCTTTTACCCTTTTGTTTGGCGCAGCATGTCCTACTTTGGACCTTGCGCCAAAAAAAGCTATTCAACCAATTTCAACCAACCAGGAGGAAGGTGTGCCTCAAGGCAGTGTTTTGAGCGTTACACTTTTTTCTTTAAAAAGAAATATTTTAAAACAAGTGCCTCCAAGTGTCCATGGGAGCTTATATGTTGACGACCTGCAAATTTCTTGCCAGGGAAATGACATGCGCTTCATAGAAAGCCAATTACAACTCGCTATAAACAATATCATTAAATGGACTAATAAAAATGGTTTTAAATTCTCTACTGACAAAACACAATGTGTGCATTTTTGTCGTAAACGAGGTCTTCATCCAGATCCTCAGATTTTGATGAAGAACAGGCCAATTTCAGTTGTTGACACTGCCCGATTTCTGGGTGTTATGTTTGACAGAAAATTGACGTTTATTCCACATATTTCATATTTTAAGAACTAAATGTGATAAAGCACTAAATATTTTAAAAGTCCTTTCTAATACTTCTTGGGGAGCAGACCTTCCATCGTTACTCAAAATCTATCGGGCTATTCGTTCCAAACTTGATTATGCTTGCCAAGTTTATCGATCAGCAGCTCATTCTTACCTTAAAAAACTTGACACAACACACCACAGTGCACTTAGAATTTGCTCAGGAGCTTTCCGCACTAGTCCGGTTTTTAGTTTATATGCTGACTGTGTGGAGCCTTCTCTCGCTGACATTAGACAGACTCTCACTTGAATTGTACTATCGCATCCTTTCACATCCTAATCATCCATTTCACTCACATTTAAATAGCAAGGATCATAATCTTTATGTGAATCGGCCATCTTGCATCCCGCATTTTGCTCTTAGGATTAAAAATTTTCTTGCGGGCACTTCTCATATTCATACCAAAGTTCGTACCCGGTCTTTTTTAATCGTGACGCCTTGGAATTTCCAAGTTATTTCTTGTCTTCATCCATTTAAGGGGTTTGACAAATCTAACACAGAGGCTTCCATTTTTCAAGCACTTTTCTCATCTCATCGCTCTGACTATAAGGACTATGTTGAGATTTTTACTGACGGCTCCAAAGCAAGTAACAAAGTTGGTTGTGGTGTTGTCACTGGCAACACCATGTATAGCTATCAACTCCCGAGCTCTTTTTCCATCTTTTCTGCAGAGTTTTTTGCTGTTGAGGTAGCTCTAAACATTATATCCTCCCACCGCAAGAAGAAATTCTTCATTTATACAGACTCAGAGTGTTCTTGACTCTCTTTCTTCTAACTCTTGCACTCTTTCTTTTATCTCTGTTTTAAAAACATATAACGACCTTCTGAGGAAGGGATAACATATTTTATTTTGTTGGGTTCCAGGCCATGTAGGTATCAAAGGCAATGAAGCTGCAGACAAAGCCGCAAGGCAGGCTTCTGTTATTTTAAACTGTCCTATTCCATACGAAGACGTTAAGCATACACTTAGAAACTTTCTCAGCGATATTTGGCAAAGGGAGTGGAATAATCGAAATAATAATAAATTACATGAAATTAAAACTCAAATTGGAATATGGCCTACGCTCTCTCCTAGAAATCATGACGTTATTTTTACTCGTCTGAGAATTGGGCATTCAAGAGTTACTTATAAACACTTACTATTAGAACAACAAAAGCCTACATGTCCCAGATGTCATTTTAGTGACCTTACCATTCGCCATATTCTCACTGATTGTCCTTGTCTTCGTCATCTGTATCGACAGCATTTTAATTCATCTTCACCAAGTCTGACTAGCGTTCTAGGTAATGAATCCTTATCATCAACTGATCATTAATCTCTTTTTACATCTTTTTATCATATACACTGTTTACTCTGTTTTCTGTTATTTTTAAACATTTGTCTTTTTTATATTTTAACATTTTACATATTCTTGTTTTAACTTTAAATGTGTTTTTTTTTTACTGACCATCTGGATGGGTAAACCCATCCAGAAGCTAATCTTTATTCTTTTGTCTATACTTCTGTTTGGCGCAGTATGTCCCATTGTGGACCTTGCGCCATTAAATGGGAACCAACCAACCAACCACATCTCCGGTAGTGAAACCAAAAAATCAAGGACTGTATCTCTTTTCATCCATCCGACGAGGAAGACAAAAATGTCTACCCTATCTGAACATTAGAGCTGGACGATATCAGAAAATAAATATTGCGATATATCATCAAGTTATTATCGATATTGGTGATATATTGCGATATTTATTTCAAGAGAAGAAAAATAGATATTTGCTACTTTTTAATGACAAATGAACACCAATTTTAAAGTATACAAGTGGGGAGTGTTTTCTATATATATATTTATATTTTCTGGTATATTACTTCCAAATCTTTTTTATTAAAAAGAAAAAAAAAAAAGAAAGAAAATGCATAAATAGCAACACAATGTTTTGTGTTTCTTTTAATTTATACCATTACTTTTAAGTATATTTCTGAATAGTTTGTCTTCCATTCTTTCTATTTTAAGATTTAATTATTTTAAGAGAGCTAATGGGTGATATGTGTTTTACTTACACAAAGTATATCATCAATATACATAATTATAATAAATATATAAGCTTAAGAAAAATTAAGTTGTATTTAGAATGTAGATGATTAATAAAATTTTGCGCAGAAGTCGTAACTTAACTATCTAATATCTATCTATCTCTCTATATATATATCAATGATTCACTTATATACGGAAATTTTAAAAATAAATATTAGTATGAGTTTTGAGCCTTTCCACCGAATAAACTTTCTCGGTTGTAGAGTAATATTAATTTGAGACCCTATAACTCATAGGTGTCAAGGTCAATTACCTGCCATTTTTATTTTATTTTTTATCTACTTACCATATCATGATTTTTTTTTAAGATATATATATTGAATTCATATTTTGTAATGTTTTTATAACATTTGGAAATTGTATTATATTTATATACTAGTACCGCCCGCGTATCTCCGAAATGTTGGCGCGTACAGAACAGATTGACAAATTTTCGCCAAACATTGCGATTTTCGCCAAATGTGGACGTTCAAAGAGAAAAAACTACGCAGCACTTAATTTGTGTAAATAAACATTGTCGCTTTTGTTTTTTATTGTTGAATCATGTTATATTTAAAGCTTTAAATCGCAAAATGGAAGCTGACACTATTATTTCAAATTTAAAAGGCAGTTTTCCGCATATAATAATACATTCTAATAATGACAATGTATTGACTTTAAGATCTAATTTAACATGTGAGAAGGAAGCAGAAAAATTTGTCAAAGTGTTTGGTCGAATAACCAATACACATTGGATTGTATACAGAGTTCTCCACCGTCCAAATCGGTAAGTTAAAAATGTTATATTATTTTTTAACTAGGGTAGGTGCTCCAGTGATTGGCATGCTCCAGTAGCAATAATTGACATCTATCTAGAAATAATAAAAAAAATAAAAAATCATATAGTATTTTACATATAAGAATTTTAACATTTTATGTCTAACACTGGAGCATAGGTAAAATAAAAAACTGGCAGTGTCAATTACTGGAACACTGAGTGGGTGTCAAATAAAATTTATAAAAAAATATATTTGTTATCAAATGTATATATTTTAACATACATGTGGTTCTGAATGTCTTTCATGCCCTATGTACTAACTTAAGATTTCTAAACATATTTCTGATGACTAGAACATTAAAAACATCACAGATTGCTCTAAAAGTGTCAATCACTGTTGCACTTACCCTATTTCTGTTTAACTATTATTTTGTATTATTATTAGTATTTTAAATGTATGACTGAACTTTATAAAATATTTATCTTATGATGCAGAGCTTGAATTTTCACTATATATTTAACTATTATGTATTTTTCTAAGAATATCTTAACCATAATAAATATCGATATTTTTTGTTTTAAATTCCACAGTTAGAGTTCATAAAACGTTCTACATATAATTTTCTTCTTAGACATCTCAATCTTTACACCTTCCAACGTACATAGTTAAAAAGTGAAACGTTCAAGATTTTGTTAGTGCTATTCTATTTGTTCCTTCTCAGTAGTCATAAAAAAATCTAATCGTAATGTGTTATAAAAACAAGGTAATAAGGTAAGGATATGCATAATCTATCTACAACCTTTTCCTAAAAGAAACATGCCGGTATAGAAGGATTCTGCTCAATTTCTCATCATATATTTGTTCTGATGAGATGCTATTAAGAGTGAACATAATAACATTCTGTTAAGCTTCATGTTAAAAAGTAATGAATATGATAGGAAACTAACATAGTCGCAGACTGAAATGCCCCTCTAACTAGGCTAATCTCAATCCGATCCAATACATTTAACTTATTCTAATTTGCAGATTAATTTTATTAGGCGTGCTTTCGTTCTTTAATTTCAAATGCGATATGATAACACTATTTCCAATGCACTAAGACAAAAAAATAAGTTTACGTAAAATGTTTTCCTATTTTGTCATATTAAAAAACTTTTAAATTTTAAATTACTTGCGAAATTTTCAAATTAAAATGTTTATACTTTATGAGGTGTAACATAAATGATATTTTTAAAAACATGTGATATCCTAAAGATAAAATGTTTCTCTTAATGGATTTTTAAAGAAAATTTTGCCCTATTTTGCCATATTGAAAAAAAAAAATTTTTTTTTCAAAGGTTTTTTTTCGTTAAAAGTAAAAAAAAAAAAAAAATCGATAACTTTGTTTTAAATTATCGCAGATCGATGGTTCAATCATTCGTTTTAAAGGTATTAGCGAGCTCTTTTGAAAGATACCCATCATGAAAATTTACTCCCCCCCCAGGGGGGGGGGGAGGCGAGGCTCCTACATACATTATTTCCCAGTTAACTATCTCTATTACAAAAAAATATATATTCGTTTCATTTGGTTTAGTGCAGTCTATAGACGTTAAACTCTACTTACCTGCAATTTTCCCCATAGACGTAATGTATTAGAATTCTCTTGATTGTCCCTGTACGTGAACCATTTGCTTGATCTTAACTAAAATCTTACTGTAGCATCCCTATGTGATACATTTAGAATACCAAGTTTGAACTTTCTGCCATAATTTGTTCTTGAAATATGCTGATAACAGGCAGACACATACACAGAGACCATTTGTTAAACACAAGATTTTCGTATTCGGGGGACCTCAAAACGTGTAAATATAACAAAATCTCGCGTTTGGAAATTTGACCCAAAAACAATACTTTCTCTACCTAATGGGTAAAGAGAAAGTAAAAATAGTAAAAGTAATTTTTTTTTTTTTTTTTTTTTACTTTTTTACTTTCTTTTATATGTAATATAGAGAAAGAATTGGATTCGCGAAAATTTTCGAAGTCCACTTTTTGATGGATTTACATGTTTTGGGATATGGAGAACACGAATTAATAGTTTTTAGAAAATGTCTGTCTGTCTGATTTTTTTATGGACGCTGTATCTCACGAACCAATGAATGAAATTTAACCAAACTTGGTATTTAGTTGCACCCTGACATAAACTGGTGCTGATTAGATTTTGGGATCAATCGCTCAATAGGTGGCGTTGTGATCGCATTTTATGCAAATTTTTAACATGGCAGCATAGGACAAAATTCCGTATAAATGGGCATAAAGAGAGTTATTTTACACTTGTGATTGTAAAATTAATATGAATTATTGATAATAGTAGTAGTTAGCTAGGAAAAAAATTTTGTGCATGTGGGGGCATCGGTTCCCCCCCCCCCCTGGGGGGAAGTACCCCCCCGGGGAAGTAAATTTTCAAGATGGGTATCTTTCGAAAGGTCTCGTTGATAATAGTAATAGTTAACTGGGAAAAAAATTTTGTGCATGTGGGGGGCATCGGTTCCCACCCGGGGGGGGGGGGCAAAGTTTCAAGATGGGTATCTTTCGAAAGATCTCGTCAATACCTTTAAAACGAATGGTTGAACGATAAATCTGTGATAATTTAAACCAAAGTTATCGATTTTTTTTAGTTTTAACAAAACAAACTTAGAAGAAAAATCGCAATTTTTTTTTAACGAAATTTAACCAAACTTGGTATTTAGTTTGTCCCCGACATTAACTGGTGCTGATTATGTTTGGGGATCAATAGCTCAACAGGGGGTGCTGTGATAGCATTTTATCTAAATTTTTAACATGGCAGCATAGGACAAAAATTCGTATAAATGTGCATAATAAGAGTTGTTTTAAACTTGTGATTGTAAAATTAATATGAATTATTGATAATAGTAGTATGTAACTAGGAAAAAAAATTTCTGCATGGGGGGGGGGGCATCGCTTCCCCCCTGGGGGGGAAGTACCCCCCGGGGGGGATAAATTTTCAAGAATTGTATCTTTCGAAAGGTCTCGTCAATACCTTTAAAACGAATGGTTGAACTATAAATCTGTGATAATTTAAAACAAAGTTATCGATTTTTTTTACTTTTAACAAAAAAAAAAACAAAAAAATCGTACTTTTTTTTTTTTTTTTTTTTTTTAAATATTGTTACTGATTGAATATGTATAGGTAAATATAGAAGAAAGTCTTGTGGTGGCCACAACATACTAGTTTTTTCTGGATTAAGAAAAAAGTAAAAATTAAATAATTGGACAAAAAGTAGTTATTTTTTTTTTTTCTAAAATTTGACCTTAGAACAATATTTTCTCTACTCTTTTTATGGATCAGAAAAAGTAAAAATTAAATAAATAATTAGAAAGAAAAAATAAAAGGTAAAGGTTTCCTACTAAATTGAGACATTAAATATATTATTTAAAAATAACGACGCTAAAACTCATTAACACAATGTTTCAGCAGTTTATTCTTCTGAGAGGGAGAAAAAAAAAGATTGAAGTTTTCACGAATGCGGAATGAAGTAGAATTTAAGGGTTGCTTTGCGGTAGAGAGATTTTGGCGTTAGCTACGAAAATGCGCCAATCTGTTCTGTACGCGCCAACATTTCGGAGATACGCGTACCGCCCAGTGGTTGAAGATCAATCACTTTTTGCAAAGCAAAGCAAAACAACTGCCTTCTCATAAACGGAATTAAATTGCAGCCCAGCAGCGACCCCTGTTGGCCGATAGGCACGAGTCGTCCATGAAATAGAGCGTTCGAATTAAAAAAAAAAAAAAGAAAAGAAAGAAAGAAAGGAAATCTTAAAAATGGCCAATTAGAGTTCAAGGAATCTCAAAACTTGTAACATCATCGAAAACTGGAAATCTAAATTTTTTCTGTATCTTATACTTTCTTCTTATATATGCAGAAGGTAAAATAATAGATCCACTTTCTTAAGAATAAGTAGTCAATTTCAGTTAATTGAAATGCAAGGAAATCTCAAAACGTGTAAATTCATCGAAAACCAGAAATCGAAATTTTCCCCGTGTCTTCTACTTTCTTCTTATGCATGCAGAATCCAGTAATAAATCCACATTTTAAATAATAAGTAGTCAGTTTCAGTTAATTGAAAAGCAAGGAAATCTCAAAACGTGTAAATTAATCGAAATCTGGAAATCAAAATTTATCCGAATCTTATACTTTCTTCTTGTATATGCAGAAGATATAATAATAAATGAACTTTTAAAAAAATAAGTAATCAGTTTCACTTAACTGAAACGCAAGGAAATCCGAAAACGTGCAAATATATCAAAAAACGGAAATCAAAATTTATTTCGTATCTTCTTTCTTCTTATGTACGCAGAAACTAGTAATAAATCCACCTTTTAAAAATGAGTAGACAATTTCAGTTAATTAAAATGCAGGGAAATCTCAAAACGTGTAATTTCATCGAAAACCGGAAAAACGTTTTTCCAAATGTTATATTTTCTTCTTATATATGCAGAAGACAGAATAAATCCAATTTAAAAAAAAATAATCAATTTCAGTTAATTCTTTGCTTAAAAAAGAAAAAAAAACACTTGACGATATTTCGAACAATCCATGGAATTCCGAACAATATATCAACGAACCGATAGCAAGAACTAAACGCGGTATACTGTTTGCAGTGTTTTCCCTTTTCACCTGCGAGCGATGAGCAGCTTCGATATTGTTGGTGTGGGGATATTATCGAATCTGAGAAGCTGGAAATAATATACTACTGCGATGAACTAAACGCGATATACTGTTTGCAGTGTTTTCACTTTTCACCTGCGAGCGAGGAGCAGCTTCGATATTATTGGTGTGAGGATATTATCGAATGTGATAAGCTGCGAAATAATATACTACTGCGATAACTTGACGAATGAGGAATGAAACATTTTATATGTTATCGTTCAAGGTCATACTTTTTAAGTAGTGGTTTCGATTTGAGAGTTCGCACAAATGAAGCAAAGGGACTGATTGCAGGAATAAGGAAGAGAAAGTGTGTTCGGATCGTTTGCGGTTGGGGTTATTTTTTCGAGTTTAGTCAGTGAGGAGGAAGTGAAGGTGTATTTGTATAAGATATTCGGCGGTCTGTTTGGGTGTTTACGGGGTGGTACGGTGAGGCGGGGAAGCAGAATTTGAAAATATGGTGGTTGCCGTTGGACGCTGCTTATCGGCATATGGATCGATCGCGTTGTGCGCACTAAGAAATATCGATAGAGGGATATATTGGTAAAGCAAGAACTTAAATACCGTTATCGCGATATTAAAAAAATATCGATACTTGGGGATATATTGATAAATAATCCAGCCCTACTGAACATAGTGACGTAGATACTTTTATCTAAGAAAAAAAAAATAAGAAACTTTAATGACTAATTTCATCAGTTGGAATTGCCGCTCTTTTAATAATAAACGGGATGAAATCAAAGATTTAATCTTTGATCATCGACCAATCTGCATTGCTCTTCAAGAAACCCACTTAAAAATTAACAATATTGTTAATATTCAAGGATATAGTTGTTTTCGGAAAGATTTCACAGAGGTACAGGTGGTGTAGCTCTTCTTATTGCGAATAATGTTCCTCACATTAATATTCCATTGAACACATCCATCCAAGCTGTCGCCGTCCAAATGCATTCGCATATGCTGTTAACTATCTGCAACATCTATTTACCACCAAATATTTCTATACTCAAACAAGATCTCAATAATCTCATCTTACAGCTTCCTCCCCCTTTCCTTATTCTTGGAGACTTTAATGGACATAACCCGCTTTGGGGGAGCCATGACATCAGCCCTCGTGGACAAGTCATTGAAGACCTTATTACTGACAATTCATTGTGTATTTTAAATAACGGTGAGAATACGTATTTCCATGAACCTTCCACAACATTTCATGCAATAGACCTTGCCATTTGTTCTCCTACTCTCTATCCATATCTTAATTTCTTTGTTAGCAGTGACTTATACAATAGCGACCATTTCCCATTGTTCTTAACTTTGTATGATTTTAATCAGACTCTTATTCATAATCCTCATTTTATTTACGACAAAGCTGATTGGGCCGCTTTTTCCTTAAATGCAACTATTACAAGTGCCATGGTTGAAGGTGACATTAATAGGGCAGTCACTGAGGTTAACAATGTCATTATTAATTCTGCAATATATCCATTCCTAAATCTACTGGCCATCCTATTAAACAATCAAAACCGTGGTGGAATGAAGACTGCAAAATAGCAAAAAAACTTCAACAAAAAGCATGGGGAATATTTCGCAGATATCCTACCACTTCCAATTATTTAGCATATAAGCGGGATAGGGCGAATGCACGTAAAATCCGGAGAAAATCTCAGAGATTCTTGGATCAGCTATGTATCCAGTATCACATCAAATACTAGCAGCAAGCATCTGTGGCAGCGTGTCAGAAAAACAATGGGTATTCAAAATAATCATAGTATCTCATTCCTTAACTCAATGGTCAAACTATTACTTTCACCAAAAATATTGCAGATGCTATTGGCAGTACTCTGTCTGACATCTCTAATTCAAATTCCTACTCAGAGCCTTTTCTGTCTTACAAACATAGAGCTGAACGCTCTATTATCAATTTCAGTTCTAACTCATCTGCAGATTACAATAGGCCTTTTACTGAAAATGAATTAACTAACACTCTCAGAAGTACACGTACCTCTGCTCCTGGCCCTGATGGCATTACATACCCTATGATTAAACATCTATCAAAATATTCCCTTAAAAACCTGCTTAAACTGTAAAATAGAATCTGGTCAGAACATACTTTCCCTATTATTTGGCATGATGCTGTTGTTATCCCATTCCCCAAACCTGGTAAAGATGCATCTGATCCAAAACACTACCGACCAATTGCCCTGACAAGCTGCTTGTGCAAACTTCTTGAAAAAATGATTAATAACCGGCTTGTATATGTACTAGAACAGAATAATTTAATCTCTCCATGGCAAAGTGGATTTCGAAAAGGTCGTTCGACAATTGACAATATTCTTCTGCTTGAAACCAATATACGCAATTCCATTGTTAGACGTTGTCATCTAGTGTCAGTTTTTTTCGACATTGAAAAAGCATATGACAAAACCTGGCGTTATGGTGTTTTAAGAGATCTTTTTAATCTGGACTTCAGAGGAAATCTGCCTATTTTTATCCAAAATTTTTTAAATGTGAGACGCTTCCGTGTACGAATTGGATCAATTTATTCAAATTTTTACTTTCAGGAAGAAGGTGTACCTCAGGGCAGTGTCTTGAGTATCACACTCTTCTCATTAAAAATAAATAATATTCTTAAACAGTTGCCACCTAATGTACAGGGCAGTTTGTATATTGACGACCTGCAAATTTCTTGCAAGGGTTATGACATGCGCTTTATTGAACGTCAGCTACAGCTTGCAATCAACCGCATTACAAATTGGACAAAAATTAATGGCTTTACATTTTCGAATGACAAAACACAATGTGTGCATTTTTGTCGTAAACGGGGTCTTCACCCTGACCCAGAGATTTATATGAACGGTAATCGAGAGACTCCAACATACTAATCCCCCCAGGGGGGTACCTTCTTCAGGTATTCAGGGGGAGTCACGCACCCCGGGCCCGAGTGATCTTTTTTTCCTCTCCTTTTGTTTTATTCCCCTTCCCTTTTATTTCTTTCACTTTTGTTTTGGTTTATTTTGCTTTTGTTGCCAATAAGTTTTTGGTAATTCCTTGTTCCTGTCGTTTTGTTCTTATATATAAAAAAAAAAAATTCTTTAAAAAATTATAAAATTTGAAAAAACAAAAAAAAAATGAAACTACTCACCTTGTTCACTCACATTTTTCGTTTCTACTCACCTTGTTTTTACTCACCTTTTGTTGTTCTTGTTCTCATTTGTTAAGCTAAAAACCATAAAATTACTAATCTATTAATTAAGCTAAATCCGGTGTAGATGTGGCGCTGGCTATTGGGTTGGCGATTTGGTGAGGGTCTCACGGTAGTCTAGCCTTGGGAGCACACTGGGAGACTGGTGCCCTTGGTGAAGGTGAGACAACGGTGACTACTCGAACGAGAAACACCGGACTAACACGACTACCACATGTGATTCCCAATCTGGGTTGACGGTCTGGTAGCTGGTGAGTGTTTATGGGTGTCCCAGGGAGCGATTCTGAAAACCCTTTGCTTTCCGTCCGTTCAAGAAATGGGCTGACTTGTGGGACCTTTTACCTTCTTTTCTTTTATTTTTTCTTTTATTTTTTTTATTTTTTTATTTTTTTTTTTTCTCTTTTTAAGTTTTTGGCATTTTTCTTGATTTTTCGCCCATGTTTGTTTTTTTGGTTTTTAATGCCAATAAGGTTTTGGTACTTGTTCTTGTTCATTGTTCTTGAAAAAAAAAATTGTAAAAAAAAATTAAAAATTTAAAAAACTTACAAAAAAATGAAACTACTTACCTTGTTATACTCACCTTTTTGGTTTCTACTTACCCTGTTTATTTTCACTCACCTTTATTTTTTGGTCTTGTTCTTGTTGTTTATACTAATATTACTTAACTTCTAAAACATTAACCAAGCTGAGACCGGTGTAGATGTGGCGCTGGTTATTGGGTTGGCGATTTGGTGAGGGTCTCACGGTAGTCTAGCCTTGGGAGCACACTGGGAGACTGGTGCCCTTGGTGAAGGTGAGACAACGGTGAATACTCGAACGAGAAACACCGGACTAACACGACTACCACATGTGATTCCCAATCTGGGTCGACAGTCTGGTAGCTGGTGAGTGGTTATGGGTGTCCCAGGAAGCGAGTCTGAAAACCCTTTGCTTTCCGTCCGTTCAAGAAATGGGCTGACTTGTGGGACTAAGGAAACCATCGAACCTTTTTATTTAATTTAATTATGGCTACAAGTAAAGGAAATACGGATAATGCGTCTGGCTCGGGCCAAGCGAACCAAACACAGTCAAGTTCTTGGGGAGAGAGGATGGATGAATTTTCATCTACTTTGAATAATAAGAATATATTTAATAGTGATGAGGCTCGTTTCTTTGTTATAAAGCGAAATGAGGGAGACTTCTCTAAGACTTCCCCATTCTTAGTTCAAAAATCCCTGCAATCAATGGTAGGTGAGCCAAAAACAATCAAAAAGCTTCGCTCAGGAGAATTGTTGATAGAAGTGGCAAACAGCAAACAAGCTATAAATTTAAGAAAATGCACTAACTTTGGTAATATACCTATAACGGTAACTGCCCACAGAACTTTAAATACTAGCCGTGGAGTAATCTCTGAAACCGATCTGCAATATGTATCTGAAACAGAAATCCTGGAAAATCTTAAAGAACAAAACGTTGTTGCTGTCCGCCGGATCTCTATTTTTCGAGAGGGCAAACAAATTCCCACCAAGCATTTAATTCTTACAATCGACTCACCGCAACTGCCACAATCAATAAAAGCCGGATATCTGAAATGCTCTATTAGACCATACATTCCAAATCCCCTTCGATGTTTTAAATGTCAACGTTTCGGCCATTCAATGACTTCTTGCCGTGGAAATATAACATGTGCTCGCTGCAGTGCAGTAGGCCATGACAGTAAAAATTGCGAAGCTCCTATCTGCTGCATTAACTGCAAAAAAGATCACCCAGCATATTCGAAAGTATGTGGAAAATGGAAATTGGAAAAAGAGATCCAGACTGTCAAAATAAAAGAAAACATCTCATACCCTCAAGCACGGAAAATAGTAGAATCCAGGACGCCTACCATTGGTAAGTCATACGCAGCTGTCACTTCAAACAAAAAGACTTATCGTACAATAGAAACACAGACTGAATGCCTCAACCAAACTAGCCAACCAACAACTACTCTAAATAACACAATACAGTCCAAATCTAATCAAACTCCTCACACTTCACAGTTGCCCTTGACTAAACCTACAGTACCCAAGAAAATCACACAGAATTTGAAAAAAGCAGTGTCTGACAAAAGCCATAGCTCTGTGCCTTACAAGTATTCAAACTCACCGTCCAACAAAAGTATGATTAAAAAGAAAAAAACTTCGTTAAAATCCACTACAAATGCTCAGAAGACTGATACCTTAAATAAGGTTTCACAAGATGATTTAATTAATCTCCATCCTTCGGAAGGGGAAGACAATATGTCTACTGCATCAGAAGACAATAACGTAGATGTTCTGATCTAAAAAAAAAAAAAATTATGACTAATTTCATTTGCTGGAATTGCCGGGGTTTTAACCATAAACGAGACGATATAAAAGAAATTATTTTTAATCATAGACCTGTTTGTTTTGCTTTTCAGGAAACTCACCTTAAACAAAACGATAATATTAAAATTCGTGGCTATCAATGTTATAGGAAAGACTCTCTCCAAAGCGACAGGGCTACAGGTGGTGTCGCTCTTTTAATTTCCAATAGCGTTCCACATACTAATATTCCTTTAAATACCAGCATACAAGCAGTTGCAATCCAACTACACATCCGTATGTTAATAACTGTTTGCTCCATCTATTTACCACCTAACATTTCTATAAACCAGCATGATCTTAACAGTCTCATTGTACAACTTCCTACTCCTTTCATAGTTCTTGGTGATTTTAATGGCCATAATCCACTTTGGGGAAGTCCTGATCTGAACTCCCGTGGTAAAATAATAGAAGACCTTATTAATGACCATAACCTATGCTTATTAAATAACGGAGCCAACACCTACTTTCATCAACCATCTAGAACATTTCATACTATTGACCTTGCCATCTGTACTCCTACTCTTTATCCATATTTTAATTTCTTCGTTAGTGACGACTTGCATAACAGCGATCATTTTCCTCTTTTTTTATCCTTTTATAATTTAAGTCATAGTCACCCTCGTAATAATTATTATATTTATGACAAAGCCAACTGGGCGAACTTTACATTACACTCAACTATTACGTCCAACATGGTGGAAGGTGATATTAATGACGCAGTCACACAAGTAAGCAAATGTATTATAAATGCTGCTAACCTCTCAATTCCAAAATCATCTGGTTGTATGAAAAAACATTTAAAGCCATGGTGGAATGAGGAATGCCATCTTGCAAAAAGAAAACAACAAAAAGCGTGGGGAATTTTTCGAAGATACCCATCTACAAATAATTATATACTTTTTAAACAGGCTAAAGCATATGCACGGAGAATCCGTAGGAAAGCACAAAAAGATTCCTGGGTAGACTACGTCTCCAGCATAAATTCAAACACTAGCAGCAAACAGCTATGGCATCGTGTCAAGAAAGCAGTGGGAATTTATACTAATCACAGTATTTCTTTTTTAAATGACAATGGTCATACCATTACTTCACCTAAAAATATAGCTAATACCATCGGCAATGCTTTCTCAGACATCTGTAGTTCCATTTCTTATACTGATCCTTTTCTTTCTTTCAAACAACGGTCTGAACGTTCAATCTTGAACTTTACCTCACAGTCCTCACATAATTACAATAGCCCTTTTACAGAGAAGGAATTAAGTAAGAGTTTGAAAAGTACCCATTCCTCTTCTCCTGGTCCTGATGGCATTTCTTATCTTATGATCAAACATTTATCTATAAATTCTCTAAAAAACCTGCTCAAACTTTACAATAGAATCTGGACAGAACAAATTTTTCCCACTGCTTGGCACGATGCTATTGTTATTCCATTCCCTAAACCTGGAAAAGATGCAACCAACCCAAGAAATTACAGGCCTATTGCTCTTACAAGTTGCCTTTGTAAACTCCTTGAAAAAATGGTAAATACACGGCTAGTTTTTATTCTTGAAAAAAACGGTTTAATTTCTCCGTGGCAAAGTGGTTTTCGGCGTGGTCGTTCTACAATTGACAATATTCTTATGTTGGAGACTAATATACGAAAAGCTTTTATTAGACGTAACCACTTGGTTTCAATATTCTTCGACATTGAGAAAGCTTATGATAAGACATGGCGGTATGGCATTCTTAGAGACCTTTTTAATTTGGGTCTGCGTGGTAACCTTCCCATTTTTATTAAGAATTTTTTAAGTATTAGACGTTTTCAAGTGCGTATTGGAACAGTTCACTCAGATTTTAATTTTCAAGAGGAAGGTGTTCCTCAGGGTAGTGTTCTAAGTGTCACGCTTTTCTCTATTAAAATCAATGGTATACTGGGACAATTGCCACCTAATGTTCATGGCAGTCTTTATGTTGACGAAATGCATATATCTTGCCAGGGAAACGACATGCGTTTTATTAAACGTCAGTTACAGCTTGCTATCAAGCATATTACTAAATGGACTAATGAAAATGGTTTTACCTTTTCTGCTGATAAGACACAATGTGTGCACTTTTGTCGTAAACGTGGGCTTCATCCTGATCCCGACATTTTAATTAATAACAGACCAATTTCAGTTGTAGACACTGCCCGTTTCTTGGGTGTTATTTTTGACAAGAAACTTACATTCATTCCACATATTCTTAGTTTAAAGACAAACTGTTTTAAAAAATTAAATATTCTCAAAGTCCTTTCAAATACTTCTTGGGGTGCAGATCGCATTTCTCTTCTTAAAATCTACCGTGCAGTTATCCGTTCCAAAATGGACTATGCTTGTCAGATCTATGGCTCAACCTGTATTTCTTACATCAAAAAGCTAGACACAGTGCACCACTCTGCCCTCAGAATTTGCTCTGGAGCCTTTCGCACCTCACCTGTTTTAAGCTTATACGCTGACTGTGTAGAACCCTCTCTCACTGTAATTAGACAACGACTTTCATTAGAATTGTATTTCCGCATTCTATCTCATCCGCGTCACCCACTTCATCCTCATTTTGACAATAAAGATTTTAATTTATTTCAAAATCGTCCCAGGTCCATTCCACACTTTAGCTTGAGAATAAAAAATATACTTGCTGATATGTCTGATGTCGACGTTCAAGTTCGTCCTCGAACACTTTTTAATATGACCCCTTGGAACTACAAGGTTATTTCATGTCTTCATCCCTTCATTGGTTTTGACAAATCCAATACAGATGCTGCTGTTTTTAGGACCCTCTTTGCTTCTCATAATTGTGCTTTTAAGGACTACATTAAAATTTTTACAGATGGTTCCAAGTGTAGTGATAAAGTTGGCTGCGGTGTTATTACTGATAACACCACCCTTAGCTATAGTCTCCCAGGCTCCTTTTCCATCTTCTCTGGTGAGTTTTTAGCCATTGAACTTGCACTTAATTTAATTTCTTCACTTCCTAACCGAAAATTTATCATCTATACTGACTCCAAGAGTGTACTTGAATCACTTTCATCTAGTTCATGTACAACCTCTTTCATTTCAGTGTTAAAAACCTATAACGACCTTTTAAAAAAGGGATTTGATATCAAATTTTGTTGGGTTCCAGGGCATGTTGGCATCAATGGTAATGAGGCTGCTGATAGAGCAGCCAAGAAAGCTTTAAATCCTCTTAATTGTCCTGTTCCATATGAGGATCTTAAACATTCTCTAAAATATTATCTAAGACGCAATTGGCAGAGAGAGTGGGATTTCCAAACCAGCAATAAATTATGGGAAATTAAACCATGTATTTCACTTTGGCCAACACTTGCTCCACGCAAACTTGATGTAACTCTTACTAGACTTAGAATTGGACACTCTAGGATTACACACAAGCATCTTCTCCTTGGGGAACAGGAACCATTATGTTCAAAATGTCATTTCAGCACACTTTCCATTCGCCATATTTTGAATGATTGTCCCTGCCTACGTCATTTATATAGGTTTTATTTTCATTCATCTTCACCAAATCTGACGAACCTTTTGGGCGAAAATCCTCATTCTGGACTAATTAGTTTTTTAATCAAAGCAGGTTTTTACCATGAAATTTGATTGCGTTTTCTGATTTTATTTTTTTACACTGTTCATCATTATTTACAAGTGTTTTTATTTTATATACTCTGTTAATCATTTTTTTTACTTCTGATTTTATTATATACACTGCTCATTAATTTTACATCATTTCATCTCATACACGGTTTTCTTTGATTTTTGATTATTTGACTGCATTATTTTTTAACCTTTTACCTATTCTTGTTTTAACTTTAGGTTTGTTTTTTAATGACCATCTGGATGGGTAAACCCATCCAGAAGATACAGTTTATTTTTATACATTAGTTTGGCGCAGTATGTCCCTTTGTGGACCTTGCACCATTAAAAGGCCACCAACCAACCAACCAACCAACATACTAATTAATATTCCGTAGTATTGTTAGCCCCGCCTTTTTTTTTGCACCAGTATAATTTTAGAGTATTTTTCTTCTTATTTAATCGTAATTGAATTTGGGACTATTACTCAAAAAATTTTCTGGTGTGTAAAAGAGGGCGTGACTAACAACACTACGGAATATTAATTAGGATGTTGGAGTCTCTGGTAATCTTATTTTTGTTGTTGACACTGCTCGTTTTTTGGGTGTTATCTTTGACAAAAAGCTTAGTTTTATTCCACACATTTCACAATTACGGACAAAATGTGATAAAACATTAAATATTTCAAAAGTTCTTTCCTGGGGTGCTGATCGTATATCTCTTCTGAAAATTTACCGTGCTCTTATACGCTCCAAGTTAGATTATGCATGTCAGGTTTATGGCTCTACTTTCGCATCTTATGTGAAAAAACTTGACACGGTGCACAATTCTGCTCTGCGAATTTGCTCCGGTGCTTTCCGTACCTCTCCTGTTAACAGTTTATATGTTGACTGTGTGGAACCTTCCCTCACTAACATCAGACAAAAGCTCTCCTTGGAGTTGTATTATCGCATACTTTCTCATCACCTACTCCAATCTCATATTGGCAGCACAGATCATTCTCTTTTTCAGAATCGCCCTTCTTGCATCCCACCATTTGGACTGAGAGTAAAAAACATTATTTCTTGTACATCACTCAGTGACATTCATGTTCGCTCTCGTTCTTTTTCATATGACTCCCTGGAACTCCAAGACTGTCACGTTCATACACCTAATCAATGGTTTCGACAAATCCAGTACTGATGCAACCGTTTTTCAGACACTTTTCGCATCTCATCGCCACACATACAATAACTATATTGATATTTATACAGATGGGTCAAAAATGAGTGGACTTGTTGGCTGTGGTGTCGTTCTGGATAACACTGTTATTAGCTATCGCCTCCCTAGTACATTTTCCATTTTTTCTCCAGAGTTCATTGCTCTTGAGGCTGCTCTCAAACTCATTTCATCCCATAGTCATAGAAAATTCATCATCTATACTGACTCAAAGAGTGTCTTGGATTCCTTGACTTCTAGCTCTTGCTCTACCTCTTTTACTTCAGTTTTAAAAATTCATAACGATCTTCTTAGAAAGGGATACAAAATTTTATTTTGCTGGGTTCCTTCTCACGTTGGCATTAAAGGTAATGACTCTGCAGATAGAGCTGCAAAGCAGGGATTGAATCCTCTTGAATGTCCAATTCCATATGAAGATATAAAACTTGAACTAAGAAGTTCTTTAAGAAATATCTGGCAACGAGAGTGGGAATGTGAAATCAATAATAAATTACAGGGGATTAAATCTAACATTGAAATATGGCCTACATTAACTCCACGAAAGCATGATATTATTACTAGACTTAGAATTGGGCATTTACGATTTACACACCGGCATTTACTCCTAGGGCTAAGTGAACCTTCTTGTCCCAAATGCCACTTTAGTCAGCTTACCATTCGCCATATCCTCACCGACTGTCCTTGTCTCTGTCATCTTTATCGGCAGTTTTTTAAATCATCCTCACCAAATTTGTCAAGCCTTCTGGGTATGCTTGCGGTTGGCCAGACTTCACTTTAGTCAATCCACGAACGTTTCCAATAATTTCAAACTGGACAGTTCAAGATACACACAATTGCTCAGATCACAATTACATCACCTTTTCTATTAACACAACACTTAAATTTTCAATTAACAATAGATTTAATACAAAAAGAGGTAATTTCCACAAATTCACAAAATTACTTAAAAACTCTTCTGAGCAACTAACTAATTTAGTCAATTCCATAAACAAAATCAACCAATTGGAAACGTTCACTAACACACTCATAAATACATTACACTCCACAGCTGCTTCAGGCTAAAGAAGTCGGGACGTCAGTTCACGTATAACTTCTGGTCGCCCCAGCTCCGAGCCATGCGGAACCATCTAACAGCTCTTCGCCGTCAACAGAGATTTATTAATGACACAGACCTCCCCCAACATAAATTAAAAAATAAACAACTTTCGGCAACCTTCAAAAAACGTATTAACACTGCAAAACATTCCGCATGGAAACACTTCTTTACAACACAAGCAAATACCTTTGGCATTGCACAAAAGTTTTATAGCAATAAATTCTTGACACCTACAGAGCTTGGGCTTGAACGACCCCCAGCTCATTCTTCTAAAGAAAACAATCTGGAATATTTAACATCAGTTCTTTTTCCGCCCAGTAAATTTCACTCAATAGAAAAAACCACTTTCACAGCCCAACCAGACGAACCCTTTTCGGAAGTGGAAGTCCGGTCAGCCCTTTTTAGCTTTAATACCAAGAAAGCCCCTGGTCCTGATAAGATTGATTTTAGAATTCTCCGACACTCATTTCTAACATTTCCACATTTTTCACAAATGGTCTAATCTCTGCCTGCAACATCAATACTTCCCAGAAACACTTCGCAGGGGAGAAGTGGTATACTTTCTGAAGCAAGGGAAGCTTCCCTCTGAACCCTCTTCTTTTTGTGTGGCGCAGCATGTCCAAATATGGACCTTGAGCCAATAAAAATTATTCAACCAACCAACCAACCTGAACCCTCTTCTTACAGACCGATCTGCCTCCTTCCAACTTTAGGCAAATTATTAAAAGTTGATTGTAACCAGATTAAAATTTCATCTGGAAACAAATTCACTTCTTCATCCCTCACAATTCGGGTTCAGAGAGGGCAGATCATGCGAACATGCTTTACAACAAATTATAAGCTCCTGCACCTTTAATATCGATTCCAGTCGGTATACCACTCTGATCTCACTTGACATACAGGGGGCTTTCGACAACATTGAATGGATTGATATCCTTAACTCTCTCAAAGCAATTAATTGCCCGAGTAACATAGCGGGAGTCATCAGCTCCTATCTTTCCAAAAGAATAATTGCAATAAATTGGGGTCCGGAAATGAAAGACCTCCCACAATCTAAGGAATGCCCACAGGGATCCTGTTTGTGTCCGATCCTGTGGAACTTGATCGCCAATAACATCTTAGAAAGTATGAACATCGCAGGCTTTCAAACTTTTGCTTATGCGGATGACTTTTCGCTTGTTGTCTCGGGTCGCACGAGGGATGAGCTGGAGAGTCAGGCCAGGATGGCCCTCTCTCTCTTTAGCAACCTGTTACATAAATATAACCTTAAACTCTCCTCTTCTAAGTCCCAAGCTCTTACCTTCGCTAAACCAAGAATTCTTCTTAGGACTCCGGTGATGAGGATAGATGGCGTCAGTGTTAGACATGTAAACCCATCTTAAGATACTAGGTCTTACAATAGACAAGAACATTAGTTGGACTCAACATTTAAATGACCTAAAAATAAAATGTCTCAAAATTTATCATAACTCAGCTAAAATGGTAGGGAAAAGATGGGGTATCTCTACAAATTTACTAAAAGTCTGGTACAATACTACTATAGACAAGATTATTACATACGGTTCAGGCATCTGGGGCGGGGGTTTAAAACAATTGGGAAACACTAAAATTAACTCAATTCAAAGAATGTTTCTTTTACAGATCTCGCGAGGCTATAGAACTATTTCTACAGACGGCCCTCTCAGTCATCACTGGGGTCCCACTTGCTCATCTTACTCTTAAATATTGTTATCGTAAAGTAAATATTCTTCAACTTAATAACTCAGCAATCGCTAATAAATACTTTGAAAATATGTTAATACAATCCCATTCTCCTAACTGGAACATTCACCCTGCTCAGGATGTAGCCTCGTTATTAGTTAATAGTTCTAAGAATAGTTTTTCCCCGTCTGCTCCTGTTGCAATCTATACTGACGGCTCTAAAACTGAGCATGGAGTCGCAGCAGCATTCTGTGTCCTCAGGGGCAATATATTTATCCATGAGTGGGCCTGCAGGCTTGAGGACTATAATACTGTCTTTCAGGCGGAACTCTTCGCTATTGAAAAAGCTCTAGAATGGGCTCACAACAACAGACCAATTTACTTCTCTTCCCATTTTTAGTGATAGTCTCTCGGGTCTGCAGGCTATAATTAGTTACAGGTGCAGACACCCTCAGGTAATTAAAATAAAACAACTTCTAATTTCACTTAATTCCTTAGTTTCCCTGGCACACGTTTCTGCCCATAGGGGTGTCGTGGGCAACGAACGTGCAGATGGCCAAGACTGCTACAGAGGAACACACTCCACTTTACTCTCTCCCAGTCCCACCTTCCTATGTCAAAAGAAAACTAAAATCTCTCCTTTTCCGGGAATGGCAGTCTTGGTGGGAAGATTCCCTAAACGGCAGAATTACTTTCTCTCTAATACCAAATGTTTCTCTCAATGATTGGGTACTTACCCCAGAAATTACAGCGTTTTTAACTGGGCATGGCCCTTTTCCGGCTTATCTGCACAGATTTCATTGTCGACGTTCGCCCCCATGTTCTTGTGGAGAGGAGGGTTCTTCCTTTCATTACTATTTCCATTGTCCGCTTACAATAACCTATCACTTAAAAAATCCGAATAATAGACCAGCCAACTGGCTGACAAATATTTTAACAAGACCTTCACTTGCCATAAAACTAAAAAGAATTTTTGAATTACTCATTGATATTTCAAATAGAACAAATTAAATTCTTCTTAAGTCATTTAAAATTATCTAATTCCTAAACAGTTATGAGATTATTAAATACTTTTAATTTATTTAAGTTAAATAATCCTTTTCACTTACCCACTAGCCCTAAGATATCTATTCTTTCCTCATGTGTTTGTAAATGTCGTAAAACAACCAACTTCGCCCTCTGTCGCCTGGGAACCTTGTTCTGGCGAACTGATTTACTTGTAAACAATTCTCCCTCCTTCCTGTTCAATTCTAGCTCATTGTGCTTTTGAGTTTTCAAGATTTATTTTATTTCGCCCCCTGTGGCGTGAGTATTCTGTACTGGCGAATCTTACTTTAGTGTATTTAATTTTTATTTATTTTTATGTTTGTTAATAATTAATACATATTTGTAATACTTCGTCCTATGTCGCGCGGGAATATTGTTCTGGCGAACCTTGTATTTTTTTTTTCCTTTTTTTTAAATAAACGTTCCGGAGTAGGGGCCTAGCGTAGCTAAAAGCGCTCGACACCACTCTTAGAGCGGTGAGCTGCACCTACTCCTTGTTAAATCCTGTTAAAGCCTTCTGGGTAGCAATCCTCATTCAGAACTGATAAATTTTTTAAAATATTCGGATATTTATAGTGAAATTTGATTTTACTCTATTTTATATCTTGTGCTTTTTTGTTTTAATTGTTATGTAACTGCATTAATTTTTTAAAGTATCTTTTTTCTTGACTTTGTGGATGGGGGTAGTCCCCCATCCATGTGCTTATCTTTGGGGTTTTTTTAACATCTGTTTGGCGCAGTATGTCCTTCTTGGGACCTTGCGCCATAAAAAGACACGAACCAACCAAACTTGATACCTAAGTAGGTAAATTCTCCGGTAATGTCCAAGGATTTCAGCGGCTGGGAATTAATGGTAAATCTCACATTTTTGTTGAACAGAACTTTCTTAGACTTTTTTTCGACCTTCCCAGGCAAAAGCAACCGACTTTAAAATGTTAACTTCCAAACCAGTTGATAAGAGTAAATTATAGAATGTGTCCAAGACTCTTTGATGATCTTTAATTGATCTTCGAAAGATCATTATATCGTCAGCATAGGCCAGGTAGTTTATTATTCGATCGTCAACCATAATTCCAAATCGGGTCTTAAGTCTTCTGAGGACAAAGTCGAAGCCTAACAAAAAGAGAGTTGAGGAGAGAGGGTCGCCCTGGCGAACCCCCATAGTAGGATGTAATCTATCTGAATTATAGCCTGCAAATTGTAAAGTGGTTTTTGCATTATTGTAGACGAATTTGATGTAATCAATAAAAGAGTGTAATCAATTTGATGTAATCAATAAAGAGTGACGCGCATGAATGGATTAACGAGATTCCCATATCTGTCCCTATCTCTAATCACTATCTTCGTATGTGTTGCGTGGAGCTTTTCGAGCTCCGGTGTTTTCGTATTGTTTACTTTTGTGTTTCTGCGTTTTGAAGTTATATTTTTATTTATTCATTAATTTATAGTTATATCTAAGTGTATTATGGTTTCCGCTTTAATTTAAAGTATTTCGTGTGCATTTATTTTGTTCTGAAGAGTTACAGAGACGTTGTGTACTTCAACTTTGCCATTTTTGATATCTTCAAGAATTCAAGTGTGTGTGTTTTAGTGTTTTCAACTACAGAAGTATTTATTTTCATTTAATTACAGCTCAAGTACAATCTTTTACAAGAATTAAGTGGTTTCACAGTATTTTCATTTGAATAATTAATTTTATATGTATTTCTGACTGTTAGTGCAATTTTTATGAAATTTCTCTTAATGTCACTTTATGAGTGCTTATCTTCTATATAATTAGCTATCTAGAGGCTCATATATACTGCATATTATTGTATTGTTAAAGTTTTATTGATTTGGTTAGATATAAAGTGCATATTTTTGTGTAAAAAGGAAGATTTACATACCACATAACTTTCTTTCATAAAAGCGGCCATCTTTGAATTTACGCCCCTTTTCTCCATTTTGAAAAGTGCTATTAAATAAGAAATATTTATATATTAAATTTAGAATTGATTGACTGACTTATTGATTGAGTCATTAACAAGCACTACATATATGCTGAAAGTTGTTGGAACTTCTTTCCGTCATCTTTAACAACTTACGAAAAACATTTGCGTAAGAGCACTAAAGTGTTGGGGACAAGGATTGAAAACTTTTGCCTTATATATAAAGGGTGGTTCACACCAAAATGAATACAACGGCTCTTCAGATTAATGTGGATTACAAATCAGACTTTCTCTTAAAGATTAAAGGTATTACTGACTCAATTATGACCAAAATTAATGAAAGAGTGGGCCAAAAGGTCAATAAGGATTTGTGCGACGTGGTTTATAAGTGTGCTATGGATATAGTGATGGAATGTGCATCATCGGAGTTCAGATATGAAAGATTATTGGGAAAATTTGAACAAATTGAGGAAGACTTCAACAAAGAGATTAAAAAGAATCTAGACATAGATAAGAAACTAAAAGATATGAAGTTTTATACACCAGAAGCAACATCTAAGACGAGTGATAAACTCTCAGATGACTTTAGTCATAATTACGCCTAATGACACGACGGGAGATAAAAAAGACTTGATTAAAAAAATTTCGGAAGTAGGAAAGACAAACAATTTAAAGAGTCCTAAAGATGTTATCATCAGTAGAGAGGGCAAGATAATATTGAAGACGGATACATTGGAAGGAGCTACAGAGTTCGTCAATAGTTTGGAGGATAATGAGGAAGTGGTGAGGATGGCGTCGATTAAGCAAGGAAAGGTAAAGAATAATAGAATTATTCTGTTCAATATTGATGAATCGATTGACGAAAGTGGTTTAAGAGAAGAGAAGAGCTGAGATATTCCGAGGGAATGGAGGATAAGGATTTTGATGTAGTAAGAAATTTCAGGGGAAGATCAGGTCAACACTGGATCTTAGACTGCGACAAGGCCACGAAACAAAGGTTAATAACTAAAGGCAAAATTTTGGTTAATTATCAACGAATTTATGTCAAGGAGTATGTCAACATAGTTAGATGTTATAAGTGCCAGTTGCTGGGACATACTCAATATCTTTGCAAAAACGATACACAATGTTTCAATTGTGGAGAAAAACACGACGGCAGGTTATGTAAAAGTGAGCAGAAGAAATGTTTGAATTGTAACTTGGATGGTCATGCAAGCAATGATAGAAATTGTCCTGCCCTGTTAAAGTACAAGGCAAATCTTTTAAACACTAAGCCTTCACTGAGATTATAACGATGAGCACTATGGACCCAATTACAGATGATAAAATCAGGATAGTTCAAATTAATTTAAACTTTTGTAAAGCAGCAAGCGATAATCTATATAATTTTATTATAAATAACAATATTGATATTGCATTAATTCAGGATCCTTATATATTCAATGGTAAACTGATCAGTGTTGATAGCTCTTGGCATATACATTTCTCTTTAAATAAGAGTTCCTGTGTTATAATAGTCAACAACAACATTCAGAACAATAAGATCTTGGCCCTACAGCATATAGTATTTGTAAATATTCTAACGGATTTCGGTATCATCACTATCTCCTCTCTGTACATTTCCCCCTCAACGGACCTGGAAGCTAATCTGGATGAAATTCCGGATGATATCAAAAATTATGAATTCCTATTATTGGCTGGCGATTTTAACGCTAAAAACAATCTCTGGGGTTATAGACGGAACGACGATAGAGGATACTGCATCTTAGACTTCTGTAATTCTAGTGACTTATGCATTTTGAATGATCCATACCAACCTCCTACTTACTGGACTCCGGATAACTTCGGTTATCCGGATCTCACCATCTCAAGTCCGTCTCTTTACGCTTGCCTGAAAAACTGGTCAGTTTCAGAGGAAGAGTCATGCTCTGACCATCGCTACGTCTTGTACGACATAAATTCTACTTATCCTCACCTATCGTATAAAAGATTCGCCACCAAATTCTTTAGTCCTGGTAAATTCAAACATTTAATTTTATCAAATCTCAAGCATCTTGAAGATAACTTGTTACAATGTTCTGCTGTACGGGATTATGATCTGTTCTTGGATTACCTAAATAATACAATAGATAACATTTCAACGCAAGTATTCAAAATAAAATCTAGAAACAGACCACTTACTATTTCCTGGTGGAACCCGGAGTTAAGGGCAATGAGAAATAAAGTCAAAGCTTTGTATAGAAGACATAGAAGAACCGGAGATATGAATGATAAAATAAAACTTAAGCAAGCAAGGGCATCTTACAAAAAGCAAATTAGATTAGCAAAACTTAACTCATGGAAAATTTATTGCACTAATTCTAACAAGACCTTTGGTAAAGCTTTCTCAATATTGAAATCTAAAAGTAATTTTCATGCACTTAGCAATCTTGACGGAATGCCCTCTGATTCAAGTGCTATAGATATTGATAAAAATCTGTTGGAATATCATTTCTGTTTAATTAATGATCCTCTATCTGAACAATGCTATATACACAATGCTCCACCTGTTCGAAAAAAGGAATTGGATTTTTCAATTAGATCATTTAGTAGCAATAAGGCTCCTGGGCCAGATAGATTTGATTTAAGAGTGTGGAAATTTATACACAAAACTATTCCCACTTTTCTGGTAACTATGTGTAACAAGCTTATTTCTTCTGGTTATTTCCCAAGGTGCTGGAAAAAAGGCATAGTCATTTTCTTCAGTAAACTGGGCAAGACCCCCACCAGTCCCGCTTCATATCGGCCAGTTTGTTTACCAAACACAGTTAGTAAAATCTTCGAGAAAATCATTGTCAACAGACTCACCTACTTTTTAGAGAATAATAACCTTCTGAATAATAATCAATTTGGTTTCCGGGAAAATTACAGCACCATCAAATGTCTTAAAAGGTTTATAAATGAAATAAAAACCAGAAACCTGCGCCTTTGTAGCCGTACTTAATAATCTCTTGGTTCATTACGAGTTGTACAGGCTTAAAACTGGTAATTCAGCTTTTCAGGCAGAGGTTTTCGCTATTTTAAAAGCGCTGGAATGGGCCTCCTCTAATCAGTTAAAGAACATCTTAATCAGAACTGACAGCCTGTCAGCTATCATGGCACTCGATAATCTGGTTCCAAGCTCAATCCTCGTGAAACAATTACTGGATGGAGTGAACTCATTTAATGGAACTTTTAACATCGCTTGGGTCAAGGGACACTCGGGCATTATAGGAAATGAGCTGGTGGACTCCTTCGCTAAACATGCTATCTACTCGGGAATATTACATCCTTTACCCTACCCCGTTTCATATCTGCATAGAATCCTATTAGCTGATGCCATAAAAAAGTGGCAATACCACTGGGAGACATCTGATAAGGGACGCATTACCTATGAAATATTTCCGGAAGTTACTGTTAACCTTGCCATCAAAAATCAAGTCCTAATTTATTTCGTAACCGGACACGGAAGTTTCCCTGCATTTCTATCCAGATTCAATAGTTCTAACGATCCAAACTGCCCCTGTGATGATTTAGGAGATTCAATGCATTATCTGCAGAGCAAGTGCTCATACAGTAAAAATTATATTAAAAGATACACAAAAGAGACCTTGAATGAATACATCTTACGTATTGATAACTCAGCCTACTTAATAAGAAGAGTTTGTAATATTTACAATGAACTCATTAAAAAACATTCTAACCTTTATAAAATATACTTTTTAATGTCATTTAAACAATGTTTTAAAGGACTTTTGTGTCAAAGGTGAATATTATTCCGAAGTATTATTGCACCAAGTACTCCATGATAAACTTTCTTCATGAACTTTTTTTTTCAATCTGTTGATAAACTTTCTTCATGAACTATATTCACTCTGATTTCTTGTGAATGGACTTCTACCTTCATTGGTCTTTAAGATCCAAGTTGAGCAATGCACACACGAAAACTTTTGTACAGTAATATATTAAGTTTTTAAACATAATTTTATTGATTATTTCATAGGCAGTTGTCTTGTCATTGTATAAATTTATATTATTGCACTAGGTACTCTTTGAAAACTATCTTCATGAACTATTCTCACTCAGATTTTTATGAATGGACTTCACCTTCATTGGACCCTTAGATCTAAGTTGATCAATGCACACATGTAAACATTGTGAATAGTTATTTATATATTTATTTAGTTGTTAAACATAGTTTTTATTTGTTACTTAATAGGAATTTGTCATGTAATTGTACAGATTTTTAGTTTGTTTTGGCAACATATTGTAGTTTTGGTTGGTTTGGTTTTTGTAGTTATGGTTATAATTTTTATTGTTGTAAATTCTAGTATTGTAAGTATTTTTATTTAGCAACACATTGTTCTTGTTGCATTTTATTTGAGCAACACATTGTTAAAGTTGCTTTGTTTTTTATGTCATGATTAATATATTTCTTCAAGTGTATTTTGTTTTTGCTTAAATAAATGCCGTCTGGTTTTTTCTGGGCTCGTTCCTTTGGCTGTGGTTTGGCTGATAGTGACAGGGACATTTTTTCCCGCCACCCTTCGGGCTTCGGCTGGCCATAAGCCTTCGGGTTGGTCGGTGGTCGGGGCGTATCGTATCGTAATCAATAAAATCCATAGGGAGACCAATGTGGGTCAAGGCTTTCAAATATGGCATTATGTGAAACTGAATCAAAGGCTTTTTTCAAGTCAATAGATGCGATGGAACAGGAATCTAATTTTTTCTTTATATTACTAAATATTGAATTCATTCTGTTAAGAGCAAAAGAGATTCCATCAGTTTTTCTGAATCCCTCCTGGTCATCGGCGATCGTAACAAGGTTCAAAAGACGGTTATTTAATATTTTGTGGAAAAAGCGTAGGAGTATGCATGATATCGATATAGGCCTTAAGTCGCCAGGAGATACCACACGGAAACCCTTAGGGATGAAGACAGTTCTCGAGTCCAGGAACCCGCCAAAGGGTGAAGACCTTTGACAGGACCCTCGCAGGAACGCTACTGATGGTATGTAGCTTCACCCCATCAGGTCCCGGTGAAGTATTCTTTTTTAACTTTATGGCCAAAACCTCATCAGGTCTAATTTCTAACATAATAGTTGAGAAATCAGCATCTGTAAGCACATAGTTGTTCTGGAGTGGTGGACGGTCGATCTTTTCTTGGGTAAGCATATGCTCCCAAAATTTGAAGACCATCAGATTTTAAGTTCTCAGATATGGAGTCTTGTTTGATTATACTTTTGAATGCATTAGAACTATCCTTTTTATAAAGTTGTTGTACTCGAGCATACTCTTTCTTGCGCTCTTGGCGTCTAGAGAGTTGCTTCATATAACTTCTTCGAGTCTTTTTACTTGATTTAACCACTTGAGATTCAGTTTGAACAAAGGTTTGATCTAGAAATTGTTCAAGTAGATGTTTGGATTTATCAAGATCGTTGTGATTTATTGCCTCAAAACATCTATCAAGTAAATTAATTTCTAGGGGACCACGTGGAGTGCCCCACCTAGAATCTTCATTAATAGTACGCAGATAGGTGATGTATGATGGTTCATCGTCAGGGCATTCTATAGCGGATGGAAATGACGGAACCTGTACTTGTATCTCAGCATCTTCCTCAATTGTTTGATCTTTATCTGTCATTAATAGATCTTTAACTAACTTCGAGTATTCTGGGTCCTTATTTCTCTTTCCTTTGATAGACTCCAGAGTTCTTTCAGGCATTAACTTCAATAATTCTTTATTTATGTACCTTACACCTTATTTAACCATTCTGGATTCGTTCCTAGCTATAAATAAGACATCTTGTCTGTTCCACCTAGGCTTTGCTTCAGGCCCCGTATTGACCAAAGCATCTTGGGGATATTCATCAGGGTGGGCACGTCTGCGGTGCAGACCCAAGCCAGATTTGGTGGTAAATTGTCTATTACAAATTGAACAGGAAAACCCCACATCACCTACGGTCTGACTATTGCCTGCCAAACTTGCAGCAGGCCCGTACTCGTCGGGTCCGCTCTGATTATTTATTGGATCTGTAGCGGCAAGTAGTTTCGGGCAAGGAGACCGGCTGGGCCCCCATACCCTAGGACGAAGAGGTTGCCCCGTTAGTCTGTGAAATACCGTGCCGACTAAGGCCGACGACAGCTATCACTCGAATCAGCGAGAACGTGAACTCCTTAAGAGTTCGTACGTGGGTTCCTAACTCCGTAAACAGAGATTTTGTTTTGCTGGGTTCCTGGCCACGTAGGCATTAAAGGCAACGAAGCAGCAGACAAAGCTGCAAGGCAGGCTTCCATACTCTTAAACTGTTCTGTTCCTTATGATGACATTAAGCACACACTTAAAAACTATCTTAAGAATATGTGGCAAAGGGAGTGGAATAACCAAAATAATAATAAATTACATGAAATAAAACCTCAAATTTCAGTCTGGCCTACACTTAACCCTAGAAAATATGATGTTCTTATTACACGACTACGAAACGGGCATTCAAGATTTACCCATAAATACTTACTACTTGGACAACAGAAACCTGAGTGTCCAAAATGTCATAATAGTGCTTTAACCATTCGTCATGTCCTCACCGACTGCCCTTGCCTTCGTCATCTTTATCGACAAAATTTTAATTCATCTTCACCCACTCTGACGAGCCTTTTAGGTGTAAATCCTCATTATCATCTGACAAACTTCTTGAAGGAGGCTGGTTTTTACTTCGACATCTGATTTTATTCTTTACATTGTTCATCCTGTTTTACATCTGTTTTATTATATACACTGTTTTTATTATTTTTGATTTTATCTTGTTTGTTTTGATTCATTTTTTACTGTGATTTTTTAATGACTTTCTGGATGGGTAAACCCATCCAGAAGCTACTTTCTCTTTTACCCATTTGTTTGGCGCAGCATGTCCTACTTTGGACCTTGCGCCAAAAAAAGCTATTCAACCAACCAACCGTAAACAGAGCTCCCCAGGTTTGAAGTGACCAAAGCCACCTCTCCCCCGGTTGATATGGTGTTACCCGCTCCTTCCCCTCACCCTAAGGCTACCAGTTCCGGAACACGGGAACGTGAGAGAACACGGGAACAAAACACCCGAAGGCCCTTTGCCCCAGGAACCCTCCCTTAAGAGAGTCATAGTTACTCCCGCCATCTTGGTTAAGAGAGGAGAGGCTAAGGCATCGGCAATTTTTTTTTTCCCATTCGAAAAACTTCGCAGGTTAAACCTGCTAACCCCCCCCCCCCAAAGACCGAGATGTTGACCCTAACAAACTCCCTTCCTCGGCCACTTCCGCAGCGTCATGGCGCTGTACATCTTCTATACTATTCCGTTGCCAATTAACGTTCTTGTAGATAGAATGCTTGCGTCCCTCTTTGAGATAATACCAAGACCAACAAGATCTTTGAACGACTTCTCACTAATTATACCACGCCAGTTAAGGGTGCATGACGAAAAGTGAACACCGGCGGGTCTGACATTCAACTAATCTTTTAAGACTTCATATTTTTTGACTTTGTTGTTATGAGCTTGTGTTAAGGAGAACTGATCGTTTATAATCTGAATGTCAATTACAACCACCCGGTCCCTATTATAAAGCACTAAGTCAGGTTTTAGAATGTTCTCATCAACGGTGAATCTAGGTTCCTTATGGACTGTAAATCCTCGGTTTTCTGCAGCTGTAGCGACACAATTTGTAATGGCATCGTGTCGTCTGATGCGACCTCCATGAGTACTAAAACAAGTTTGGAGGAAATGATTGAGCGTCTCGGCTTGGCTGCATCCTCTCTGACAAAGTCGATCTTTCTCAGGCCTGCCCCTGGAGGCTCTTGATATGAATATAGAACATTATAACGAGCATGAATGCAAGTTATAAAGTCTTTGCCAGAGAGAAGTCTAGTACCATCGCGCATCCAAGAGCTGGATTGGGGAACCCTACCAGCTTCCCTCAGACCCGCGCCATCACAGGAGCTGTAGAGACGACATTTCCACATCTTTAGGATTTTATTCTTAGATATTAATAAGTTGCCATTATAATTAATCAAGGAATCTTTAACCACAGCGCCCCTGCTGCGGGCAAGCATGGGGACAAACCACCTCAAGGATGGGACACCAAGGCCACCGTCCTCAACAGAGGCGTGGAAGCTTGCAGCAGGCACGTCTTTAGGTAAGTGAAGGATTTTCCTCTCTAACAGCCGCACTAAGATGTCATACTTATTCAGATGGCCAGAATAGATTTTTCCAAAAACTAGTTGATGGTAAAAATGCGGAAGTAGATGATTAACTAATAAATATAACTTCTGCTGCGGTTTTAGAAGACTTCTCTGTAAGATCTTTAGATCATCCTTCAATAAGAGTTTAGGAGGCAAAGAGCCAGAGGTGGAAAAACTAACACCCAAATAGGTGAAAGAGGAGTGACAGGAGAGACAGAAACGCTAGGTGGATCAATGGAAAGTCGTAGCTGCTCAACCAACTCACGATACTTTTTCTGTTTGCGCTTACCCTTGATGGCCTCAACAGTTCTCTCGGGAAAAAAGGACGATAATTCCAAATTGATGTTTTTAGGCGCTAGAAGACTTGCTTCTTTTTCTGCCAAACGGTAGGTCTCTTTTTCAGTCCACCTAGACTTCTTTATCTCAAGAGCTTGGACCTCGGCCTGATGGTACTCGGCAGGACGGGCACGTCTTCTGTGGACACCCAGTTTAATAGCTGAAGTGAACGATCTTTGACAAAAAGGACATACAAAAGACAACACAGCAGAAGCTGGCGTCGGCATGTTGATTGAATCTGTCAGTGGTACGATCCGTATCGCCGATATTTTCTATATTTGTACTTGCAGTGGATAGATTCCCCCAACGACAGGGCTACCAACCCGGAAGTCGGATGGTTGAAGGCTTAATTGCATTTAGCTCACCCCTGGGACAAGTCCCAGGAGATATACCTAGCGCGGCCACAAAGAGGTAGCATTCACCAACAACCCGTAACCAGAACATCTCAAAAGGCAAGTTCCGACTCCAGGTCGCCTTCCACAGAAGCGGCCGGTTCCGGAAAACCGGAACACATAATTAAGCGTAAAGGAGGAACAGAGCGTCACCGGAGTGGCGCCCCGCTCCTCGGAACACGGGAACGTGAGTCTTCTTGTTCTCGAGTGGTGGACGGTCGATCTTTTCTTGGGTAAGCATATGCTCCCAAAATTCGAAGACCACATAAGATTTTAAGTTCTCAGATATGGAGTCTTGTTTGATTATACTTTTGAATGCATTAGACATATCCTTTTTATAAAGTTGTTGTACTCGAGCATACTCTTTCTTCCGCTCTTGGCGTCTAGAGAGTTGCTTCCTATACCTTCTTCGAGTTTTCTTACTTGATTTAACCACTTGCGATTCAGTTTGAACAAAAGTTTGATCTAGAAATTGTTCAAGTAGATGTTTGGGTTTATCAAGATCGTTGTGATTTATTGCCTCAAAACATCTATCAAGTAAATTAATTTCTAGGGGACCAGGTGGAGGGCCCCACCTAGAATCTTCATTAATAGTACGCAGATAGGTGATGTATGATGGTTCATCGTCAGGGCATTCTATAGCGGATGGAATTGACGGAACCTGTACTTGTATCTCAGCATCTTCCTCAATTGTTTGATCTTTATCTGTCATTAATAGATCTTTAACTAACTTCGAGTATTCTGGGTCCTTATTTCTCTTTCCTTTGATAGACTCCAGAGTTCTTTCAGGCATTAACTTCAATAATTCTTTATTTATGTACCTTACACCTTCTTTAATCATTCTGGCTTCGTTCCTAGCTATAAATAAGACATCTATTCTGCTCCACGTAGGCTTTGCTTCAAGCCCCGTATTGACCAAAGCATCTTGGGGATATTCATCAGGGTGGGCACGTCTGCGGTGCAGACCCAAGCCAGATTTGGTGGTAAATTGTCTATTACAAATTGAACAGGAAAACCCCACATCACCTACGGTTTGACTATTGCCTGCCAAACTTGCAGCTGGCCCGAACTCGTCGGGTCCGCTCTGATTATTTATTGGATCTGTAGCGGCAAGTAGTTTCGGGCAAGGAGACCGGCTGGGCCCCCATACCCTAGGAGGAAGAGGTTGCCCCGTTAGTCTGTGAAATACCGTGCCGACCAAGGCCGACGACAGCTGTCACTCGAATCAGCGAGAACGTGAACTCCTTAAGAGTTCGAACGTGGGTTCCTGTAACTCCGTAACCAGAGCTCCCCAGGTTTGAAGTGACCAAAGCCACCTCTCCCCCGGTTGATAAGGTGTTACCCGCTCCTTCCCCTCACCCTAAGGCTACCAGTTCCGGAACACGGGAACGTGAGAGAACACGGGAATAAAAAACCCGAAGGCCGTTTGCCCCAGGAACCCTCCCTTAAGAGAGTTATAGTTACTCCCGCCAGCTTGGTTAAGAGAGGAGAGGCTAAGGCATCGGCAGAGGCTATTAAATATCTTTATTATCAGGCCAAAGGCCTGAGCAAAGGGTGGTTACAGCGATAAGGTAAAAACAAGTGAAGATGAAGAACAACAAAGGCAAGATAAGATGCAAACATTAAAAAGTTGAGATGAACATTGAAAGTGTAAAACAACAAAGGTAAGATAAAATACAACAAAGAGTTATATATATATATATCTTTTATTGTATTTTAACTAAGAAGATAATAAAATACAACAAAGAATTAGTTAAAATACCATAAAAGATTACATATATAAAAAGCTTAAAATAGATTTTAAACAAAATACATCATAAAAATAAATACACAAAGCAAAGTGACCAATACTAAAATACAATACAAATAAGCAAATTACGAAGTAGATTTATTAAAATACCTATGACAAATAAGACTGCCGAGTATAGCCCTATTAGAAATAATTTTGATGTCAGATCTTTTGATCAAATTTTGATCGAGAAGGCCCCTGGCCGAGGAAGGAGACCACACACCTTTATAGTTTATAGTGCAGGTGAAAAAATTGACTTCATGTATATTATAATTTTGTTTAATTATCCGTCGAACGTCCAGATTGCCGGCATAGTAATCCAACTTAGGTTTGTGAAAAAATTCATATAATTACCATCATTGCCAACAACCTGGACGTCGACAACATAAGCAGAGAGATCCTCAAGAACAAGTAGATCAGGTTTACGTATACCAACAGAAGTTTTCAAAATGGGTTAGATGACAACTCGCCTCCCCCGGACACGGTTTCTCTCAGCAATATACTTAACAATATTATCATGTCGACTAATTCTATTTAAGTGAGTAAATGGGCAGCCTTGTAAAATGTGATAAATAGTCTCCGTTTTTTCACAACCATGCCTACATTTTCTATCAGAAGGGCGACCCCTGGTAAGACGCACTTTGGATGGCAAGGCATTGATTCTTAATTTGTTAAAGTTAACAAAATCTTTACCAGAAATATACTTGTTTGGAATGTCTGTCCAAGAATGTTGGCCCTTAACTTTTCCAGAGGCAGAAAGATCTTTACCATCATTAGATTTATATAGTAAATTTTTGTGAAAGATCTTTACGTCAGTAGAGCTATTAATCCCATCAGGAATTTTTGAATTACAAGCCTCCACCTCTTTGTGAACGAAATCAGAAAAGACATTTGAAAATGCACCAAATGTTTTGTTGAAGGATAACAGTCTATTTCTTCGAAGAACAGGAAGCCTTAGTTTGAAAGACAAAACACAAAGACCCCATCCATAGTACTTGTATGGATATAAGCATTTGGGGTGTCATCAGGAAGATGAATAATTTTCCGAACAAACTTACGAGAGACTTTGTCAAGATTGTCCAAGTAACCAATAGAGAACTTATAAAAAGGAGCATTGAAAAAAAGCCTTGAAATAATAACATTTTTAAAAGCCCACAGCTTTTGCTGGGGTTTAAGATTGGAACGAATAATGCTATTGCAATACTTTTTGAAAGTTGCCTGTAGCGGAGGCAAGAAAATACCTCTACAATTAAATTTAGTGCCCATATACGTAAAAAGGTTATCAGTAATCCCAACATGCCTAATAGAAGTGTTATTATAAATATAGGGCTCAAAGTCAGGGATAACTTTAGAGACTGAGCCGATCCTTCTTAAAAATAAGGCTCTGCATTTGTTATAGTTGAGTATAAGACCAGCATTAGCTGCATTAGAAACAAATTGATTTAAAATATGGGTAAGACCAATTTTTGTATTAGAAATCAGACAAATGTCATCGGCATAAGCAATGTGGTTTATTTTTTCATTATTATCTGGATTAAAACCAATATTTGAATCAAGATTATTAAGTATTTTTTCGAAAACAATATTAAAAAGAATAGAAGATAAAGGGTCACCTTGCCTGACACCACAAGATGGTAAAACTAATGACAAGACTCTGCCTTTCCACATTATAAAATTCTTAGAACTCATATAAAAGTTCTTTAAATAGACAATAAGAGAAGGGGGAAGGCCCTTATCACTAAGAGCCCGCCACAAGAAATCCCAATTGACGGAGTCAAAAGCCTTCTTAATGTCAACAAATGACATGTACAAATTTTTCCTGGAGTGCTTAGCATGCTCAATAATTGCGTTAACCGCAAAAACAGCGGACCCAACTCCGTCAAAATTTCTGAAACCCAGCTGAAAATCATGATCATTGAAATGGGAAATTCTCCTGGCCAGGATTTTATGAAACAAACGACAAAGAATAGAAGACATAGAAATTGGTCGGAGTTTAGAGGGTTCTTCAGTATCAATTTCTTTAGGCAACAAAATAGTATTGCTCATACAGAGAAATTCAGGAAGTCTTTTACATATAATAAAGGAGTTAAGAATATAAACCAAAAGTGAGCGAGGAATAAAAATGAGCATTCTGACAGAAATTAGATCAAGGCCAGGAGACTTATCCATAGAAGGGAAAACCTCATTCACATCATCAATTGTGATGGGAGCCCAAATATCATCACTACCATGAATAAAATCCTTAGGGTCTGAAGCGACCCTATCACCATCAGGCGAGAATACGCCCTTCCAGAAATCAAGTATAGACTTGGGATCGATTTGGTTACATTTATTTTCACCATCAAGGATATTAGAAATAGCAAGACGTTTATTTTTAAATAAAAATTGGGTTTTATTATATTCCATTCTCTTTCTTTTCTTATTGCAAATTTATTCAACTGGCTGATGAGCGGAAGGCGTACATTTATCAAAGTTTTTCAGCTTAGTAAAAGTGGAAGAGGGATCAGTGGCATAATTTAAACAAGTCAATAATAATATTTGAAAGATATAAAATACTGTCAGCAGAGGAACAATCTTCAAAATTATTAAACAAAAAATCAAAACGTTCATAAAAAGTTTTATAATTACCCACCCTAGTAAGAGTTTTTAAATAATTCATAATAGCTAAACTAACAGTAATATCATTAGAACCAACATCATGATTAGAATAAGGAGAACTAGGTAGATTTACAAAAAGCTTATTGTATACACTGTTGTCAGCACAAACACAATCTTTGGATTGAGAATCTAAAGAAACGTTATTACTATTACTGAAAGTGTTCTGACGCAATTGCTCATACATGCAATGGTTATCGGTAGTTCCGGATAAAAAATCTCCGAAGTTCGAACTCCTTAAGAGTTCGAACGTGGGTTCCTCTAACTCCGTAACCAGAGCTCCCCAGGTTTGAAGTGACCAAAGCCACCTCTCCCCCGGTTGATAAGGTGTTACCCGCTCCTTCCCCTCACCCTAAGGCTACCAGTTCCGGAACACGGGAACGTGAGAGAACACGGGAACAAAACACCCGAAGGCCCTTTGCCCCAGGAACCCTCCCTTAAGAGAGTCATAGTTACTCCCGCCATCTTGGTTAAGAGAGGAGAGGCTAAGGCATCGGCAGAGGCTATTAATATATATTTATTAAGCAAAAATATACATTAGCAGATTAACCAACACGGTAGGCTCTGCTGGGCCCTCAACTGTCACCTACGGCACACGCCAGACAGACTTTTGATGTCGCTTCATACTTCTACGAGTAGTCATATACTGATGAGTTCTCCAAATTCGGTGGTTAAGAGAGAGGATACGAGCTGCAATAATTTTAAAGTCAGATTTAAAAAGTACTTGGTCTATTAAGTCATTATAAGATTCTTTGGCAGCAGCACCGCGCCAGTTATAAGTAACAGAGGTTAGGATGGCACCCTTGGGTCTAAGCGGGGAAACTTGATTTAAAATATCTTTATATTTTTGAATTTTATTTTGATGTGCAGAGGTTAAAGAAAATTGGTCATTAATGATTTGGATGTCAATAATGTAAGAGATATCATTGCCATAAGCAACAATATCGGGCTTTAAATTCTTATTATCCTTAGATTTAAATATTGGTTCAAGATTAACACTAAAGCCCTTGTTGTCAAGAGACCTAGCAACATATTTAACAATATTATTGTGCCTATTAATCCTAGAAGGGTGAGTAGAGTAACACCTTTGCAAAATATGATTGTCTCTTTCTCTGTGCATCCAAGAGAACAATGCAACTGCTCAAAGCAGGGGAACCTTCCCCTCTTGGCACGTGCTTTACAAAACAGACAATTATAACGTATATGAATGGAATTGATAAAGTCTCTACCCGAGATCAGGCTACTGCCGTCGGAAACCCAGGAGTTGTTAATGGGTACATAACTAGATTGTTTTAGGCCAGCACCATCACACATTTGGTAGACCTTGTTCTTGAAAAACTTATAAATTTTGTTAAAAGAGTCCAGATACGTGCCATCACTGGTTTTAATATAGCACTTAAATTTCTCTTTGTTATCTGACCTCTTCAGGGCTAACATCGGGATGAAGTACCTGAAAGAGGGAAATCCAAGCCCTCCGTCAGCCACTGAAGAGCAAAAAGCAGCAATAGGAAAGTCATTAGGGAGGTGCAGAATATATTTGATGAATGCCCTAACAGATTTGTCATTTTTTCTAAGTTTACCCAAATGAATAAGTTTACCCAACATCATGATTAGAATAAGGAGAACTAGGTAGATTTACAAAAAGCTTATTGTATACACTGTTGTCAGCACAAACACCATCTTTGGATTGAGAATCTGAAGAAACGTTATTACTGAAAGTGTTCTGACGCAATTGCTGATACATACAATGGTTATCGGTAGTTCCGGATAAAAAACTCCGAAGTTCGAACTCCTTAAGAGTTCGAACGTGGGTTCCTCTAACTCCGTAACCAGAGCTCCCCAGGTTTGAAGTGACCAAAGCCACCTCTCCCCCGGTTGATAAAGGTGTTACCCGCCCCGTCCCCTCACCCTAAGGCTACCAGTTCCGGAACACGGGAACAAAAAACCCAAAGGCCCTTTGCCCCAGGAACCCTCCCTTAAGAGTGTCATAGTTACTCCCGCCATCTTGGTTAAGAGAGGAGAGGCTATTAAATATTTTTATTATCTGAAAACAGGAAGTTTACAGAGAGGGGTTGAGACATTCTACACACCACGCAGAATACAAACGGGTGTGGGAAAATAAACAATAAAGAAATGATGAAATTGATGAACATGAAACTAAAACAAATATATAAGGATAAGAAGAGTTAAAAGACATATAACAGATCCAAAAATATGATTACAGTATAAAATACAGAACAATATATAAATAAAATCATTAAAATCAGAATGTACATATCAAACATTACAAATAGATGGTATAAAACACCAATAGAAATATATAAACAAAAAAGCAAATATAATTAATATATGATTTAAAAACATATATATATATATATAAAATATGTACAACAATATACAAAGATGTAAATTAGAAACAAATACAGTATAAAAGATAAAATCGATAAAAGAATTCAAACAATTAAAAGAACATTAAATAAATATATATATATATATACAACAACATACAGGGATAAAAATTAGAGACAAAAACAGTAAAAAAGATAAAATCGATAAAAGATTTCACACATTTAAAAGAACATTAAAAATATAAATATATAAAAGGCTAAAAATAGAAGTTATAAAATCAAGATCTATGTGTGGATTGGCAGAAGTACCGAAAACAGACGACGCTACCCAACATAGCTCTAACAGAGATAATTTTAATGTCGCCTTTATTGATTATAGACTCCTTAAGTTGTTTTGCAGAGTTCGGGCACCACAAGCCTTTAGAAGTTAACCGTGGCAGCCATAAATACCACCTCATCCACCTCGTGGATTTGCTTAATTTTATTTTTTAAGTCCAGGTTGCCGGCGTAATAGTCTATTTTTGATTTATTAAATGTATTCATATAATTATTGTCATTACCGACAACCTGGACATTGATGACACTAGCATGACGGTCTTCTTTAATAATAATATCAGGGATCCTCATCCCCACTTCGGTCTTGATATGCGGCTCTACAATTATCGTTTTTCCTTGACTACGGTTTTTATTCGCTATATATTTGAAAATCTCATTATGTCTTCGTATTCTGTTCTTGTGGGACTGGGTGCAGCCCTGAATCATATGGTAGGTCGTTTCAGACCGGCTGCACCCAAATCTACAATTCTTATCATAACTGGAATTCCCTCTATTCACCCGAACCTTTGAGGGGAGGGCATTAATACGAAGCTTAATGAAATTAATGAAATCCCTCCCACTCAAAAATCGGTTCAGGTTACTGATCCAGTTATTCTGGGAATTTACAAATCTCGAAGCACAAATGTCTTTCCCATCATTCATATCATATAATTTATCACGATGGTATTTCGCTATATCACCGGTGTTATTGAAAGTCAAACGGTGGTCACCAAGCATATTTTTGCACTTCTTCGTCTCATCATTGATGTATTTAAGGAAAGCATTAGAGGAACCACCGACACCAGAAGCAAAATTACTCAGACGGCCGGCCCGAAGCACTGGATACCGCCAGCGGAAGTCCAGCACCCCGAGCCCTCCATCGTGAACGGAAGCATAAAAAAATGCATTGGGCGTATCATGTGGAAGATACAATACTTCCTCTTTAATGAATTTTCTAGTAATACGATCAATGCAATCAAGTAATCGCACAGAAAGTCTGTAGAATGGTAGGCACGAAGCAATTCTTGGGATGACAATGACCTTAACCGCCCACAGTTTCTGTTGAGGTTTCAAGGGTGCTTTCTTGATTTTCTTCAGCATATCAAAAATCGCGGCATCAAGATTTTTTGGTGTATATATGCCATGACAATTAAATGTCACACCCATGTAGGTGAATAAATCACTCTCTCTGCCAATAGCTGGTATAACATTACCAGCAAAGGTTAGTGGCTGGAAAGATGGTATAATGCCAGCAATTTGTGGTCCTTTATTAAGTTGCAATATTCTACATTTGCAAAAGTTGAGATAAAGATTAGCCTTGGCGGCTTCATTACAGAAAGATTGTAGCATGTTGACGATGCCGGCTTGAGTTGAGGCTACGAGGGCAACGTCATCTGCATAGGCCAAAAGGTTAATTTTCAAGTTATCACTGGGGAACCCTAAATTTCTGTTGATTTTAGAAAGAATTTTTTCAATCACAACGTTAAATATAATTGAAGATAACGGGTCCCCCTGACGAACACCACATTTAGGAAAAATAGTGTCAAGTACTCTGCCTTTCCACATAAGAAGATGAATAGATCCAGAATAAAAACACTTCAAATATGATATCAGAGAAAGAGGTAACCCCTTTTCCCCAAGTGCCAGCCACAGATAATCCCAAGAGACTGAATCGAAGGCTTTCTTAATGTCGAGGAAACCAATTCGAAGATTTTTAAAATTAATTTTGGCCTCTTGGATAATGGCATCAAGTGTAAAGACGGATATGCCGTCAAAACGTCTAAATCCCATTTGCATTGGGTGATTTATTATAGTCATAAATTCTGTTCTTATGAAATGTACTGATCTTATGAAATGTTCTACATAACAGAGATGACATAGAAATTGGTCTGAGCTTGCTGGGCTCGGTGACTCCGCTCTCTTCAGGCAGTAATACTGTTTTGCTAATACATAAAAACTCAGGTATTCTCCCACATAGAATAAAAGAGTTGAATATATAACAAAGAAGAGTTCTGGGAATTCTGTATATATCACTAGAGCGGATGCCATCCGGCCCAGCAGCTTTGTTGCGATCAGGTAGACATTCAATTCATACATTCAATATCTATAAACTTCCATATTGGGTCATCGATATAAAACTTCTCATAACTCAGGTTTTCATTTGTTACATGGTCGGGTGAAAAGATCTTTTTCCGAAAGTCAGCAACATTCTTAGGAGGGGTTTCGTAACACGAGTTGATACCGTCCAAGATCTCATTGACAGTAGCCTTTTGATTCCTGGCAAAATTTCTTTGAATCCTGGCATATTCCTTCTTCTTGCGGATTCTATTTGAAACGTTTTCATCTTGGACAGGAGCAGGAGGTTTATTGTGATCAAATCTCTTAAGATTACCAAAATGGCCAGCACCCGAGGAACCAAGATCAATATTATCAAGCTTAAAAATACCGACTATAATGTTCGACAGACAGGAGAGATTCGTTAGAATCAAACCTAGAATGAAATTCATCAAGGAATTTATCGAATTTTTCATACCATAATCCATATCTAGCGACTCTAGGTAATCCCTTAAGTTCCTGAATAATAGCATTACTAGCATGTACATGTTGAATTCCAGGAGACACATTTTGAGGGTTGCCGTTATCGGAAGAAGGACTCTCGCAAACATCATCAACCAGAGAATTTTCGCAACAAGAATTAACAAGAGGTCTCTCATTAACATTCGATCCAGGAGGATCTTCAGGACAAGGAGAAGTAACATCAACGTTATCAACATGGGAAAGGTCAATAATGACGGAGCCATCCGACACAATCTCACCATTATCACTACTACAAGAGGCCCTATATCATCATTTATAGTAGACATATTCCCAATCCTCAGGGGGGGAACAACATCATCAGTTACACCATTAAGATCAACAATGAACGATTCATTCAAACTACTCTTAACATTATCATGAACATCCTGTGGAATGGGAGAGGGAGCAGGCGAAATATTAACAACAATTGATGAAGTAAAGTTTGGCTGTACGCAAAACGAGCCATCTTTCCCAACTTTGTCAGCACATAAGTCGTCACAATTATCGTCTTCAACTTGGACAGTAACAGAAGGAGAAATGGGAGATATAACAGCAACATGATTCTCAACTTCATTGTTATCAGACTGATTAAAAAGACCAGGAATACACGTGTTGTTCTTGCCATCATCCCATTGATAGACATAAATTGGGGAGTTACTAGGGCCCAAATCACTGTTATTGTCTGAAGAGGACTCGGAAATCCTAAAGGGGCTATCCCCACAAACACTTTTATCATCAGAATTATCGACCACAGTCTTAAAGATATCTTTATATCTTTGAGTTTTTATAATTTGACGAATCTGATTATATGACCTATAGGGTAGTAACTTCTCGACCTCGGACACAATAGCGCCTTTGGAGATGCCAGACACAGTCAGACCATGAATGGTCTCAGCAATAAGAAAGAGTTCTTCATCATCCCACTTATGATTGCGCGCACCCCGACTCCTATCTTCCAACTCAAGCAGGAAGAGGTCAAGGTGCGCACGCCGCTTGTGTACACCTAAACCACTCTTAGTCGAAAAAACCCTATCACAAAATATACATGAAAACGGACCTTTATCCAGTTTAGTAAAATAGTCCTCATGATCACCGCTCTTAAAGCTAACATTTGAGACATCATCATCTTTGAAAAATTGTGATAGCTTATTAATGTCACTTCTAATAAGATCTGCTTCTCTATTGCAGATATCAACAAGTTGACCATCGATTATACCGTCGATGTCTGAAGTGAGCTCAGAAATTGACAGATCAAGTTTATCACTATTGGTACAGCAGAATGAGCCATCTTTAAGCTCTTCGATAACAGATTTATAAAACTTTCTGCTCCTCTGTCGTTTTATATGAATATTGTCAGAAACACCAAGTAAATCGGCCAAAACAACGTTGACCTTTCGCCAACCGGGGTTAACAGATTCAACAATGAGGTCTAACTTTGCCAGCAAAGTTAGTTCATTACAAGTGTAAGATCCCAAGGGATCAGAGATAACATTTTTATGAATGGATTTAAAATGAGAAACAAAATTAGAGAAATTATGTAAACTAGCTCCTGCGCAGCAGGGGCAAATAATATCCATGGTGTGTAGAGACGACAGTCGAACGAGCCGGAATTACGACTCGACAAAAAACGTAACAATATTATAAATATATAAGAAAAGACTGCCGGAAAAAACATGCCAGGCAGTGCATCGACATGCCCGCCTCAAATGGTTTAAAAAGGAGGAAAAACCACCCGGTACTCAACCACCAAGACTTCAATGGGTACAGAAAAAGATAATAATTATTAAAACGTATCCATTGCGTTCAGTGCCAAATATACAGAATTAAAATGATGAATAATGAGAAACATGTATATATTAAAACAAATAAATGGTTAAAAATATTAAAAATTTTCCAATATATGGATATAAAACAGTATAAAACACGGGAACAAAAAACCCGAAGGCCCTTTGCCCCAGGAACCCTCCCTTAAGAGAGTCATAGTTACTCCCGCCATCTTGGTTAAGAGAGGAGAGGTTAAGGCATCGGCAGAGGCTATTTTTTTTTGTCTTCCAAAGGAAACTTCGCAGGTTATACCTGCTAAGACCCAACCCCCCAAATAACTAGCATGTAGACCCTCAACCAACACCTTTTCTCGGCCATCGGAATGACGTCATATTCCTGTAAGTCTTCCATATAACTCCATCTCCGATTAAAGTCCTAGTGGAGAGAATTTTTGCATCTTTTCTTGAAATTACATTAAGTCCAGTCAAGTCCCTAAAAGAGCGGTCACAAAGAATGCCACGCCAGTTTAATGTGCAAGACGTGAAATGCACCCCAGAGGGTCTGATGTTGACTTCTAAGTGGTTCGTATTTATTGATCTTATTTTGGTGGGCATTCAACAAGGGGAATTGGTCATTGAGCACTTGTGCATCTATTACAATTACACGGTCCATATTGTATAGTACCAGGTCTGGCTTGAGGATGTTGTCGTTAACCTTGAACTTAGGTTCTTTATGGGCAGTAAAACCATGATTATGTGCTGAATCCGCAATATAGTTGCAAATGGCGTCATGTCTCTTTATGCGCCCGCCATGTGTACTGTAGCAACATTCCAGAATGTGGTTAAGTGTCTCTGCTTGGTTACAACCTCTTTGGCATAATCTGTCTTTTTCCGGACGCCCCCTAGTAGCTCGAGATCTTGAGTATAAAGTATTATAGCGAGCGTGGATGCAGGTGATGAAGTCTTTACCAGATAATAGTCGGGTACCGTAGCGGATCCAAGTACTAGCCTGTGGAACCCGCGACGCTTCCCTCAGCCCGGCACCATCACAGGTATCGTACAAACGAACCCTCCACATCTTCATGATCTTGTTTGTTGACGTAAGGGGCCTACCATTGTAGTTGAGTATAGTCTTTCACTACAACGCCTCTATCACTCTAACCTCTGCCGAGGTTAAGGCATCGGCAGAGGCTATTGAATATTTTTATTATCAGGTCGAGGCCTGAGCAAGGGGTGGTTACAGCGATAAGGTCAAAATAGGCGAGGGTACAAAAAAGCATCGCCAAATATGATGCAAAACATAAAACTTGAGATGAGGAATGAACAGCTTAAAACAACAAGTTAAAATAATTACAACAAAGAATTACTTAAAACTTGGTAAAGATATAAATATATATATAACAAGAGATAAAATACATCAATGAATTAGTTAAAACTTGATATAAATATATATATAACAGGAGATAAAATACATCAGAAAATATGTTAAAATACAGTAAAAAATATTAGAATTAAAAAGCTTAACAGATTTTAAGACAAAATAGAAAACATCATATACATATAAAAACACACAGCAAGGTGACAAAAAAAAGATTTGAATTACAAGAGAAGTATGCAAATTACGAGGTAGCTCTATTGAAATATCTATGGCAAATGAGACTACCGAGCATAGCTCTATTAGAGATAATTTTTATATGAGACTTCTTAATTAAATTTTGCTCGAGAAGACCCCGGGCCGAGGAAGGAGACCAAACACCTTTATAATTAATCGTGGAAGTGAAAAAGCTGATTTCTTGGACATTATAATTTTGTTTTATGATCCGTCGAACGTCCAGATTGCCGGCATAGTAATCTAACTTTGACTTATGAAAGGAATTCATATTATTACCATCATTGCCAACAACCTGGACGTCGACAACACAGGCAGAGAGATCTTCAATAACCAGGAAGTCTGGTTTGCGAATACCAACTGAGGTTTTCAGAACGGGCTCGATTATAACTCTCCTCCCCCGGACACGATTCCTCTCAGCAATATATTTGACGATATTGTCATGCCTGCTAACTCTATTTAAATGGGTAAACGAACAGCCTTGAATGATATGATAATTGGTTTCAGTTTTCTCGCAGCCATGCCTACATTTTTTGTCAGACTGATGACCCCTAGTAAGGCGGACCTTAGATGGCAAGGCATTTATTCTCAGTTTATTGAAATTAACAAAATCCCTGCCAGAAATAAATTTGTTAGGAATATCTATCCAGGCGTGCTGTCCTTTAATTTTTCCCGAAGCAGAGAGGTCTTTACCATCGTTTGATTTGTATAATAATTTTTTATGGAAGATCTTCACATCAGTAGAATTGTTAATTCCATCAGGAATCTTAAGGTTACAGGCCTCCACCTCTTTGTGGACAAAGTCAGAGAAAACATTTGAGAATGCACCAAAAGTTTTATTAACCGTTTAAACGCCGAATTAAGAAAGAATAGTCCCAATGACTTGAAATTTGGTTATTATATTAAGAGTATATAAATACAATAAAGTTTTAAAATTAGGTGAAAAAAATTTTTGAGTGTGTTTTTAGCCATGTTCCATTATTGGAACATTGGCGTGTTACATGATTATTTTTTGCATATTTTTAAAAGTTCATGAAAATAGTTAATTTAAAGTCTAATAATTATAATATCTTCTTAATATTAACTGTTTTGTTTATTTATCTTTAAATAATGAACAATTAATAAATATTATGACACTATAGATACATTAAAAGATAATTATAAATGATACTCACATAATTTCAGCGACTGTGATACGACAGAAAACATTTTTCATGCAGTCGCTTTTCACAATGAAAACATTTTTTTGTAGTGTTCTTTCTGCAAACAACACAACGACCTTGAGACGTAGATATTATATAATGACCATCAGATTGTCTTAATTCAACTTTTAAATGACTGCGAGGTCCAGTATGTTTGGTAAGACGCTCTTTTTTCCGCAAAAGATTCATCGTCAACTGTCTTCTAAATTCCAAATGTGATAGTTTTTTAGAGTTTGCATGCACTTCGCAGTGCAAATTCCAACTAGCTACAACTGCCATGTTTAATGCGTTACTAAATAGATTCCACCACCATTTCTTACTTCGCAACTGAGGCCTGTAACTAGATAAAAGCTTATCTAAAACATCTACTCCGCCCATTCCTTCGTTGTATCTTTTTATTAGATTTGGCCGAGGTACTTCAATATTACCTTTTTTTGCACATGAATAGCGTTTCACACTACCTATAGGCTCATGTGTGTAGCAGTTTGATGCTACAGTCACTACCGCGTTATCGTTCCAGCTGCAGATATAAACAGATCCGTCAGATCGGAAATCAAAACTTCCTCTGTCTTCTTTGGTAAGTTCTTTTTTAGATTTCAACGGGCATTTTTGTGTACGATTTTCACGAATTGTTCCCGTTGCTCGCATTCCTTTATGGGATAATTCCAACAATAAATTATAAGACGTAAAAAAGTTATCAAAATATACTTCATGATGTGAGTTATCTCCAACAACAGATAAAAGCTCATTAACAACTCTCGGTCCGAGCTGTCCAGAAATACTATTATCTGATTCTGATTTTTTCCCAGAATATATATCCATTGCATATGGATAACCTGTTGAAGAACATAACATCCATACTTTAAAACCAAATCTGATCGGTTTTCCTCTTATGAACATTTTGCATGAGTGACGACCGTAGTAAGGAACCATTGATTCATCGATACTTAACTTCTCATGCCATATTCCAAATTGTTGGAAATTTTTGGACAACTCTTTATAAATCGGGGCTATTTTACCTAATTTATCACCATTTTCCAACTTATTGTTATCCATTACATGAAAAAATTTCTTTATTTCTGAAACGAGTGCGGGGCATAACAGTTGGAACTATTGGAACACATGTATCTTCCGCAGAATTCCAATACATATCTTCAGTAGGAACTGAATGGTATCCACTTAGAAGAAGAAGACCAAAAAATTGTAAGATATCATTCTTGCAAACATCAATTGTTTCACCTTTTTGCAAAGCATAACGTGACGTCATATCCGCAAGATATTCGACATATTCAGGAAAAAATTTATGAAATATATCAAGAGGAGTGCAGTCCATGAGTTCTGGAAATTTATGCAATATTGGTACCGGTTTTTCAAATTCTGTTGGATTATCGAATTTCACTTTTTTTTTCCATTTTACTACAGGGTTTTCAGTTTTTCGTTTCTTCTTGGCACTTGGACCCGGTTTCTGAAATTCTTCTTCATTTGGAGTACTTACATCTTTTTTTAAAGTGACGTCGACCATTCCACACACATCAAATGGCGTAACAGCGTCTAAATTATTGTCATCAATATCTTCTTCATCGGTTATATCACCACGTTCATCCGGCTCTAACTGGCAAATATCTACATCTTCCAAATCAGAATCCGAAAGAGTTTCTAGAAAGGCCACAGCTTCTTGTACCGTGAGGCATCTTTTGGACATGATGTTAAATTTATGAAAACTTTATAAATGAAACACATAGAAAGCACACATGCACCTTTTTCACTGTCATCGAACAAAACTAATAAGAAAAACGCTATCTGAAAGGAAACTGATAACTATTTCAGCAAACATATGGAATAAGACACCTTTTATGTGAAACTGCACTTGTCTCCAAAGGCACAGGTGAAATCCCCCCTCCCCCCAACACACACACATATTCAGCCACCTTATCAAAAATAATTTCTTTCTATTGTTATGACTTTACTAAACTGAACATCAATGTCAAGGGCCAATACTATAATCCTTTCGAAGTTTGGCAGCTTCCATTTGAAAACAGTATTATCTTGTACCTGCTTATTTTTCGAATTTTAGAGGACAAAAGAAGTCTAAATAATCCCTCACTTTCCCCCTATTATCTCTTTTATCTGTTTACTTTCTTTAGAAAAGTTACTATTCTTATCAGAATGCAAAAGAAAATAATGTTTGCAATATCATACAATGCTTTGCACATAAATGAAAAATGAACTCTCGAAACGCCAATGTTCCAATAATGGAACAGAGACATAAAAACGTAAATTTTACCATTAAAATTTAAAAATAAAATTTTGCTTTTGTTGTATTCCCGTAGGATATGTTTTCTAATGACATATTTTAAAGTATTGCGTTTTTTCAATTTAAACTGGAATTTTGGTAAATTTAATTGTAAGAGAGAGTAAAATTGACAAAATATAGTAAAATTCAAAAAATCGTAAAAAAATAAATAATTATCTAAACAGAATAAAACTTATTGTAAAAAATACTTTATAATGTCATATTCAATTGTATGTAAAAGTGATATTAATAAGAGTTTTTTTACATGTAAATTTTTTATTTTAAAAATCATGTTCCATTATTGGAACATTGGCGGGTAAACGGTTAAAGGACAATAACCTATTCCTACGCAGCACCGGAAACCTAAGCTTAAAGGACAAAATTCCGAGACCACCATCCCTAGTACTAGTATGAATGTAGGCATTAGGAGAGTCGTCTGGAAGGTGCATGATTTTACGAACAAATTTTCGAGACACTTCGTCGAGGTTTTCCAAATAGCCAGTTGTAAATTTATAGAAAGGAGCATTAAAATAGAGCCTAGAAATTATAACATTTTTGAAAGCCCACAGTTTCTGTTGGGGTTTAAGGTGGGAACGGACGACGCTGTTACAGTATTTTTTGAAGGTCTCTTGTAAAGGAGGCAAGAAAATACCTCTACAATTGAATTTTGTTCCCATATATGTAAAGAGATCATCAGTAATTCCAACATGTTTAATAACAACATCATTATACAAATAAGGCTCAAAGTCAGGAATGACCTTAGATATAGTACCAATCCTTTTCAAAAACAAAACTCTGCATTTGTTATAATTTAAAAATAGGCCGGCATTAGCAGCTTCAGAGACAAACTGATTTAAGATGTGAGTGAGACAGATTTTAGTATTTGATAAGACAAATATCGTCAGCATAGGCAATGTGATTTATTTTTTCGTTGATATCCAGATTAAAGCAAATGTTAGAATCAAGATTGTTTAGAATTTTTTCAATAACAATATTAAAGAGGATAGAGGACAGAGGGTCACCTTGCCTAACACCACATGAAGGTAAAACCAAAGACAGGACTCTACCTTTCCACATAATGAAATTTTTCGAACTCCTATAGAAGTTCCTTAGATACACAATAAAAGAGGGAGGAAATAACTTATCGCTAAGAGCCTGCCACATAAATTCCCAGTTGACAGAATCAAATGCCTTCCTTATGTCAATAAATGACATATATTTTTCTTATGCTGTTTAGCATGCTCGATAGTTGCGTTAATCGCAAACACAGCAGGCCCCACACCATCGAAATTCCTAAAGCCAACTTGGAAAATCGTGGTCATTGAAGTGGGATATTCTCCTGGCCAGAATTTTATGGAATAAACGGCAAAGGATGGAGGACATAGATAGGTCGGAGTTTGGATGGTACTTCGGTATCTATTTCTTTCGGCAACAAAATGGTTTTGCTCATGCATAAAAAATCAGGTAATCTTTTACAAATAATAAAAGAATTAAGAATGTAAACTAAAAGCGGACGAGGAACAAAAGAAAGCATTCTAACAGATATGAGATCCAGGCCAGGGGACTTATCCATAGAGGGGAAAACATCGTTGACATCATTAACCGTGATGGGAGCCCAAAAATTATCATCATCATGCAAGAAATCCTCAGGATCAGAAACGACCCTATCGCCATCTGGCGAAAAAACACCTTTCCAGAAGTCATGAATGGACTTGGGATCAATCTGGTTGCATTTATTTTCCCCATCTAATATATTCGAAACAGCAAGACGTTTATTTTTCTTGAAAAGAAACTGGGATTTGCTATACTCAATTCTCTTTTTCCTTTTATTACTAACATTTTCCACTTGCTCAGAAGCAGAAGGAGCACATTTATAAAATTTGAAATTTTTCAATTTAGCAAAAGTGGAAGAGGGATCAGTGGCATTAAGGTTGACATGGGATAACTTAAATAGATCAGTAATAATATTAGCAAGATATAAAATACAGTCATCAGAGGCATAATCATCAAAATTACCAAACAAAAAAATCAAAACGTTCATAAAAGGATTTATAATCACTCACCCTTGTAAGAGTTCTTAAATAGTTCATGATAGTTAAATTGACATTGTTACTATTAGAACCAACATTATCATCGGTATGAGGAGATTCAGGTAAGTTCACAAAAAGTTGATTATATATACTATTGTTAGTACAAACATCATCCTTAGTTTGAGGACTTGAAATGAGATCATTACTATTATTAAAATTGTCCCGACACAATTACTGGCACATAGAGTGGTTACCGGAGATACCGGGCAGATCATCAGGCAGAGGAGGAGGATCGTTGGCAGAAACCGAAGAACTATTATCGATTGAGGAGCAATCCCCAAATGGAAGAGGTTTTTCATCTGAGGCTTTGTCTTTAACCAAGGAAGACAAAATAGTTTCTGAACAGGTATTAGGAGAGGCACCAGTAGTGACATAGATACTAGCAACAAAGTTGGAAGCACATACAGGATACAGTAGGCACAGGGTTCTTGAACGATATTTCAGCAGACGTAGAAAAATTAGAAACGTTTTTTACTGGGGAAACATCAGAAGATACATATATCCCTACCTGAGTAGGATGATCAAAATGGCCAGTAGGAGTGGACACACTAGAGTTTCCTGGAACAGAAGAAGCAGCAGGAACCGGTGAAGAAAACAAGGGCACATTGTCCAGATCTTGAAAATCATGTGTAGAAGCATCGGAAGCACTCGAAGAAGGTACATATTGTGATTCTTGGTTGTGGAAGTTAGTCTTTAGACTTTCAATTATGTTTATGTATCTCTTAGTTTTTCGGATATTAGATATTTTAAAGGTGGTGCGATGTGAAAACTGGCTTTGTAATTGAATATTGATGTTTTTGATCTGCGTAGCTAAACCATTGGTTAAAGTAAGTTCCAGAGTTGCTAGGAGGTAGAGCTCTTCGTCATCCCACAGAACGTTTCTTGAGGACATATGTGAAAGTTGAATCTCCAAAACGTATTCATCAAAGTGCGCAAGTCTTTTGTGTTGTCCTAAACCGATTTTGGTATTAAAGGATCTATCGCAAAATAAACAACGAAAAGTTTCAGGCTTTTGTAGACTTATGTTGACGGAAGTAGAGTTCATTTCACACATGGAGTTCTCATGGACAGTAAAACCATGATTATGTGCTGAAGCCGCAATATAGTTGCAAATGGCGTCATGTCTCTTTATGCGCCCGCCATGTGTACTGTAGCAACTTTGCAGAATGTGGTTAAGTGTCTCTGCTTGGTTACAACCTCTTTGGCATAATCTGTCTTTTTCCGGACGCCCCCTAGTAACTCGAGATCTTGAGAATAAAGTATTATAGCGAGCGTGGATGCAGGTGATGAAGTCTTTACCAGATAATGGTCGGGTACCGTCGCGGATCCAAGTACTAGCCTGTGGAACCCGCGACGCTTCCCTCAGCCTGGCACCATCACAGGTATCGTACAAACGAACCCTCCACATCTTCATGATCTTGTTTGTTGACGTAAGGGGCCTACCATTGTAGTTGAGTATAGTCTTTCACTACAACGCCTCTATCACTCTAACCTCTGCCGAGGTTAAGGCAGAGGCTATTAAAATAATTTAATTTTCTGCAATAGGGGTATTACAGAGTGGCGAGTACAGACTACACACCATGGAATAGACAAAAAAGGTGTGGAAAAAATAAACATAAAGAAAACGATGAAGTTGATGAAAATGGACAATTACACAATGAAAATTACAATAAAATCGACAAAATCTCTAAACAAGATTTAAAATTGATAAAAGCGAAAATTGAATTACAATGTAGGTGATAAAAAGTACAAGTACTAACCAGCAGCACAAATAGGTATAATACAGTGTATAAACAGAATGAATAAGTAAAAAAAGAAGAGACTTAATTAAATACAAATATACATAGAAGACAAACACAGTGTAAAGAATAAAAAATTTAAAATCGATGTAACAAATTAGAAATATGTATAAAACAAATTACAAATAAAAATAATACAAATTAGAAATAGGTATAATACAGTGTAAAATCAGAATTAATAAAAAGAAAAAACTTTATTAAGTACAAACATACACAAAATACAAACACAGTGTAAAAAGTAAAAGCGATAAAAGATTCAGCACATTTAAAAAAAATTAAATTCGATAAAAGATTTGACACACTTAAAACCATTAAAAGTGACATAGTATAAGTAAAACAAAAGAACAGCAAAATTGGACAATTAAGATCTATGAGTGGATTGGCAGAAATGATCTTAATGTCACCTTTATTGATAATTGACTTTTTAATTAACTGCTTAACAGAATTCGGGCACCAAAGACCCTTGTAGCTAACAGTAGCTGCCGCATAGACCACATCATCCACATCGTAGAGCTGTTTAATTTTATGTCCAGGTTGCCGGCATAGTAGTCAATTTTCGACTTATTAAACGTATTCATATTGTTATTGTCGTTACCGACAACCTGGACATCGACGACGTTGGCATATCTATCCTCAATAATAATCAAGTCAGGAATTCTCATCCCCACTTCTGTTCTAATATGAGGCTCCACGACAACTTTTTTACCTTGGCTTCTATTCTTGTTGGCAATATATTTCACAATATCATCGTGTCTTTTTATCGTTTTGTTATGAGACTGGGTGCAGCCTTGGATCATATGGTACGTGGTCTCAGACCGGCTGCACCCAAATCTACAATTTCTGTCAAAATTAGAATTTCCTCTATTAACCCGAACCTTTGATGGGAGGGCGTTAATACGTAACTTGATGAAATTAATGAAATCTCTCCCACTCAAGAATCTCGGTTCGGGTTATTCACCCAATTATTTTGGGAGTTCACAAGACAAGAGACACATAAGTCCTTGCCATCATTCATATTATAAAGTTTGTCACGATGGAATTTCACAATGTCATTAGTTTCCTTGAATGTCAGACGGTGTTCCCCGAGCAAGCTCATACATTTTCTCGTTTCGTGATTGATATATAGGAGAAAAGCATTTGAAGACACACCAACGGCGAAATTATTCAACCGGCCGGCATGAAGCACCGGATACCGCCAGCGGAAATCCAGCACTCCGAGCCCGCCATCATGCACAGAAGCGTAGAAAAACGCGTTTGGAGTATCGTGAGGCAGGTATAGTAGCTCCTCTTTAACAAATTTTCTGACAATACGGTCGACACATTCAAGCAATCCAGCAGTGAGTCTGTAAAAAGGGATGCCCGAAGCGACTCTCGGGATGACAATATTCTTTAGGGCCCATAATTTCTGCTGCGTTTTAATTGGAGCTTTTTTGATTTTTTTTAACAAATTATAAACTACACCATCAAGATTTTTCGGGGTATATATCCCGTGACAATTGAATGTCACACCCATGTACGTAAAGAGATTATTCTCTCGATCAATAGCTGAGATCACATTTCCGGCAAACGTCAAAGGCTCATAGGATGGGATGACAGAAGCAATACGTGGTCTTTTGTTTAGCTGTAATATTCTACATTTATTGTGGTTTAAAAACAGATTTGCCCTGGCGGCTTCATTGCAGAAAGAACGCATCAAATTTATACGGCCGACATGAGTAGAGGCTATTAAGGCAACGTCATCCGCGTAGGCCAAATGATTGATTTTAAGATTATTGTCGCTGGGGAACCCTAAATTTCTATTAAGTTTAGATAATATTTTTTCAATCACAACATTAAAGATGATTGATGACAATGGGTCCCCCTGTCGAACACCACATTTTGGGTGGACAGTATCGAGTACTCTGCCCTTCCACATAACAAGGTTGATTGATCCAAAATAAAAACACTTTAAATAATTAATAAAAGAAAAAGGAAAACCCTTTTCCCCAAACGCCAGCCACAGATAGTCCCACGAAACCGAATCAAAGGCTTACTTAATATCCAAAAATCCAATACGTAAGTTTCTTGAGTTAAGCTTGGCTTCTTGAATTATGGCATCAACAGTAAACACAGAATTAGAGATGCCGTCAAAGCACCTGAAGCCCATTTGCATGGGGTGATTGTTGTATTCAGAGACTCTGTTCGCTAGGATTTTGTGAAAAGTTCTACACAGTAGAGACGACATTGAAATGGGCCTGAGCTTGCTGGGCTCGGTGACACCGTTTTCCTTAGGAAGTAGTATAGTCTTGCTAATGCATAAGAATTCGGGGATTTTACCACATAATATGAAGGAATTCAGGAAATAGCAAAGAAGAGTTCTTGGAATTTTACATATATCATTTGCGCGGATGCCATCCGGCCCAGCAGCTTTATTCGATCAGGCAAACATTTGTTGATGCTCTCAATATCAATGAATTTCCATAAAGGATCATTAATATTAAATCTTTCACATTGAAGGTCCTCATTAGTCACATTATCAGGCGAAAATATTTTTCTCCAGAAATCAGCAACGTTCCTTGGAGGTATATCATAGCATGAGTTAACGCCGTCCAAGATTTCATTTATTGTAGCTTTACGATTTTTGGCGAAATTTCTTTGTATCCTAGTATACTCTTTCTTTTTAAGAGCTCTGTTAAAGATGTTCTCAACTTGAGCGGGAGCAGGAGGTTTATTATAATCGAATTTCTTGAGACTACCAAATTGGCCAGCACCTGAGGAGTTAAGGTCAATATTATCAAGTTTAAACAGATCAATTATAATATTTGACAGAGAAAGGAGCGAATCTTTGGAATCATAATTATATTTAAAATCGTCGAGGAATTTATCAAACCTATCATACCACATTTTAAATCTCGCAACTTTTGGTAACCTTCTCAACTCGTTGATAATATCATCACAAGCCTGGATATGCTCAACACGAGGTGACGCTCCTTGCACAATATCATCATCAGACGAAGAGCTCCCATCAACATTCTCAATAATAGAACAGGCAGGAGAAGGATTATTTACAGGTGATCCCTCAACATTAATTTAGCCAGGGGGACTCTGAGGACAGGGAGAAATGACATCATTATTTTCAACACAAGAAAGGTCGATAACAACAGAATCATTAGACGTATTCAACTTACTATCACTACAACACAAATTCCTGCGATCAATACTCTCACTAGACCCAACTTCAACCTCAGGAAGGGGAACAACGTCATCGACAAAACCAGTAAGATCGATAATCAATGAGTCATTCAAGCCACATTTATCATCCTCATGATTACCCTGTGGCACAGGAGAAGGAGCAGGAGAGATATTCATAACGATTGATGAAGTAAAATTCTTTTGTACACTGAACGAATCGTTCCGACTAATTCCATATACATTAATTGCATCACAAACATCATACTCAATCTGAACAGCAACAGATGGAGAGACCGGAGACGTAACATTATCAATACTCTCAGCTTCGCTATTACCAGTATGACCAAAAAGACCAGGTATTCCAGTTTTACTTTTCCCATCATCCCACTGGTAAGTATAAATTGGGGAGTTATCTGGACACTGATCATAATTATCATCAGAAGAGGACTCAGAGAGTCCGAAAGAAACATTCTCACAGACACTCTTATCAACAAAGTTATCAATTACCATTTTTAGTATATTTTTGTACCTAGGCGTCTTAAGAATCTGGCGGATTATTTGATTTTGAGTTCTATACGGGAGTAACTTCTCAACCTCGGATCGAATGGCATCTTTAGGGATGCCCAGAGACTGACAAACCATGTACAGTTTCAGCCAAAAGGATGAGCTCTTCCTCATCCCATCTGCGGTTCCGCGCACCCTGACTCATATTCTCCAACTCGAGAAGGAAAAGGTCAAGGTGCGCTCTACGTTTATGAACACCTAGACCACTCTTTGTAGAAAACACCCTATCACAAAAAAACACAGGAAAGGGGGCCCTTTTCAAGTTTAGCGAAGTAATCATCGCTCTCTCTACTCATCAGACTGACATTCAAAACGTCATCTTCTTTGAAGGACCGTGATAGTTTATTGATGTCGTTCATCATAAGGTCAGCCTCCTTGTTACAAATATCGGCGAGTTGACCATCAATAATTCCATCGATACTAGTAGCAATATCAGAAATTAAAAGATCAGTTTTATCACTGCTCGTGCAGCAAAAAGAGCCATCTTTAAGCTCTTCAATCATATTTTTGTAAAATTTTCTGCTCCTCTGCCTTTTAACATGAATGTTGTCTGGGACACAAAGCAAATCAGCCAGCACAACATTAACCCTACGACAACTTGGATTAACTTGTTCCACGATTATATCCAGCTTCGCCAGCAAAGTTAGATCATTATCAGAGAAAGATCCCAAAGGATCGGAAATGATATTGTTATGAACAGACTTAAAGTGAGTAACAAAAACAGAAAAATTTGGTAAAACAGCCCCTGCACAGCAAGGGCAGATGATTTCCATGATGTGTAGTAAACGGCAGCCAGGCAAAGCCGGAAATTACGGCTCGACAAAACAAATTGAAATTTTTAAATAAACAATAAGAGTCTGCCGGGAGAGCAAGTCAGTCAGTGCACCGACTCACCCCGCCTTTGATGGTTTGAAATGGAGGATTAATCCACCAGGCACTCCACCATAAAGACTTCAATAGGTATAATTACAGTTAACTATTATTACGACATACCTATTGCGTTCAGTGCCATATAGCCATTCTAAAAATGATGAATAAGGAATAAACATATAAACATCAAATAGAAATAAAAGACTAAAATGATTAAAAACTTTTCCAAAAAATGGATAAAAATAGTATATGAATAAAAAAGACCTAAAATATTCAGATTAGATAATATAATAAATATAATGGTAAAATGAATAAAATTTGCATAAATTACCGACCAGCGGTATAATCATATATAATGAAAGTGTTTTAAAACGCTCTCCATCATCCAAGATCGCTAACGAACAGACAAACCGTCAGACCATGAAAAGCGTGGAAATTGAGATTGAAAACTTCTGCTATATATGTGTAGCAGCTCGACTCAAATGAATGAGCGAAAGACAAAATAGTTAACAAAATTACATTATGGCATCGTAACTGCAAATATAATGAATAGTTAAATTCACATTAAAGAAAGTACTTAACATAAATAAAATAATTAAAATTAATTTGATGATACATAAAGTACGTAGATTAATTTAAAGAAAATCCAGTTGTAGACTTGAGTAGAAGATTAACCAGACGAATAAATTAACTTTAGATGATATAATTATAATATTCAATATCACATGGCAGCCATTGAAGAAAAGGCACAAAAAACAGCACAGAAATTCACAATCACCGCATAGAAATGTCGTGTCTCTTTATGCGCCCGCCATGTGTACTGTAGCAACATTCCAGAATGTGGTTAAGTGTCTCTGCTTGGTTACAACCTCTTTGGCATAATCTGTCTTTTTCCGGACGCCCCCTAGTAGCTCGAGATCTTGAGTATAAAGTATTATAGCGAGCGTGGATGCAGGTGATGAAGTCTTTACCAGATAATAGTCGGGTACCGTAGCGGATCCAAGTACTAGCCTGTGGAACCCGCGACGCTTCCCTCAGCCCGGCACCATCACAGGTATTGTACAAATGAACCCTCCACATCTTCATGATCTTGTTTGTTGACGTAAGGGGCCTACGATTGTAGTTGAGCATAGTCTTTCACTACAACGCCTCTATCACTCTAACCTCTGCCGAGGTTAAGGCATCGGCAGAGGCTATAATATATATTTATTAATCATAAAATATACATACGCAGATTTACCACATGGTAGGCTCTGCAAAGCCCTCACACTCTCTGACAGCTACGGCACACGCCAGTCAGACTTTAGACGATTCTTCGTACGCTTAGTAGTCATAAACTGATGGGCCTTCCATATTCTATGGTTTGAGTATAAAATACGAACAGCAATGATCTTAAAATCAGATTTCGAAAGTACATGATTATTTAAATCGTTAAAGGATTCTTGCGCAGCAGAGCCACGCCAATTACAAGAAAGAGAAGTTAAAACTTCGCCCCTGGGCCTAAGTGGGGAGATTTGGTTCAGAATTTCTTGATATTTATTGACTTGAATTTGATGCGCAGCAGAAAGGGAGAATTGATCATTAACTATTTGAACATCTATTATATAAGAAATGTCTTTGCCATAGGCAACAATGTCAGGTTTAAGAGTCTTATTGTCTTTAGTTTTAAATGTCGGCTCCAGGTTAACACTGAAGCCTTTATTATCGAGGGACCTGGATACGTAATTAACTATATTGTTATGTCTGTTCATTCTCAATAAATGGGTTGAATAGCATCTCTGCAGAATATGGTTAAGAGTTTCTTTTTCAGAGCACCCTCGGGAACAACTCAATTGCTCAAAGCTAAAGGAGCGTCCCCGCTTGGTACGAGCCTTACAGCATAAACAGTTGTATCGAATATGGATGGAGTTTATATAGTCTCTGCCCGACAACAGGCCACTACCATCAGAGAACCAGGAGTTAGTTACAGGAACAGCACTTGACTGCTACAGACCAAGCACCGTCATACATATTATAAAGTTTTTTCTTGAAAATTTTTTTGATCTTATCCGGAAGCGTTAGCATTAGTTTTAACATAACATCTAAATTTTTCTTTATTATCAGATCTTCTCTTCAGTGCCAACATCGGGATGAAGTACCTCAAAGAGGGAACTCCAAGCCCTCCGTCAGCAACTGAGGAGTAGATGGCCGCATCTGGGAAATCTCTAGGTAGATGTAAGATATCTTTGATAAAGACTTTAACAGACTTGTCATACTTCCTAAGTTTGCCTAATTGTATATGTTCAAACACCAATTGGTGATAAAATTGAGGAAGTAATATACATTTCAGAAAAAAAAACTTTTGTTGTGGTTTAAGAGGAGCAGATTTTAACACCAGAAGACTTTTATCAATAGCGATCTCAGAAGTAAAGAGACCGTTCGGCGTAAATTGAATTCCCAAATAAGTAAACACATCGCTTAGGTCCAAAGACTTCAGCAATTGGGAATTAATAGAAAACTTAGCCTCCTTGTCAAATAGGGCCTTCTTGCGCCCAATCCAAGAGAAGGCAACAGATTTGGAGATATTAACCTCCAGGCCAGTAGTCAAAAGCAGGTCATGAAGTGTCCAGAACTCTTTGTAGATCTCTACTAGACCTGCCAAAAATCATAAGATCGTCGACATAAGCCAGATAATTAAGGACCCGATCCTCAACCATAATTCCATAGCGAGGCTTCAGTCCTCTAAGGACAAAATCGAAGACTATAAGAAAAAGAGTAGAAGAGAGGGTTCGCCTTGGCGAACCCCTCTATCAGGATGTATTTTCTTTGAATAAGTACCAGCAAACAGTAAGGTGGTATCGGCATTTTCATAAATAAACTTAATATATTCAATAAAATCATCAGAAAGACCAATAAGGGATAGCACTGTGTGAGACGGAATCAAAAGCTTTCTTTAGGTCTATTGAAGCTATAGAACAGGAGTCAAACTTACATTTAATATTATTAAATATTGCATTTATCTTATTAAGAGCGAAGGAAATTCCGTCAATCTTCCTGAAACCAACTTGGTCTTCAGTAATAGAAACTAAGCTTAAAAGACGATTGTTTAAAATTTTATGAAAAATACGAAGCAGTATAGAAGAAATGGATAATGGTCTGAGGTCGCTAGGAGAATCCACTTCTGGACGTTTAGGTATAAAAATGGTCTTTGAATCTTGGAACCTGCTCGGAACCCATTTCAACCAAAGCCAGAGAGTAAAAATTTTCGATAAAATCCTGACAGGAACACAGCGGATGTAATGCAGTTTTAGCCCATCAGGACCAGGCGAAGTGTTTCGCTTGAATTTAATAGCCTGAACTTCTTCTGGCCTAATTTCCAACATTATAACAGAAAGGTCGGTATCTGAGGGAACATAGTTATTTCTGAGTGGGGGCCGATTCAATTTATTCTGTGTGAGCAAGTGCTCCCAGAAATCGAAGACCACACTTGAAGTCAGACACTCAGAAATAGTCTTGCTTGAAAATGCTCTTATATGCATTCGACCTATCCTTCTTATATAACTTCTGAATTCGAGCATATTCCCTTTTCCGCATTTGACGCTTGGACACCTTTTTAGATTTAGATTTACCACACTTCTTTTTACTAGATTTAGCATCATGTTCAACATGAGCAAAGGTAAGGTTCAGGAACATACAGCGCCTACAGTTCAGTACAACGCCTCTATCACTCTAACCTCTGCCGAGGTTAAGGCATCGGCAGAGGCTATTAAAATATCTTTATTTTCAGTAAAACTGATTACAAGTACATCAACAATGTCAGGAGTATAAATAAATACATGAAATGATGACAGTTAAAAACCATTAGATGATGAGGAGTATATATATAAAATACACATATATAAAAACAGTGAAAAATTGTATATAGATAAAAGACAAGGTAAAAAGACATATATACAGTTGGCAAAAAAAGTATTAGAACAATGAGAAATTTGTAGTTTTCGAGTTAATAAAATCGAGTAAATCGCATAATCATTTTAAAAATGAGAAAATTTTCTTAGAAAATTATAACTAAATGAAAAGTAAAATTTAAAAATAATTACAAGATTTTTAAAATAAAAATAACAAAATTTGCATCGCAAAAAATGTATTAGAATAGAAGCGGAAACATGCAAATTACAGCGCTGGTGACGTTATTAAACATTCAAGGTTACGTTCACCCATATCAATGTTAAGAGCATTTGTCTCATTCACTGCTAATTTGTGGAAATTCAGTTTACGTGGGCATTTACTGCCATGGGACCTAAAAGAAAAGGGATTTCACTTGCGAAGAGAGAACAAATCGTTCACCTGCACCATAGTGGCAAAACATTTCGAGAAATTTCCAGTAAGTTGAACGTTTTACTTTGCGCAATTCACAGCATTCTGAAAAAGAAACTGGGGCTGTGGATAATAGGCCAAGATCAGGAGACCAAGCAAGCTGACTGTCAGAGAAAGACAAGTGGTTAAAGAGGCCCTACAATCTCCAACAGGAAGTGCAAGGATGTTGGTCGCAAATATTGAATCAAAATCAGGAAAGGTTGTAACACCTCAAACATTTAAATATGTATTGCATAAAGCTGGTATAAAAGGAAGACGGCCAAGGAAAGACCCTTTATTTCAGAAATCAACAGAAAAAAACGCCCAGAGTTTGCCAAAAATTATAAAAATAAATCTTTAGACTTCGGGAAAAATGTAATTTTCTCCGACGATAGTAAATTTGAAATTTTCAAACCTAAACACGTGCTCACAGTTTGGAGAAGAAAGAAAACTGTTTTCCAGGCTCAAAATGTACAGAAAACTATAAAGCATGGAGGAGGGAATGTCATGGTCTGGGGCTGCATGGCTTACAATGGAGTTGGAAATCTCCAGTTCATTGATGATAAAATGACAGCTTTTTCATATATTGACGTGTTACGAGATAACTTGAAAGATAGTGCCAAGAAATTAGGGTTAGAGAATACATTCATTTTTCAACAAGATCAAGACCCCAAACATACTGCCAACAAAACCAAAGAATGGCTATTATATAATGCTCCCCGAAGATTTGCAACTCTCCCACAGTCCTCATACTTGAATCCTATAGAACATTTGTGGCATCTATTGGATGAAAAAGTAAGAAAATGCCCAATAACAAGTAGAGCAAGTTTAAGGCAAGTTTTGAAAGATGCCTGGAACAGCATGTCATCAAACGTCACCAAAGTTTTGGTGGAATCTATGCCAAGACGCCTAAATGCAATAATTTTAGCTAAAGGACTTCATATCAAGCATTAGTATTATGTTTGAAATTTTAGTTATTTTATTTTATGTATAATTCAACATTGAAGTCCGATGTTCTAATACTTTTTTTGCAATGCAAATTTTCTTTTCTTTTAATTTTTTAAATCCTATTGCTTCTAAATATTTGTTTCTTACTCCACGTAGTAATTATGTAAAAGTGTTACATAATATAAATACTATGTGGCAAATGTTTCATTTTATTACCTTGAAAACTTTAAATTTCCTACTGTTCTAATACTTTTTTTGCCAACTGTATATAAAAACAGTAAAAAGTTGTATATAGATAAAAGACAAAGTAAACAGAAACATGAATGGAGTATACATGTAAAACCAAATAAATATAAAAAGAAATTAAAAGGTGTCAGGATGATCCGAGGAACGGAAGGATCGATGAGTGACCCTGAAGAAATATCAAACTAATCAGACTGCCTAACATGGCCCTACAAGCAATAATCTTCATGTCTCCCCTAGAGATGATCTTGTTATCTATGAGGTCAATACCCAAGCAGCACGGAAACGTTCTCTGAACGTTTAAAAATAGTTCTACTAACACGTTCTATGAACGTTCAGCTTGAACGTTTTATAGACGTCTATTTGTCCATCTTGAAGACGTCGAATAGTACGGTACAAAACACGTTCTGCACACGTGTAAACATCACCATTGTTTCTATAGACACTTTCTCAGAACGTTCTTCATGCACGTTTTTGCAACGTCCTGAACGTTGTTTGAACGTTTTAAAATCGTTCTTTGAACGTTTTAAAACGTTCTTTGAATCGTTCTTCGAACGTTCTTTGTACGTTTTAAGGGGACATACGACCCTTAGAACATCGATTTAATTATAGTCTTTTTTAAAGTAAATCATTGTTAACTACGCTTCATTGAACATGTCTAATTGTTACATATAAGTTTATTATGTATTTTGGAATATAATTTAAATTCTGTGGTGAATAATTTAATAATTTATGTGTTAATAATAAATGCGTTTTTTTTTCCACCTTACGCGCAAGATATCTCTGAAACTATTTAACATTTTTTCTTGAAATTTTCACAGATTATGTAAAATATCAGATCCTTCAAACTGAATCTAAATTTGTATCCCCCCCCCCCCCCATATTTTTTTATACAGGTGATACTTCAGATTTTATTAAAAAATAAATTATCTTTGAACTTTTTTTTTTTTAACCTATACTGGAAAAAATTTAGGTTCAGTTTGAAGGATCTGATATGTTACATAATCTGTGAAAATTTCAAGAAAAAATATTAAATAGTTTTACAGGTATCCTGCGTGCAAGGTGAAAAAAAAAACATTTATTATTAACACATAAATTATTAAATAATTCACCACAGAATTTAAATTATATTCCAAAATACATAATAATCTTATAGCTAACAATTAGACATGCCCAATAAAGCTTAGTTAACAATGATTTACTTAAAAAAAGACTATAATTAAATCGATGTTTTTTGAAGTTCTAAGGGTCGTATGTTCCCTTAAAATTGTGTGACGTGTGTACTTTATTTATTTTTTTTTTCTCTTTTCCTTTACTTTCTTTCTTTTTTTCTTTTTTCTTCTTTTTTTTTTTTTTGTGTGTGTGTGTTTGTTTGTTTTTGTAAATTACTGTCATAGTATTATGCAATTTTACATAAATGCATTGAAGTATAATATTATTACATAGAAAGCAATTTCTCGAAATCTATTTAAATTGACAATAACAATAATTTTTTTAATTTCAAAGTTTTTTTAATACTTTAAATGTATATTTTAACAAAGACATTGTTAAAACACACTGTTAACATTTAAAGACACTGTTAAGATTTTAAGATTCCTCTTATCAAAGTTTTATTTTATTTTTCCATCGATTGTGCATTATTAACGTTTAGTTACATAATTTAGATATTTCTGATTATTAATTAATCATTCATAGATAAAATTTAAAAAATATTTTTTTTTTTTTGAATGATGAAATTTATTCCCAAGTTTCAGCATTTAAATATAAAAATATTTTTAAAACATTAACTTATGAATAAATTTACCTAAACGTGTGTAGATTCTATTTCGAAATTATTATAATGCACAACAGATAGAAAACTAAAACAAACATTTGTCAAGAGGTACATCTAAAATATTTTCAAAAGACTAAAATTTAAAAAAAATTTGCTATTGTAAATTTAAATAGATTTCGAGAAATTTTAATATACTTAACAATATTATATTTTAATGCATATGTATGAAAATTTTATTTAAATTATTGACTTACGAAATTATAAATTTTCCATCTATATGCGCTGAAATAAAACAAAATAAAATTTTAAATTCCAGAAACGTACTCTTTTTTCTTTTTTTTTTAAGAACTTCCTGCCAACTAATTTTTAATATTATCCCTTGATTTTGCATTACTATAATGTAATAATAACATCTAAACATATCTGATTTTTATTATTTTTATTATTTTAATTTTTTTGTGGATTCATTAATAAGTTAATGTTTTAAAAATATTTTTATGCTTAAATGCTAAAAATTAAATTTCAGCACTCAAACACAAAAATATTTTTAAGAAGTATCTTACTTATCACTCTACTACAAATTAATACTCAAATATATTTATCGTTAAACTATAATAATATAAAATTAACGGAAAAAAATAAAAGAACTAAAATGGAACATTTTAAAATTTTGAAATATATATATATTAGGTTAATTTGGCTTTAAATTTAAACAGTTTTCGAGAATTTTTTACATACTTAATAGAATTGTTAAATTTTGATGTATATATATATAATGTAAAATGAAAAACTTATCTGTGTTCTGTAGTTCTCTTTTTTCAACGTGTCGGGTGATGTGATGTTAAACACTCATTGCCAATTGCCATATGCCTATGCCATTGACTTTGCACTTTGGCTCGCAACATAGGCTGGCAACCTAGAGGAAGTTTGGCGACAGCGATTTGGCGTTTGGCGAGATTTAACAAAACACACTATTATTATTTTAATTTTATTATTAAAAAGGAATTAATTTATTTTTAGTCTACGTATTTTTTTTTTTTTCAAAAATTTTTAATAATTTTTTTTAAATTGATCGTAGTTAAAATACTAAATGCCTGTTTAATTCGTTTGCTTAAATGAATTACACGCACTGTTATTTTTATGAAAGAAAACTGTTAATGAAAATTAATAAAAATTGCATAGAAAAACTATAATCATAAAGAAAGAAACACAATAAAATTGTTAGCTTTTTTATTTGTTCCAGACTGAATATTTTAAATTCATATGGAATATTTAGAAATTTATATTTATTCTTGCTGTTGTGTTTTGTTTTTATTACTTTTTTTGGGACGTTACTTTTTTTTTAATAGTTTTAGACAATGTGATAATGGAAATATAGTTTTAGATAATGTATTCTGCCACTGTCCCAGAAATAAGACGATCTGCGGTAGTATGCTTAATTTCTTGAAATTTGTTATAATTCTTAAATAGTTTTTACTAAAACTTATAAAACTCACTAATTAAGAAAAAATTTGAAAATTAGTTTGGCAAATAACGTGTTAATAGAAAAATCTGTTTAAACGGTATGAAACATAACTATTGTATTATGTAATTTGAAAACAATAATAATAATTTTATTCAATTATTGCAGCAATCACACATGTTTTACCAATTTATTAATTAATAAAAGAGAAAAGTTTTGCAGTTCGTATAAATTAGAAAACTCTTTCCAAGTACACTTTGTCCGTTATATTGTTCAATCTGAAGTGAAATTTACCTCAATGATGATGCCTTAAACTGCATAGTGTTTTTAATTACGGAGAAAGAAATCTCATAAAAGCTTGCTTTATACCTTTATTATTATTATTACTATTATTATTATTATTATTATTATTATTACGAAAGGGAAAGCATGAAGTGGATCATTATTTTTTTATAAGCTTGTATATTGTTTAAAGTTTCCATACGTTCTACATACAATACCAAAGAAAAAAGAAAGGGCGAAAAAACCTTTACAACACTGAAAGTTTACATGCGCAATTTCGACTTATATCTCATAATGTATCTGAAAACGATTGTAAAGCCCTATAAACTTATTAATTTTGCTAATCATATTCTACAGGAAACACTTCATTTTACAGCAGAATAATGTATGCTAATTCTGTTATTTTGTGCAAAATATACAACTTTTAAAATATGCTTTAATGAAAGACCTCCCATAGATCCTAATGTGTCGGAATTGTTTTCTGAGTTTCTGTGCATAAAACAGTACTATTTTTATTATTCTCAATAAAAATAGAGCCAAAGTAAACCTGAACAACATATCAAAAATATAATATTCTAAAATTATTTACTGAATAAATGAGCAAAAATACAGATAGACAAACAAACCCAAATCACAAACGCTTTTTGATTTTGTTAGATTGTTGAAAAGCATAAAAGAACTAAATATGAACTCAGAAATTCTCACATATATCCCCCAATGCACCTTAATATTTTATTTGTCGCAAAGTGAATATTATGCTAATCATGCCACATTTTATACAAAGCATGTATTTAGGCATATGAATTACATAAATTATGTAATATAAGTGAACGTGTGTATGTAATATATGTTTTCTTATGTTTTACGCTGTATAAAAATATAATAAAATAAGTTTTACTGAAATATCTCTGGTAGACCATAATATATCAGTGTTCTTTTCAGGCATCACCGCATCTAAAGCACTAGTGCTATTTATACCATTTTCAGTCAAGAGCAAGACATAGTTAAATTGAAATATATACATATATATATAGGTTTTAGAGTATGCTAAAAATATTTATAAAATTAAAGCGCGAAGAAGCAGATCAAGAGATAGAAAAACTGGTATCATATAAGCTTGTCAACTTTGCTGGGAAATGTTGAAAAATAAAAAAAATAATGGCTTGTGTATTGCTAAATAAACACACACAAACACATATCTGGGATCGCACAGCGCAAGTATTATTCAACACAATTAACGCTCTATCTTTTTTAACACTTTCCAAGAAAACTGAACAGCATTTAAGATTTCGGTTCATCTGTCTGTCTACTCTTTCCTTTCCTTGATTATTTTTAGAATAAGTTTAATCTGATATACTGATACATTATTATTCAGCTGATTATGGCATGTTCTTTATTGAAAATAGTATAAAAATACGACTAGATTTTATACAAGGATTTACGAAAGAATTAGGATATATTGCGTTCTATGACGAATATTTTCTAAAACATCCTGAAAATTTCGCTGTAATATCCTGAATATGAATGGAATTTGATCGAAGTGCATTTCTGTTGAGTTATCAGTTATGCGTTTTTAAAATTTTCAAATAAAATTGAAAAGAATTAATAACTTTTGTTTGTCTGTAGAATGGTGTATCAATCTGCCTGCGTTCTCATTTCCATAAATAGTTTTAGAATTCATTGAAATTAATATGTGTCGATCAGGTATTTAGTTTTATTAGAAAATTCCTTATTAATTATCTTGCATGTGGTACGAGTAATTTATGTAAAAGTATAAAAAATAATTCGAATAAATATTGGTCTAAAAGAGATATTCTAGATCTCTCGATTTTTACTAGTTAAATTCTAAAATACTACGCTGCAATAATCATAAAGAAACTAACATACATATTTCTGATGAAATAAATTAAACCAAGGTTGATTAACTGTAATTGATTTAAAGGGCCTTAAAAATATTCGATATGATTGAAAATTTGTTGATGCGCATTTTCATAGTCTTATGCGTTTTAAATGACCAGTTAAATAACCAGTTATTATGAAAAAAAAAAAAAAAAAATCCTTCTTTAATCCATTACCGTTTGAAAAAATGAATAGCAGCACATGGAATCGTAAAAAGTGTACGATTAGCTGTTTATGAAGTTGTTATTTTTAAGCTGATGTTTGATATCAAATCAAATTAATAGCAAGAAGATTAAAATTCTACAGATTGTTTTGAAAATCTATTTTTTTATTTTTTTATTTTTCCAAGTGCAAAACAAACATTTTTACAGAAATGCATTAAATTTGCTTAATAACTGCGAGTGAAGGTATAGAAAGTACTGAAAGTGGGAATACCTTGTATCAAGTTTTATTCATTGCTGAAGTTATACGTTTTAAGTAATTCTTCGAAAGATATTAATCTATATTCTGATAATCGGTATTCTTTTTCTTAAGAATGATGTAGAAAAAAGAATTTTTACTTCTTTATAAAGAAAAAAAAATCTAAAATATGTAATATATAAAACTTATATATAAAAAAAACTTCATTATTTAATTAATTAGAAATAACTAAATAAAAATACCTTTTTGCACTGAGAATTGCGTTGCATATTTTTATATATTTTTTGTTATTAATAAGTGAAAACTAATGTCAGATTAATAAAAATAAAAGTTTATAATTTAAACATTATTAAAGATTACAGTTTTATATTTACTGCCTTATCTCTAGTAAAAACTTTTCGCTTTTAAAATTGACCATTTGCTATTTAAAAGCAAAAGGGAAAAATAACAAGTGAGAAAATCGCCAAGAAGCGAAATACGCGCATAAATTACCAACCGTCTCTGTACCAGAGCAGATGTTTTTGCGAATGCAAATAATTATGAGTTTCCGGTTTCAGCTCTAACGTTTCTAATAGCTAGAATTTTACATTCAAAAATTAATCCTTTAATATATTTCATATATATATATATATATATAATTCAAATTTATTTTATTATTTCAAAGTATATTATTTTTTTAAATATTTTCTAAAAGGTAGATTGATATAAAAATAATGAATTTGTAGATTCAAGTAATATTATAACATTCAGTATGTAAGTAGTTGAATATTTGAATAACTTCTAAATATTTGAATAACTAATTTCAATATTTGAATAACTTCTAAATCAAAGAATTTTTATCATCAAATATATAATATGTGTATATTATTATATTAAAATATTTTTTACGATTTTTTTAAACAAAATAATGAAGTGAAATTTGAAAAAAAAAAATCACGAATAGTGTAAAATTTTTAAAAAATATATATTTTTTAATTTGTAACAATATGACTTCCATAATTCACTACTATACATATTATATACTCTTTTCAGATATAGTGCGATCAGAATACATAAATTGGATTTAACATATTAAACATATAACAATTTTCTTGTAAAAAACCTAATGCATGCGTCGTGAAAAACACATAAAAAGGATTTTACATAGCAAGTTAAAATATATATATATAAAACCTTTTTTCGAAACACCAATTTCCGAGCTACTTAATTAGGATGCCTGTCAATTTTCTTGTAGTAATTAAGTAATATACGTGGAAAGACATCTAAAAAGGGTTTATGTAGCAAATTTGAAAAAAATCGTTCGAGCCCTTTTTGATAGAATTATATATATTCTCACTTACGATTTTCTACAAATTAACCTTTTCACCGTAAACCTTAAATTACATACGAATGTACATCTAGATGAAAGGTAAAATGGCGAGTTTGAAGAAAATCCGTGGAATCATATTTACGCACTTGCGAGGTTTAAAATTTCCATATTCATATAGAAGGCTTATAATTTTTTATTTTTATTTTTTTAACTAACCAACTAATACATACGGAAGGGCATTTAAATCGCGTGCATACACATATACACTGACGAATTGCAAAAACCATTTCTTTGTACTCTAAAAACATATAAATTAGGCAAAAGTGTAATATCGAAATACTTGATCGAATTAAATAATTCCATTTTATTCCAAAATATTTTCCAATACAGCAAACTAATATAACAATCAAATAATAATTTTAAATAGAGTAAGCCAACAAAATTAAATGATTATGCGTTCATTTTAATTAGAGTTTTCGCGAAGAGAAATTCAATTGCAAATATCAGATAATTATAATTTAAAATTATGTTAAAAAACAAAAACACCTCTTCACTTTTATTTCCCAATGAATATTATTATAAATTGTATCAACAAAATCAAGTTCTGCCTTGTTTTCAAAAATTTTATACATTATAACGGAAAATAGAGCACTTTGTCATTTTCGTTATAATTGTACTGAAACAGAACGTGTTACGACGGTGTTTCCCTTAACGTTTTTTATAAAACTGAAATTGCACGTTTTATGAATGGTACAAAACACACCTTTTTAGAACGTTCTGAATAATACTGCTTTTGAACGTCGAGTAGAACGTTCTTTTGACACGAAACACGGTGTTTGAACCAGTGTAACCGTTATTAGACGTTCAGAGAACGTTCATGTGCTACTTGGGTAGCCGATTTCGGAGACCAGATACCTTTGTAACTAATAGTGCAGGTGGTAAAGTGCAATTCTTTGATATTGTAGGCTTCCTTTATTTTCTCGTGAAGATCCAGGTTGCCGGCATAATAATCCATCTTTGATTTATGAAAGGTTATTATTATCGTTGCCGATAACCTGGACATCCACCACACAAGCATGCAGGTCGTCAATTATAACTAAGTCAGGTTTACATTGAAATAATTTATAACCATGAAGTTAATTAAAACTTTATAAAATATACAACCTTTTATTACTCCATGTTTTCGAAATTGCTGAACTAGTTTCCTCTGGGGCGCCCCAGCTTGATCACCAGCATCACAGTGTGTGAAGTCGCTCGAAACTGATGTTTCTTGTTTCTTCCCTCTTATATATACTCTTCGCCATTGGCGGTTGAGGACTGCCCCATCGTTGCCATTGCAGCAATTGGAACTTGTTAAAATTTCTACGGATTCTCTTACTGTAGCGTAACTGTGGTTGTGGTAGTTGGCCAACTTTTTTACTTGATCAAATTTTATGTCTATTTCTTCGTTTTTATTTACCTGGGTTAACGCGGTTGTTATTTTACCTGTCATTGTGTCATGGCTATGTTCTTTAATTCTTATTTTTATTTTTGTTTTTCCTATATAGCACATTTCTTTATTTTGTTTATTGGTATATGGAATTTTATAAATTCCCGCTGTCTCTAAAGGATTTAATTTATCTTTGTCATTTCTGATTAATTGGAAAATGTTAGGGTTTGGCTTGACAGGTATGTTTATATTATGTTTTGTTGCTACTTTTTTTATTTTATTGGAGATTGCGCGATCATAAGGAATTGAAGTAGTGTATTTGAGTTTAGGTTTTTGAAAGTTATTGATCTGATTTAACTTATTCAAAAAAAGATTAAAAAATTTATCTATTAATTTATTTGAGTAACCTGCCTTTTCTGTAAATTGTTTAATATTTTTTATTTCGTTTTTTAGAATTTTAGGGTCTTTACAAACTGTTATTGCACGATTTATGTGGGCCTGTATTGCATTTATTTTATATCTAAAGGGGGTTCTACTATTTTTATGGATGATTTCATTACTACAATTAGGTTTCCTATAAACTTGGGTGGTTATTTTATTATTGTGGCGGTTGATGGTAACATCTAAAAAGTTTAACTGACTATTATTTTCTTCTTCAAGGGTAAATTTTATATCCGGATCTATTTGATTTAGGGAATTTAAAACTTCTGTTGGGTCAGTTTTTTGGTCTATTATTGCAAAAACATCATCAACATACCGAAACCAATAAAAAAAATTTTCTTTATGTTTTTCATTTAAATTATTTTCTATTATACGTAATTTATATTCAGCAAGGAAGCCCGAAATGGGAGATCCCATTGGGACTCCCTTGACTTGTTAATAATAATTTTTATTGAACATAAAATAGATTTCATTTAACAAAAAATTAGTAGCTATATTTAAAGTTTGGGCTATTGCAGGGTTTGTATATTGTTCGTTTATTAATTCAGCAATATTTTTAATGTTTATTGATGGATAAAGATTAACAACGTCAAAACTAACAAACTTAAAATTCTTCTGTATTTCTATTTCATAAATTTTTTGGATAAATTCTTCTGTGGAAATTAGGCTATGTGGTGAGGGGGGAAGTAAATTTTTGTAGATTTCAGCCATATATTTTTCTAAAGAATAGGTTGGTCCTTCGCTTTTGCTAACAACTGGTCTTATTTTGTGGGGGTTCTTGTGATCCTTGTACCTGCCAAAAATTCTTTGTGTATTCGAAGCAAAATTATAATAGGTAGGGGGTTTTCCATCTGGCCAGGTACCTTCTTTAGTGAACTAGTTGAGATATGGAAATTTATCCGAATAATCGGCCCCCGCCGAGACGTGGTCCATTTTGAAAATATCCAAAATTAAATTGGTCAAGTTATCAATACAATTATCTGAGGTAAAATTAGAACCAAACATATCAATCATATCATCAAACCTCCTATAAAAATTACTGTAAGTATTAACTCTACTCAAGGAGTTCAAATAAGAAATAATCCTAGTATTATACACGTTAGAGACTGATGGTAGAATATTTTCATCATTAGTTACAGTATCAATATTACTTACCTCCAAGGTACACACACTACGATTGGTAGCCTCATAATTTTCAGTAATTGAGGCAGGAAGAGAGTCAACGGTGGAAACATTAGTGTCACTAGAGTCATTCAAACAAGTAGTTTCAGTACACACAACACCTAAGTCATCACTAACACAAGTACTTATATTTATAAAGTCTATATTTGTGCTGCCAGGTGAAGAACAAACTATTTTTGAAGAGTCAGAAGTTATAGATAAGTTCTGAGGTATATCATTATTGGCAGAAACCCTTGAATCAAACAAATTTTTAACACCAGTAAAGGTGACTTCGGTTGTAGAAATTTTGGTATCAAGAACACTGTCTTTATAGTCGTCGGTATCATTTAAGCAGCCATCAAAGTTTGCAATATTAGGATTAACAAGGAGCACAGGATGGTCAATACTATAAGAAGCAGGAGATTTTTTCCATTCGTCTTCATAAAGTTTATTTAGGATTTCTTTATACCTAGTCTGTTTACGTATACAGGAGATCTTGTTTTGTGTTCCGTGAGGAAACTTCTTAAGTAACTCAAGGTTAATAAACTTGATCTTCTTAGTTAAGCCAGATGTCAACATAAGTTCGCAAGAGGCAAGCAGTGAAATCTCTTCTTCTTCCCATAACACATTTCTCGAGTTTGCATAACGATGTTGCACTTAAAGTATATTCTCTTCAAAATGTTGGTGTCTTTTGTGCTGGCTTAGTCCAATTTTGGAGGCAAAGGAACGGTCACAGAATAGACATCTGAAGGAGTTTTCCGAGCGAGAACTTAAATACGGGCTAGGACCCCTTAGAAAGACCCCCACGGAGGGCATTCCCCCTGTAGGCCTAGGACACTTAAGGAGTCAATCGGCCTTAATCCTACAACCAACCGAGCGAGAACTTTGTTGAAAGGAAACTGACAGCTTGTTAACAGAATCGTCTAAACTATTCACAAACAATCGGGAAAGTCTCCTTAACTCCTCGATCTCAGCATTCACTGTCTCACAGAGAATTTCTGGGTTTAGATCAGAACCTGAAACAGTAGAAAAGATATCTATATCATTGATTGGTTGGGAAAAGAAGATGGCTTCATAATTACTAAAGATTCTTTTATAGGACTCTCTTCTACGAATATTAGAGATAAGGGTCACAGGTAAGTTAAGTATGTCACTAATTGTGACATTCACTTTGAGTTTAGGGTTATATAATTTGATACAAAGTTCCAGTTTGCAAATATACAAATAATTGTCTTCAGACCAATCATTATATATAAACGGATGAAATAAAAGTATATGATCAATGAAAACTTTGAAGTCATAATACGTAGAACATGCCCCAAAAGGGAAGTTAAAGGATGAGGCAGAAGAACTCCCGACACTGTCAGTCGTTGGAGCCATGTGTTACAATAAATTATAACACAAGTAAAAAATCAAAGAAACAGATATATAAAGTATGCCCAACGATAATCCGCTTATTCAGAGAATAAGCAGACCGCACTACTGAAAAAAGACCAAATTACTGGCTGAGTGAACGCAAGAAAAATTCAGTAGAACTTCAAGCGACTAGAAAAAGTTTTATAAATAAAATAGTCACTTGCACTAGATCACTCTTAAGCTGATTTCTTTATAATGATAATAATATATACAGGGACTAAATTCACAAGTTAATTATCTATCAATATTTCAGTCGAGAACGACAAAACAAAAATATAAAAACACCGCACAAACCAAGATGACAACCTCACAATACCAAACAAGACAAAAACGCAGAAACAAACAAAAAAAAAAAAATAAAAACCAAGAGCCGCCGTCAACAGCAGCCCTCGTAATAATTTATAGCACCGGCCTGCGATTTGGTGGTTTGGCCCACACAAGGTGGTTGCCACCCCCCCCGGACCACATTGAGGAAACAAAAGTGTTTATCACCACCAGACCGTGGATATAGCAGGCCCACTCAAAATTTGAGTTTGAAAAAGAAAGAATACCACTATTTCATCCTTAATAGCACACAATTAACCACAACAAATCTAATATTATATCCACGGTCCCCGAGGGGAAATCGAAGACCACACTTGAAGTCAGACACTCAGAAATAGTCTTGCTTGAAAATGCTCTTACATGCATTCGACCTATCCTTCTTATATAACTTCTGAATTCGAGCATATTCCCTTTTCCACATTTGACGCTTGGACACCTTTTTAGATTTAGATTTACCACACTTCTTTTTACTAGATTTAGCATCATGTTCAACATGAGCAAAGGTAAGGTTCAGGAACATACAGCGCCTACAGTTCAGTACAACGCCTCTATCACTCTAACCTCTGCCGAGGTTAAGGCATCGACAGAGGCTATTTTTTTTTATTAAACTGCGCAGGCAAGCCTGCTAACCCCCCACCCAAAATAACCAGACCCCCAGGGGGGTACCTTCTTCAGGTATTCAGGGGGAGTCACGCCCCCCGGGCCCGAGTGATCTTTTTTTTCTCCTCTTCCTTTTTTTTTTTTTTAAACCGTCTACCTTCCCTTCTTTTTTTTTTTTATTTTTTTTTTATTTATTTATTTATTTATTTATTCTTTTTTTATTTTTTGCTGCCAATAAGGTTTTGGTACTTGTTCTTGTTCATTGTTCTTAAAAAAAAAAATAAAAAAAAAATTAAAAATTCGAAAAACTTAAAAAAAAAAATTTTTGAAACTACTTACCTTGTTTTACTCACCTTGTTTTACTCACCTTTTTGTTTTCTACTTACCTTATTTGTTTCCACTCACCTTTTTTTTTGGTCTTGTTCTTGTTGATTATACGAATATTACTTAACTTCTAAAATATTAACCAAGCTGAAAACGGTGGAGATGTGGCGCTGGTTATTGGGTTGGCGATTTGGTGAGGGTCTCACGGTAGTCTAGCCTTGGGAGCACACTGGGAGACTGGTGCCCTTGGTGAAGGTGAGACAACGGTGACTACTCGAACGAGAAACACCGGACTAACACGACTACCACATGTGATTCCCAATCTGGGTCGACGGTCTGGTAGCTGGTGAGTGGTTATGGGTGTCCCAGGGAGCGATTCTGAAAACCCTTTGCTTTCCGTCCGTTCAAGAAATGGGCTGACTTGTGGGACTAAGGAAACCCTCGACCCTTTTTATTTAATTTAATTATGGCGACAAACAAAGGAAATTCGAATAATGCGTCTGGCTCGGGCCAAGCTATTAAAAATTCAAATGAGAAATCTTGGGCTGAAAGAATGGAAGAGTTTTCTTCCACTCTTAACGAAAATAATGTATTTCTTAATTGCGAGGCAAGATTTTTTGTGGTAAAGAGAAATGAAGGAGATTTCTTTAAGACCTCTCCATTTCTGATTCAGAAATCATTGCAATCGATAATGGGTGATCCAAAGTCTGTTAAAAAACTTAGATCAGGTGAACTACTAATTGAGGTCGAAAATAACAAGCAAGCTAATAACTTAAAAAAATGTACCCACTTTGCCAATATACCAGTCACTGTAAGTATACATAGAACATTAAATGTCTGTCGTGGTGTGATTTCTGAACCAGATCTACAATATATTCCAGAAAGTGAAATACTCGATAATTTGAAAGACCAAAAAGTTATTGCAGTTAAACGAATTTCAATCTTCCGTGATAATAAGCCTCTTCCCACCAAACACATTATTTTGACAATAGACTCACCTAAACTTCCCCAATCAATCAAAGCTGGTTACCTTGAATGCCCTATAAGGCCATACATCCCTAACCCTCTAAGATGTTTTAATTGCCAACGTTTTGGCCACTCAAAGACCTCTTGCCGTGGTAAGCTAACATGTGCCCGTTGCAGTGCAATTGGCCATGACAGTGAAAATTGTGAAGCCCCTGCGTGTTGTGTTAATTGCAAAAAGGATCACCCATCTTACTCAAAATCATGTGAAAAATGGAAAACTGAAAAGGAGATACAAACCATTAAAACAAAACAAAACATATCATATCCCGAAGCACGGAAAATTGTGGAATCAAGAACACCCATTGTTGGAAAGTCATATGCTGCCGCCATAGTTACCAAAAAAACATATCAGTCTATCGCAATCCAAACTGACACTGTTCATAATACGAGCTCTCCAGTTGTAACTGCATTAAAGAATTCCCCAAGCTTACAATCCAATCCAAAACAGGCTTCTAACTCTTCACAGTCATCTTCATCCAAATCAAGAAACTTAAAGAAAATGCCACAAACTCCTAAAACCTTATTGTCTGAAAAAAGTCTTAACTCTATCTCTCTAAAACACTCAAATTCACCCTCTCGTCTAAATATCAAGAAAAAGAAACTAACAAAATTGCCCACTCCAATTACAAATAAAAATAATAAAGTAAACGTTCCAAAACAAGATGATTTGATCAGCCTCCATCCTTCTGATGGAGAGGACGGAATGTCTACTGCATCAGAGGACAATGACGTGGATGTTATAATCTAAAAAAAAAAAAATAATGACCAATTTCATTTCATGGAATTGCCGGGGTTTTATTAATAAACGTGATGAAATCAGAGATATTATCTCTGATCATCGACCTATATGCTTCGCTTTCCAAGAAACATACTTAAGACAACACGATAAAGTCAAAATTCGTGGCTATACCTGTTTCAGGAAAGATTTTACACAGTCTGACCGAGCTACAGGTGGGGTAGCCCTTCTGATTTCTAATAATGTACCACACTCCAATATACCTTTAAGAACGAACATTCAAGCTGTTGCCATTCAATTACACTCTCATCTATTAATGACCATTTGTACTCTCTATCTTCCACCAAATGTATCCATAAACCAGCATGACCTCAATAGCCTTATTTCTCAACTTCCAACTCCCTTCTTAATACTAGGAGATTTCAATGGACATAATTCGCTATGGGGAAGCCCTAATAATAACCCCCGTGGTCAAATCATTGAAAATATTATTACTGACAACTCCTTGTGTATCTTAAATAACGGGGACAATACTTACTTTCACGAGCCTTCTAGGACTTTCCATGCAATTGACCTTGCCATCTGCTCTCCCAATCTATATCCATATTTTAATTTTTTTGTGAGTAACGATCTACATAGTAGTGACCACTTTCCTTTATTTTTATCCTTTTATAATTTTAACGACCATCATCCTGGTAATCCACGTTTTATTTATGACAGGGCCGACTGGACCTCCTTTACTATGAAAGCTACTATTACGCAATCAATGATTGAGGGTGATATTGACAAAGCAGTTGCTGATGTCACTAACTGCATCATCAACTCTGCTAACATCTCAATTCCAAAATCGTCTGGCCCCCAGGGGGGTACCTTCTTCAGGTATTCAGGGGGAGTCACGCACCCCGGGCCCGAGTGATCTTTTTTTTCCCCTCTCCTTTTGTTTTATTCCCCTTCCCTTTTATTTCTTTCACTTTTGTTTTGGTTTATTTTGCTTTTGTTGCCAATAAGTTTTTGGTAATTCCTTGTTCCTGTCGTTTTGTTCTTATATAAAAAAAAAAAAATTCTTTAAAAAATTATAAAATTTGAAAAAACAAAAAAAAAAAAATGAAACTACTCACCTTGTTCACTCACATTTTTCGTTTCTACTCACCTTGTTTTTACTCACCTTTTGTTGTTCTTGTTCTCATTTGTTAAGCTAAAAACCATAAAATTACTAATCTATTAATTAAGCTAAGTCCGGTGTAGATGTGGCGCTTGCTATTGGGTTGGCGATTTGGTGAGGGTCTCACGGTAGTCTAGCCTTGGGAGCACACTGGGAGACTGGTGCCCTTGGTGAAGGTGAGACAACGGTGACTACTCGAACGAGAAACACCGGACTAACACGACTACCACATGTGATTCCCAATCTGGGTCGACGGTCTGGTAGCTGGTGAGTGGTTATGGGTGTCCCAGGGAGCGATTCTGAAAACCCTTTGCTTTTCCGTCTGTTCAAGAAACGGGCTGACTTGTGGGACTAAGGAAACCCTCGAACCTTTTTATTTAATCTAATTATGGCTACAAGTAAAGGAAATACGGATAATGCGTCTGGCTCGGGCCAAGCGAACCAAACACAGTCAAGTTCTTGGGGAGAGAGGATGGATGAATTTTCATCTACTTTGAATAATAAGAATATATTTAATAGTGATGAGGCTCGTTTCTTTGTTATAAAGCGAAATGAGGGAGACTTCTCTAAGACTTCCCCATTCTTAGTTCAAAAATCCCTGCAATCAATGGTAGGTGAGCCAAAAACAATTAAAAAGCTTCGCTCAGGAGAATTGTTGATAGAAGTGGCAAACAGCAAACAAGCTATAAATTTAAGAAAATGCACTAACTTTGGTAATATACCTATAACGGTAACTGCCCACAGAACTTTAAATACTAGCCGTGGAGTAATCTCTGAAACTGATCTGCAATATGTATCTGAAACAGAAATCCTGGAAAATCTTAAAGAACAAAACGTTGTTGCTGTCCGCCGGATCTCTATTTTTCGAGAGGGCAAACAAATTCCCACCAAACATTTAATTCTTACAATCGACTCACCGCAACTGCCACAATCAATAAAAGCCGGATATCTGAAATGCTCTATTAGACCATACATTCCAAATCCCCTTCGATGTTTTAAATGTCAACGTTTCGGCCATTCAGTGACTTCTTGCCGTGGAAATATAACATGTGCTCGCTGCAGTGCAGTAGGCCATGACAGTAAAAATTGCGAAGCTCCTATCTGCTGCATTAACTGCAAAAAAGATCACCCAGCATATTCGAAAGTATGTGGAAAATGGAAATTAGAAAAAGAGATCCAGACTGTCAAAATAAAAGAAAACATCTCATACCCTCAAGCACGGAAAATAGTAGAATCCAGGACGCCTACCATTGGTAAGTCATACGCAGCTGTCACTTCAAACAAAAAGACTTATCGTACAATAGAAACACAGACTGAATGCCTCAACCAAACTAGCCAACCAACAACTACTCTAAATAACACAATACAGTCCAAATCTAATCAAACTCCTCACACTTCACAGTTGCCCTTGACTAAACCTACAGTACCCAAGAAAATCACACAGAATTTGAAAAAAGCAGTGTCTGACAAAAGCCATAGCTCTGTGCCTTACAAGTATTCAAACTCACCGTCCAACAAAAGTATGATTAAAAAGAAAAAAACTTCGTTAAAATCCACTACAAATGCTCAGAAGACTGATACCTTAAATAAGGTTTCACAAGATGATTTAATTAATCTCCATCCTTCGGAAGGGGAAGACAATATGTCTACTGCATCAGAAGACAATAACGTAGATGTTCTGATCTAAAAAAAAAAAAAAATTATGACTAATTTCATTTGCTGGAATTGCCGGGGTTTTAACCATAAACGAGACGATATAAAAGAAATTATTTTTAATCATAGACCTGTTTGTTTTGCTTTTCAGGAAACTCACCTTAAACAAAACGATAATATTAAAATTCGTGGCTATCAATGTTATAGGAAAGACTCTCTCCAAAGCGACAGGGCTACAGGTGGTGTCGCTCTTTTAATTTCCAATAGCGTTCCACATACTAATATTCCTTTAAATACCAACATACAAGCAGTTGCAATCCAACTACACATCCGTATGTTAATAACTGTTTGCTCCATCTATTTACCACCTAACATATCTATAAACCAGCATGATCTTAACAGCCTCATTGTACAACTTCCTACTCCTTTCATAATTCTTGGTGATTTTAATGGCCATAATCCAATTTGGGGAAGTCCTGATCTGAACTCCCGTGGTAAAATAATAGAAGACCTTATTAATGACCATAACCTATGCTTATTAAATAACGGAGCCAACACCTACTTTCATGAACCATCTAGAACATTTCATACTATTGACCTTGCCATCTGTACTCCTACTCTTTATCCATATTTTAATTTCTTCGTTAGTGACGACTTGCATAACAGCGATCATTTTCCTCTTTTTTTATCCTTTTATAATTTAAGTCATAGTCACCCTCGTAATAATTATTATATTTATGACAAAGCCAACTGGGCGAACTTTACATTACACTCAACTATTACGTCCAACATGGTGGAAGGTGATATTAATGACGCAGTCACACAAGTAAGCAAATGTATTATAAATGCTGCTAACCTCTCAATTCCAAAATCATCTGGTTGTATGAAAAAACATTTAAAGCCATGGTGGAATGAGGAATGCCATCTTGCAAAAAGAAAACAACAAAAAGCGTGGGGAATTTTTCGAAGATACCCATCTACAAATAATTATATACTTTTTAAACAGGCTAAAGCATATGCACGGAGAATCCGTAGGAAAGCACAAAAAGATTCCTGGGTAGACTACGTCTCCAGCATAAATTCAAACACTAGCAGCAAACAGCTATGGCATCGTGTCAAGAAAGCAGTGGGAATTTATACTAATCACAGTATTTCTTTTTTAAATGACAATGGTCATACCATTACTTCACCTAAAAATATAGCTAATACCATCGGCAATGCTTTCTCAGACATCTGTAGTTCCATTTCTTATACTGATCCTTTTCTTTCTTTCAAACAACGGTCTGAACGTTCAATCTTGAACTTTACCTCACAGTCCTCACATAATTACAATAGCCCTTTTACAGAGAAGGAATTAAGTAAGAGTTTGAAAAGTACCCATTCCTCTTCTCCTGGTCCTGATGGCATTTCTTATCTTATGATCAAACATTTATCTATAAATTCTCTAAAAAACCTGCTCAAACTTTACAATAGAATCTGGACAGAACAAATTTTTCCCACTGCTTGGCACGATGCTATTGTTATTCCATTCCCTAAACCTGGAAAAGATGCAACCAACCCAAGAAATTACAGGCCTATTGCTCTTACAAGTTGCCTTTGTAAACTCCTTGAAAAAATGGTAAATACACGGCTAGTTTTTATTCTTGAAAAAAACGGTTTAATTTCTCCGTGGCAAAGTGGTTTTCGGCGTGGTCGTTCTACAATTGACAATATTCTTATGTTGGAGACTAATATACGAAAAGCTTTTATTAGACGTAACCACTTGGTTTCAATATTCTTCGACATTGAGAAAGCTTATGATAAGACATGGCGGTATGGCATTCTTAGGGACCTTTTTAATTTGGACCTGCGTGGTAACCTTCCCATTTTTATTAAGAATTTTTTAAGTATTAGACGTTTTCAAGTGCGTATTGGAACAGTTTACTCAGATTTTTATTTTCAAGAGGAAGGTGTTCCTCAGGGTAGTGTTCTAAGTGTCACGCTTTTCTCTATTAAAATCAATGGTATACTGGGACAATTGCCACCTAATGTTCATGGCAGTCTTTATGTTGACGACCTGCATATATCTTGCCAGGGAAACGACATGCGTTTTATTGAACGTCAGTTACAGCTTGCTATCAAGCATATTACTAAATGGACTAATGAAAATGGTTTTACCTTTTCTGCTGATAAGACACAATGTGTGCACTTTTGTCGTAAACGTGGGCTTCATCCTGATCCAGATATTTTAATTAATAACAGACCAATTTCAGTTGTAGACACTGCCCGTTTCTTGGGAGTTGTTTTTGACAAGAAACTTACATTCATTCCACATATTCTTAGTTTAAAGACAAACTGTTTTAAAAAATTAAATATTCTCAAAGTCCTTTCAAATACTTCTTGGGGTGCGGATCGCGTTTCTCTACTTAAAATCTACCGTGCAGTTATCCGTTCCAAAATGGACTATGCTTGTCAGATCTATGGCTCAACCTGTATTTCTTACATCAAAAAGCTAGACACAGTGCACCACTCTGCCCTCAGAATTTGCTCTGGAGCCTTTCGCACCTCACCTGTTTTAAGCTTATACGCTGACTGTGTAGAACCCTCTCTCACTGTAATTAGACAACGACTTTCATTAGAATTGTATTTCCGCATTCTATCTCATCCGCGTCACCCACTTCATCCTCATTTTGACAATAAAGATTTTAATTTATTTCAAAATCGTCCCAGGTCCATTCCACACTTTAGCTTGAGAATAAAAAATATACTTGCTGATATGTCTGATCTCGACGTTCAAGTTCGTCCTCGAACACTTTTTAATATGACCCCTTGGAACTACAAGGTTATTTCATGTCTTCATCCCTTCATTGGTTTTGACAAATCCAATACAGATGCTGCTGTTTTTAGAACCCTCTTTGCTTCTCATTATTGTGCTTATAAGGACTACATTAAAATTTTTACAGATGGTTCCAAGTGTAGTGATAAAGTTGGCTGCGGTGTTATTACTGATAACACCACCCTTAGCTATAGTCTCCCAGGCTCCTTTTCCATCTTCTCTGCTGAGTTTTTAGCCATTGAACTTGCACTTAATTTAATTTCTTCACTTCCTAACCGAAAATTTATCATCTATACTGACTCCAAGAGTGTACTTGATTCACTTTCATCTAGTTCTTGTACAACCTCTTTCATTTCAGTGTTAAAAACCTATAACGACCTTTTAAAAAAGGGATTTGATATCAAATTTTGTTGGGTTCCAGGGCATGTTGGCATCAAGGGTAATGAGGCTGCTGATAGAGCAGCCAAGAAAGCTTTAAATCCTCTTAATTGTCCTGTTCCATATGAGGATCTTAAACATTCTCTGAAATATTATCTAAGACGCAATTGGCAGAGAGAGTGGGACTTCCAAACCAGCAATAAATTATGGGAAATTAAACCATATATTTCACTTTGGCCAACACTTGCTCCACGCAAACTTGATGTAACACTTACTAGACTTAGAATTGGACACTCTAGGATTACACACAAGCATCTTCTCCTTGGGGAACAGGAACCATTATGTACAAAATGTCATTTCAGCACACTTACCATTCGCCATATTTTGACTGATTGTCCTTGCCTACGTCATTTATATAGGTTTTATTTTCATTCATCTTCACCAAATCTGACGAACCTTTTGGGCGAAAATCCTCATTCTGGACTAATTAGTTTTTTAATCGAAGCAGGTTTTTACCATGAAATTTGATTGCGTTTTCTGATTTTATTTTTTTACACTGTTCATCTTTTTTTACAAGTGTTTTTATTTTATATACTCTGTTAATCATTTTTTTTACTTCTGATTTTATTATTTACACTGCTCATTAATTTTACATCATTTCATCTCATACACGGTTTTCTTTTATTTTTGATTATTTGACTGCATTATTTTTTAACCTTTTACCTATTCTTGTTTTAACTTTAGGTTTGTTTTTTAATGACCATCTGGATGGGTAAACCCATCCAGAAGATACACTTTATTTTTATACATTGGTTTGGCGCAGTATGTCCCTATGTGGACCTTGCGCCATTAAAAGGCCACCAACCAACCAACCAACCAACCAAAATCGTCTGGTCGTCTTGCTAAATACCCAAAGCCTTGGTGGAATGAAGAATGTAACATTGCAAAGAGAAAGCAACAAAAAGCATGGGGCATTTTTAGGCGTTACCCAACAACTACAAACTATATTGCATTCAAACAAGCGAAGGCCAATGCACGGAGAATACGCAGGAAAGCTCAGAAGGATTCCTGGGTTAACTACGTTTCAAGTATTACCTCCAATATTAGCAGCAAAAAATTGTGGCATCGTGTCAAGAAAGCAATGGGTATTTATACTAATCATAGCATCTCTTTTTTAAAAGAAAATGGCCAAACTATTACCTCAACCAAAAATATTGCAGATACCATTGGTAGAACATTATCTAACATCTCTAGTACAAATTCCTATTTTGAACCCTTTCTGTCTTTCAAACGTAATTCTGAACGCTCAACAATAAACTTCATGTCCCGCTCATCACCAAATTACAATACTTTATTTACAGGAAGAGAACTGAGAGACAGTTTAAAACGTTGTCATAACTCTGCTCCTGGGCCTGATGGAATTACTTACATTATGATCAATCATTTATCCAAAGCATCCCTTAATAACCTGCTTCTTCTCTATAATAGAATCTGGACTGAGCATATATTTCCTTCTGCTTGGCACGACGCTATTGTTATTCCTTTTCCAAAGCCTGGCAAAGATGCTACCGATCCAAAAAATTATAGACCCATTGCTCTAACTAGCTGCCTATGTAAATTGCTTGAGAAAATGGTAAATACTAGACTGGTTTATGTTCTTGAAAAGCATAATTTAATTTCTCCTTGGCAAAGTGGTTTTCGACGGGGTCGTTCTACGGTTGACAATATTTTATTATTGGAGACAAATATTCGGAAAGCAATTGCAAGACGTAACCATTTGGTGTCAATTTTTTTTGATATGGAAAAGGCCTATGACAAGACATGGCGCCATGGCATTTTAAAAGACCTTTTTAATTTGAACTTTCGGGGGAATCTTCCTATTTTTATTGAGAATTTTTTGAGAGTCAGACGCTTCCAAGTTCGTATTGGTTCAGTTTTTTCAAATTTTTACTTTCAGGAAGAAGGTGTACCTCAAGGCAGTGTCCTGAGTGTCACACTTTTCTCTTTAAAAATCAATAATATCCTAGAACAACTACCACAAAGTGTCCATGGTAGTCTTTATGTTGACGACCTGCAAATCTCTTGCCAGGGGAATGACATGCGCTTCATTGAACGCCAACTACAACTTGCTGTAAAAAACATAATAAAATGGACAAATAAGAATGGTTTTACTGTTTCTATTGACAAAACACAGTGTGTGCACTTTTGTCGCAAACGGGGTCTCCATCCTGATCCACAGATTTTTATAAATGACAGACCTATTTTGGTTGTTGACTCTGCCCGTTTTTTGGGTGATATTTTGGACAAAAAACTTAATTTTAAGCCACATATATCATATTTAAGGACGAAATGTGACAAAACTTTAAACATTTTAAAAGTACTCTCGAACACATATTGGGGTGCAGATCGAAATTCCTTACTTAAAATCTACCGTTCTGTTATACGCTCAAAGCTAGATTATGCCTGTGAAATTTATGGGTCAGCTCCTTTTTCTTATCTGAAAAAGATTGACACAGTGCATCACAGTGCTGTTAGGATTTGCTCAGGGGCTTTTCGAACTTCTCCAATTCTCAGTTTATATGCAGACTGTGTAGAGCCATCCCTCACTAATATTAGACAACAGCTATCTTTGCAACTATACTATCGAATCCTTTCACATCCTAATCATCCGCTTCATCCTCGTATCCGTAGTAATAATGACAACCTCTTTTTAAATCGTCCATCATGCATCCCACATTTTGGTCTCAGAATAAAAAACTATCTTCCAAGCATTTCCCATCTTCCCATCAAAGTTCGTCCTAGAGATCTTTTAAATATGACGCCTTGGAATTTCCAAGTTATTTCCTGCATTTATCCTTTTAAAGGTTTTGACAAGGCTAACACAGATGCTTCCATCTTTAAGACCCTTTTCACAGCACATCGTAACAACTATATGGATTATACAGAAATTTTTACTGATGGCTCTAAGACTGTTGATAAGGTTGGTTGTGGTGTCGTTTCTGATAACATTACTTTTAGCTATGAACTTCCTAACTCTTATTCTATTTTCTCTGCTGAGTTTTTTGCTATTGAGGTTGCTCTTAACTATATTTCATCTCATTCCAATCGAAAATTCATAATCTATACTGACTCAAAGAGTGTTCTTGATTCTCTTTCATCCAGCTCTTGTAACCTCTCTTTTATCTCAATTTTAAAAACTTATAACGACCTTCTAAGAAAGGGATTTGACATTTTGTTTTGCTGGGTTCCCGGTCATGTTGGCATTAAGGGAAATGAGGCAGCGGACAAAGCCGCAAGGCAGGCTTCTATTCTCCTAAATTGTCCTGTACCATACGATGACATTAAGCACACACTTAGAAGCACTTTTAAAACTATTTGGCAACGGGAATGGGATAATCAACATAATAATAAATTACGAGAATTAAAACCTCAAATTGCAATCTGGCCTACCCTTATCACTCGAAAATCTGATGTTATAATTACTCGTCTTAGAATAGGGCATTCAAGGATTACACATAAATATTTACTACTTGGGGAAGAGGAACCTGATTGTCCGAAGTGTCATTTCTCTGTGCTGACTATTCGCCATTTGCTCACCGACTGCCCTTGTCTTCGTCATCTTTACAGACATCACTTTAATTCATCCTCACCAAACCTGACGAGCCTTTTAGGTATTACTCCTCATCATCAATTGACAAATTTTTTAAAAAATGCTGGTTTTTATTATGACATCTAATTTTAGTATTTACACTCTTTTTTACATTTTACATCTGTTTTTATTATCTACCTTTCATTATATTTTACATCTGTTTTTATTATCTACACTTTCATTATATTTTACATCTGTTATATTATCTACACTTTCATTATATTTTACATTTGCTTTTATTATCTACACTGTATTTTATGTTTTTTGTTTTTCCCTTTTAGCTGTTCTTTAGACAATCTGGATGGGTGAACCCATCCAGAAGCTGCTTCTTGTTTTTTTATGTAATTGTTTGGCGCAGCATATCCCACTGCGGATTTTGCGCCAATAAAAGCCAACCAACCAACCAACCAACCCAAAATAACCAGCATGTTGGCCCTAACCATCGCCCTTCTTCGGCCACTTCTTACGTAGCTTCATGGTACTATAGTTCTTCCATATGATACCATTGTCTATATTGTTATTCCTTTTCCTAAGCCAGGTAAAGATGCTACTGATCCCAAAAATTATAGACCCATTGCCCTCACAAGCTGTCTATGTAAGCTGCTAGAAAAGATGGTAAATACTAGGCTTGTTTTCATTTTAGAAAAAAATAACTTGATTTCTCCATGGCAAAGTGGTTTTCGACGGGGCCGCTCAACGGTTGACAATATCTTATTACTGGAGACTAATATTCGAAAAGCTAATGTGAGACGTAACCATTTGGTGTCAGTTTTTTTCGACATGGAGAAAGCTTATGACAAGACTTGGCGCTATGGTGTCTTCAGAGATCTTTTTAATTTGGACCTTAGAGGAAATCTCCCTATTTTTATAGAAAACTTTCTTAGAGTCAGACGCTTTCAAATTCGCATTGGGTCAGTTTATTCAGATTATTTTTTTCAGGAGGAAGGTGTGCCTCAAGGCAGTGTTTTGAGCGTTACACTTTTTTCATTAAAAATAAATGATATTTTAAAACAGTTGCCTCCAAGTGTACATGGAAGCTTATACGTTGACGACCTGCAAATTTCTTGCCAGGGAAATGACATGCGCTTCATAGAACGCCAATTACAACTTGCTATAAACAATATCATTAAATGGACAAATAAAAATGGTTTTAAATTCTCAACTGACAAAACACAATGTGTGCATTTTTGTCGTAAACGAGGTCTTCATCCAGATCCTCAGATTTTGATGAATAACAGGCCAATTTCAGTTGTTGACACTGCTCGATTTCTGGGTGTTATGTTTGACAGAAAATTGACTTTTATTCCACATATTTCATATTTAACCCCTTCCACTCCAGGGACGTACGTGCGTACGTCCTAGTGTTAATGGCCATTAATACCATGGACGTACGTGCATACGTCCAAAGAAATTATACGATACAATAAGCCCAACGTTGTAGTGCTATCAGAGAGATTTATTTTATTTGTCATATGGTATTTTGAAATTGTTTTTTCATTACTGACAACTAGATAGCGTTAGTAGTCTTGGTGACCTATTAGTTTTGGCTACACCAGTGTTCTCGCGGCTGTGGTTGTGTGTAATTTTCACTCCTCAAATTTGCGTGTTTTGCCGGTGTTTGAAACTGTGAATAATGTCTGATTCTAGTGATTCGTATAGTGATTATATCTCCGATTATGACGAACTTGAAGATTCCAATGATGACTTTACAACAAGTGATCACGGCGAAAGCGATGACAGTGATGATGAACCACTTACAGCAGTCATTGCTATAAATAATTGAAATACTTTGATATGTATTCATATTTACTACCTTCATTAATTAAATATATTTACTTCACAACAAAATGCACATTGTTTCTTTGTTATGTATTGCATTATTTCAAAATTATAATCTGATATTTCACATATTTACACTACAGCTAGCCTGGAGCGGAAGGGGTTAAGAACTAAATGTGATAAAGCACTAAATATTTTAAAAGTCCTTTCTAATACTTCTTGGGGAGCAGACCGTCCATCGCTACTCAAAATATATCGGGCTAGTATTCGCTCCAAACTAGATTATGCTTGCCAGGTTTATGGATCAGCAGCTCATTCTTACCTTAAACAACTGGACACAACACACCACAGTGCACTTAGAATTTGCTCAGGAGCATTCCGGACCAGTCCTGTTTTTAGTTTATATGCTGACTGTGTGGAGCCTTCTTTCACTGATATTAGACAAAGACTTTCACTTGAATTGTACTATCGCATCCTTTCACATCCTAATCATCCACTTCACTCACATTTAAATAACAACGATCATAATCTTTATGTGAATCGGCCATCTTGCATCCCTCATTTTTCTCTTAGGATTAAGAACTTTCTTGTGGGCACTTCTCATATTCATACCAAAGTTCGTCCCCGTTCTTTTTTAATCATGACGCCTTGGAATTTCCAAGTTATTTCTTGTCTTCATCCATTTAAGGGATTTGACAAATCTAACACAGATGCTTCCATTTTTCAAGCACTTTTCTCATCTCATCGCTCTGCCTACAAAGACTATATTGAGATTTTTACTGATGGCTCCAAAACAACTAATAAAGTCGGTTGTGGTATTATCATTGGTAATACAACTTTTAGCTATCAACTCCCTAATTCTTTTTCCACCTTCTCTGCAGAGTTCTTTGCTGTTGAGGTTGCCCTTAACATCATTTCATCTCATCACAGTAGAAAATTCATTATATATACAGACTCAAAGAGTGTTCTTGACTCTCTCTCTTCTAGCTCTTGTAACCTGACTTTCATTTCAATTTTAAAAACTTACAACGACCTTTTGAAAAAGGGATTTGATATTTTGTTTTGCTGGGTTCCTGGCCACGTAGGCATTAAAGGCAATGAAGCAGCAGACAAAGCCGCAAGGCAGGCTTCCATACTTTTAAACTGTCCTGTTCCTTATGATGACATTAAGCACACACTTAAAAGCTATCTTAAAAGTATGTGGCAAAGGGGGTGGAATAACAATAATAATAATAAATTGCGAGAAATAAAGCCTCAAATTTCAGTCTGGCCTACAATTTCCCCTAGAAAATACGATGTTATTATTACTCGACTTCGAATTGGGCATTCCAGACTCACACATAAATACTTATTACTTGGAGAACAACAACCTGAGTGTCCAAAGTGTCATTTCAGTGCTTTAACCATTCGTCATGTCCTCACCAACTGCCCTTGCCTTCGTCATCTCTATCGAACACATTTTAATTCATCTTCACCCAATCTGACGAACCTTTTAGGTGTGAACCCTCATCACCACATGACGAATTTTTTAAAAGAAGCTGGTTTTTATCATGACATTTGATTTTATATTTTACACTGTTCATCTTTTTATTATATACACTGTTCATCTCCTTTTACTTCGGTTTTTTATATTTACACTGTTCATAACTTTTTACATCATTTTATTTTATACACTTTTTACTCTGCTTTCTATTTTTTCAATCTTTGTCTTGTGTTTTATTATTTTACCTATTGTCTTAATTTTCAATGTGTTTTTTACTGACCATCTGGATGGGTAAAACCCATCGAGAAGCGTGCTTATTTTTTATCCTTTTGTTTGGCGCAGTATGTCCCATTGCAGACCTTGCGCCATTAAACAACCAGCCAACCAACCATTGTCTATAAGCGTTCTGGTTGACAAGATCTTGGCATCCTTTTTTGATATTATGTTAAGTCCAACAAGGTCTTTAAAGGACTTTTCACTGATTACACCACGCCAATTTAGGGTGCACGAAGTGAAATGGGCACCAGCAGGTCTTACATTTAGTTGATCTTTTAGTACTTCATATTTTTTGACTTTATTATAATGGGCTTGTTACAATGGGAACTGATCGTTGATAATCTGGATGTCGATCACGACAACTCTGTCCATATTGTAGAGAACTAGGTCTGGTTTTAAGATACTTTCATTACAAGTGAATCTTGGTTCTTTATGCGCTGAAAAGCCACGATTTGTGGCGGCCGAGGCGACATAATTAGCAATAGCATCATGTCGTCGGATTCTAAAGCCATGAGTACTGTAACATGATTGTAGCATGTGATTTAGTGTCTCAGCCTGGCAGCACCCCCTCCGGCACAGCCGATCTTTACCAGGCCTGCCCCTGGCGGCTCTAGAGGTTGAATACAGCACATTGTATCGCACGGGAATGCACGTCAAAAAGTCTTTGCCGGAAAGGAATCTGGTTCCGTCGCGGATCCAAGAGTTGGCCTGGGGAACCCTGCTAGCTTCTCTCAGACCCGCGCCGTCACAGGAGCTATAAAGGCGATTCTTCCACATCCTATGGATTTTGTTCTTTGTAGTTAATAAGCTTCCGTTATAGTTAACCAGGGTATTCTTGATAGTAACACCCCTGCCGCTGGCGAGCATGGGGACAAACCATCTCAAGGATGGAACCCCCAGCCCGCCATCTGCGACCGAGGCGTGAAAAACAGCACAGGGAACATCTTTAGGCAGGTGTAGAACTTTTCTAACACAGTCTTATTAATTTATCATATTTATTTAGATGACCGGAATATATTTTCCCAAAAGTTAGTTGATGATAATAGTGTGGAAGATGGTTAATAAAAAGGTATAATTTTTGCTGTGGCTTTAAGAGAGACTTCTTTAAAGTATCGAAATCTTCTTTCAGCGAGATCTTAGGAGGCAGAGACCCAGACGTGGAGAAATTAGCTCCTAAGTACAGAAAGGTGGAATTGACGTCGATGATCTTAAGTCGGCCATTATTTACAAGAATAGTGTCATCCTGATTATACAGCATCCTCTTCCTCCTGCCATCCTTAATCCACAAAATACCAAAAGATTTCTCCAGGTTAATACACATTCCTCTCTCACACAGAGCAGGATCAATAGCATCGAACATCCACTGCAATCCCTTGGGAGAATGGGAAATCATTACTAGATCGTCTGCATACGCCAGGTGATAAATGGTAAGTCCACTAGACTTGAAAGCAGCCTGCGGTGGAATTGCAGCAAGGATTTCGTCAAAGACTAGGAGGAAGAGGACCGGAGACAAAGGGTCGCCTTGTCTAACACCTCTGGATGGTAAAATGGGCTCTGATGTCCTGCCCCTGAAAGATAGAAAGGTTCTGGCATTTTTGTAAATATTCATAATATATTTAATAAGATATTTAGGCACACCTCTATTATAAAGTGATCTAAATATTGCATTGTGGTCTACAGAGTCGAATGCTTTTTCTAAGTCCAGTACGGCAGCTGTTAAGGGAACCAGTTCATTATTAACTGACTTCAGAATGGAGTCCAGTTGCAAGATGCCTCTGGAAACACCATCTAATTTTTGAAAGCCATATTGGTTTAGATTAATGGAGGTTGAATTATATATCCTGGTTGTTAGAATCTTATGGAATTGTCTAATAACTACAGAAGAGATGGACAAAGGCCTTAATTTAGAAGGAACATCAGTATTGCACTTTTTAGGAATAAAAATAGTTCTCGACTCCAAGACAGCAGATGGGGCCCAGCCCAGGAGAAGCCAGCATGTAAACAACTTGGCTCTAGCTCTAACAGGGATTTTATTCAAGTCAGCGACTTTGATTCCATCAGGACCGGAAGCAGTTCCATAGGACAATTTAGCTTCCATAACCTCTTCAGGGGTAATAAAATCGTTAATAATGCCATTTTCTCATCTTCGATAAAGGAGAAGGGAGCACTACAAAAATTCGTTTTTGTAAATAAGGAGCGCCAATAGTAAAATACATCGTTTGGCAGCAAATCCGGAGAGATAGAATTACTGGAAAAGATTCTCTCGAATGCCCTAGATCTATTCTTCCTGAAGAGTCGTTGCAAATTAGCATATTCGAATTGCCTTTGCTTGCGCTTAGAGGCAGGTTTAAAGTCACAGCCAGGAGAATATTTCTTATAACTTTGAGTGGAAGGAATAGGTAAAGGCTCGACTACAGAAAATAGTTTTCGGTAAGTTGCTTCGAGGTCTCTGGGTCCGAATGGATATTCCTAAGAGCCTCGTCCAATATATTCAGTTAAGTAAAAGTAGGAGGAGGAAACAGATCCGTCCTAGCGTTTAACTCTGCAGACCAATTCTCAAGGTGTCCATAGATAATCGTTTCGTCAAGGTCAGCAGTAGGCAAGTCCTCCGTGGCTACAGAACTAGCAGCAAATTCAGAAGACGGCAAATAGACAGTAGCAGAATCATCCAAAATAGGAGTGGGGGCAATGACAGGGGAAAACACACTAGGTGGAACCATGGTCAGTCTCAACCGCTCAACCAATTCTTTATACTTTTTCTGCTTTCTCTTACCTTTCCATCTGATGCTTGGACACCTTCGTTTTAGATTTACCACACTTCTTTTTACTAGATTTAGCATCATGTGCAACATGAGCAAAGGTAATGTTCAGGAACATACAGCGCCTACAGTTCACTACAACGCCTCTATCACTCTAACCTCTGCCGAGGTTAAGGCATCGATAGAGGCTATTTTTTTTTCCATTTCAAGCTCTACACAACACATAAGACAGACACAAGAAGAAAAACTAAAAAGAAGAAATACACAAAACAACTAAATCATAAAAAGAGGACAACTTGAAAAGTGTTTTCCCTGAGGAGGCAGGGGAGCACCTTCAAAAGACCCGAAGGTCAACAGGGGTCCCTAACCGATCCCCCCCCCGCTCCCTCACGCTACGGGTAGTAGTCGTCACATGCATGTATCTCTGGAATGTGGTGGCAGTCGATTCAACAACACGCGCGGCAAGAACTTTAAAGTCTTTCACGCCTATGGTTCCCAACCTAAGAAGCGACTCAGCGCTATCTTGCGACCAGATACCCCTCCAATTCAAAGTGCAGGAGGTTACGTGAACCTCCGGGGTATCCGTGAGAGAGCGGATTGTATTCAGGAGGGCACCGGAGGAATATTTTTGCACTTTTTGGTTGTGCGCCTCCTAAAGGTCAATTCCGTCCCCCACGACCTGAGCATCAATAACAATTGATACTCCGTTTTTGATGGCCACAAGATCAGGCTTGAGCACCCCGGAGCTTAGCCTATATATCGGCTCGAGAGTGGCTTCGAACCCACGCTGCTCAAGGGAGCGCTGCAAATAGGACACGATCTTATTGTGTCTTTGAATCCTTGAGCCATGGGTTCTAAAACATTGCTGTATAGCATGGTTGGGCGTCTCAAGAGCAGTACACCCGGCTCGACAAGATCTTATATTATCTGGGCGGCCTCTTGAGGTTCGACATCTGGTCGGCAGCGCATTTATTCGAGCCTTTATACAACGTATGTAGTTCCGACCAGTTAACATGGATGTCCCATCGCTTATCCAAGTGTGCGCATACGGAACCTTGGATGCGTTCTTAAGAGCCAATCCATCGGCGGCCCCATATAGGCGTGAGGCCCACATGCAACGCTCGCGATACGCCGAATTAATCTCAATATCCTGAAACCTATTGAGCTGGCGACACCTCGAGATAGATGATAGTATAAAAGATGTTAGGCCGCAAGCGGCCGTTCCATCGGATGATGATGGGCGATTATAATGGGATGGAGATGCTGTATGCATATTTGCAGATGAGAAATGGTTATCTACAGGTGAAGATATGTAGGTGAGAGATTTGTCTGAGCCAGTGATTTCATAAGTCTCGAGGCGCGCTATTCTCATCCTGGGCATTGCCCACCTTAACGATGGGATACCCAGTCCACCATCTTGTACCGCGGCGTGCATGTAAGCGATAGGAACATCCGCAGGCAGGTCTAACCATCGTCTGACATACCTCCTTACCAGAATGTCCGCCCTCCTGAGGTTTCCGATGTTGGATTTCCCCAGTACTAACTCATGATAGAGAGCTGGTAAGAGCTGACTCCGGAGGGCAAATAACCTCTGTTGAGGTTTGTACGGAGCCTTGGTTAGAGCCTCCAGTTTCCCACTCAGGGACTCTACAAGATTTACCTTGGCCCTCCCTTCGCTGGTAAAGGTGACACCCAGATACTTGAACCCCTCCACGACCCCAAGAGATCGCAGAGGTGTGCCACGAAGAAGGAAAGGGGTCGAAACCACCTTAACCTTCTCTTTACCAGAGGGGACAATACTAATAGTGAAGGATTTCAGGAAATTAACCTTCAGACCAAGGCCTTGCAGAGCTTCAAGAGACACATTCAGTAATTCCTGGAGACCCCTCTGTGTTTCGGCAAACAGGAAGTCATCAGCATAGGCGGCAGCATTTAGAAGCTTACCACCTACGGGAACACCAATGGCAAGGACCTGAGCAGCACATCGATCGCCATATTAAAGAGCAGGGGGGGATAGTGGGTCCCCGTGTCTGACCCCAGGAGATGGATGAATTGGGTCAGAGCACCCGTCCGAGAACTGGAGGTACGTACTAGCCCTATTGTACATGTTTCCCACTAAACTGACGAATTGCACTGGCATCTTAAAAACCACCAGAACTCTCAGAAGTGCCTCATGGGCGATCGAATCGAACGCCTTTTGTAGGTCGACGGAAGCCACGAAAACCGACCGAATCTCGGCCCTTCGCCCCGAAAGGATCAGGTCCAAGTCCGTCGTGTTCTCGAGACAACCATCGACAGGCCTAAAGCCTTTTTGGCGTTCGTTAAGCACAATTTTGCTGCTCACTCTCTTTGCTAGGATCTTCGTAAAGGTCCTCACCATACAGTTGCTTATGGTAATTGGTCTTAGTTCCCCAGGACTATCAGGTTTGTTAACCTTAGGTATAAAGACTGTCCTGGCAGATGTCCATTCACCAGGAATTTGACCACACCACAGGACGAGGTTGAAGATTTTTGTCAGACTTGCCCAGTTAACCCCCTTTTAATGTCCTAGGTGTGACCTTGTCCGGACCAGCAGCCGACGAGTTCCTGGGAAAACTCGCCTTAATTTCATCGTAGGATATGGGAGCCAGATAATCCTCCAAGGCAAATAGAGGGCCCCCATACCCGACTGCTGGCAGTGGAGGAAGTGGGCCGGGCGGGCGAGTGAGTAATGCATGCCAAAAGTCGTGACCAAATTGTTTTGTAACTTTAAAGTCACCGTCACGACCGGCAAGTGTTCGTTTTATTTGAGAAGCTCTATTTCGCTTGTAATTAATTTGAGCTTTTGCATACTCCATTCACCGCCGTTTGCGTCTCGAGAGCTCAGCTCTTGATCTTCTTCTCCTGGTCCCAGATCTTTCGTTATTTTTATTCCCGGACCTGGTCTGCGGAGGAGGAAATGCGAACAGCAGAATTGCTTCAACACGGGCCAGAACAGCTTCCCGAGAAAGAGTGTCAAGTGAAGCAATGACCTGATCTAACTCTAAGAACGCGTCGGTTGAAGGAGGAAGAGACTTTAGATAGTCTTTCAACCGACACCACACTTCCAATGTGTCATCTTCATTTGAGGTTGCTTGGATAGATCGGTCTTCCGTTAATGAAGTGCTCGTCATATCATCTATGTCAGGAGTAGCGGCACCCTCGCTACTCGACGAGCTGCTCGGATCAGCATCAGGGAGCCCTTGAGCTATGAACTCCTCCACTAGGTGCTTATAAAATGCATTCCTCCGTTTACCCTTTATCGCCTCGACCGATCTCTCGGGGTGGAGGGCCACAAGCTCTTGATTGATAAAACGAACTCCCCGACTGACCAAGCGAGCTTCATCAACCGCCAGAATTCTAGTTTCTTCATCTGTCCATCTTGCCTTCTGCCGCAAGATGTTAATAACAGCATTAGCAACCTCGGGATGCGCAGATCTTCGATGCATCCCTAAACCAATTTTAGACGTGAATATCCTACCACACGTATCGCAAGTAAGTGCCACCACAGCACCAGATTTCATGCACGGGTTCGGACCGGCCGGTTCCCCCGGATCACGGGGAGTCCGCCTAGGGCGGCGGTCTCCAACTGAGGGTTGCTTATTTGGGCCGAGATATGAAGACACCCAACGGAGCTGGCAACCCCGAAGGGCCTTTTGCGCACTACAACAATTTAGCCTGAGTCCCCGAGGAACTCAGTTTCTAGCGGGAACGACGATAGACGTAAGTGTAGCACTTGGAGGCCAGAGGCTAGGATCCACAATGGGAATGTATTGCGCATAGCTCTACCTGTAACCACAACCCGCCTTAAGAGAGTCATAGTTACTCCCGCCGTACAGAAATGACAGTAGCAGAATCATCCAAAATTGGAGTGGGAGCAATGGCAGGAGAAGACACACTAGGTGGAACCATGGTCAGTCTCAACCGCTCAACCAATTCTTTATACTTTTTCTGCTTTCTCTTACCTTTCCATTTGACGCTTGGACACCTTCTTTTTAGATTTAGATTTACCACACTTCTTTTTACTAGATTTAGCATCATGTGCAACATGAGCAAAGGTAATGTTCAGGAACATACAGCGCTTACAGTTCACTACAACGCCTCTATCACTCTAACCTCTGCCGAGGTTAAGGCATCGACAGAGGCTATCAAAATACTTTAATTATCTGTAAGTAGGACGTTACAGAGAAGGGGTTACATACCACAAAGGATGTGGAAAAGATGAACATAAAAATGATGAATTCAATATAAATGAACAATTACACACAGAAAACACAAAAACATCGACAAAAGAATTTTAAACAGAGTTTAAAATAAGACAAAAGCAAGATACAATATGAATATTAAAACAAACAAGTACTAAGCCAGTAGTAAAATCGATAAAAGTTATAACACATTAAAAAGTTGTTAAAAAATTTAAAAAAGATAAAAGATTTAACAAGATAAAAACAACGTGAACGAGATAAAAGAATAAACACAGAAAAGGTTACAACACATTAAAAAATTGTTTAAAAAGTTTAAAAGCGATAAAAAATTTAATGAAATAAAAACATTAAAAGCAGCATAAACGAGATAAAAAGAAAATACATCAAAATGGATAATTAGGATCTGTGGGTGGATTGGCAGAAGTACCGGAAGCAGATGATGCCGCCAAGCATTGCCTTAGCAGAGATAATTTTTATGTCGCCTTTATTAATGATGGAATCTTTAAGCAACTGCTTAACGGAGTTAGGGCACCATAGCCCTTTATAACTGATAGTAGCTGCCGCATACGTAACTTCATCCACTTTATAGAGCTGCTTGATTTTATTAGTTAAGTCCAGGTTGCCGGCATAGTAGTCAATTTTTGACTTATTGAACGTGTTCATATTATTATTGTCGTTGCCGACAACCTGGACATCAACAGTGTTGGCACACCGATTCTCAATGATTATAAGGTCTGGAATACGCATTCCCACCTCAGTTCGAATATGAGGTTCCACTATAACATTCTTGCCTTGACTTCTGTTTTTATTGGCTATATATTTTACAATATCATCATGCCGCTTCATTCTATTTTTGTGAGACTGGGTGCAGCCCTGTATAATGTGATACGTGGTCTCAGACCGGCTTCACCCAAATCTGCAATTTCTGTCATAGTTTGAGTTTCCTCTATTAACCCGAACCTTTGAGGGGAGGACATTTATACGTAGCTTGATGAAGTTGATAAAGTCCCTCCCACTCAAGAACCGGTTCGGGTTATTCACCCAACTATTTTGGGAATTGACAAGTCGGGAAACACACAAGTCCTTGCCGTCGTTCATATTGTACAATTTGTCGCGGTGAAATTTGACAATATCACCAGTCTGCTTGAAAGTCGTTCGATGTTCACCCAGCAGATTCATACACTTTAGAGTCTCATCATTAATATATCTTAAAAAGGCATCAGAAGTTCCACCAACGCCAACTGCAAAATTATTTAGTCGGCCGGCCCGAAGCACCGGATACCGCCAGCGGAAATCCAGCACTCCGAGCCCGCCGTCGTGCACAGATGCGTAAAAGAACGCATTAGGGGTGTCATGGGGCAGGTATAAAAGTTCTTCCTTTACGAACTTTCTAATAATGCGGTCAACACATTCTAACACCCCCGCAGAAAGTCTATAGAAAGGCAAGCCATAAGCGACTCTTGGTATAATGATACTCTTCAGAGCCCAAAAATTTGCTGAAGCTTGAACGGAGCCTTTTTAATTTTCCTTAACAGATCATAGACCATACCATCTAAATTTTTCGGCGTGAAAATGCCGTGACAATTATAAGTGATTCCCATATATGTAAAAAGGTTATTTTCTCTGTCAATAGCCGGGATCACTTTGCCAGCGAATGCCACAGGCTCAAAAGAAGGGATGACACCAGCTATTCGAGGTTTTTTTGTTTAATTGTAAAACTCTACATTTGCTATAATTCAAGAACAAATTAGCCTTGGTAGCTTCATTACAAAACGATTGAAGCATGTTTATGAGGCCGACATGGGTAGAAGCACTAAGGCAACATCATCCGCATAGGCCAAATGATTAATTTTAAGACCATTATCGCAGGGGAACCCAAGATTACTATTAATTTTGGAGAGAATTTTCTCAATTACAACATTAAAAATGATTGGTGAGAGTGGGTCCCCCTGTCGAACGCCACATTTAGGGTGGACAGTATCGAGCACTCTGCCCTTCCACATGACAAGGTTGGTAGATCCAAAATAAAAATTTTTCAAATAATTAATAAGAGACATTGGAAAACCCTTCTCCACAAGCGCCAGCCACAGGTAGTCCCACGACACAGAATCGAAAGCTTTCTTGATGTCCAAAAAGCAAATAAGTAAGGTTCTTGATTTATTTTTGGCCTCTTGAATTATAGAATCCACGATAAAAACAGAATTGGAAACACCATCGAAGCTTCTGAATCCCATTTGTAATGGGTGATTGTTATAATCGGAGACTCTATTGGCCAATATTTTGTGGAAAGTTCTACACAACAGGGAAGGCATTGATATGGGCCTGAGCTTGCTGGGCTCGGTGACACCGCATTCCTTCGGGAGTAGGATGGTCTTGCTGACGCACAAAAATTCTGGAATTTTACCACAAAGGATAAAAGAATTAAACTGATAACACAGAGGAGTCCTAGCAATTTTGGTAATATCATTTGCGCGGATGCCATCCGGCCCAGCAGCTTTACCACGATCGGGAAGACAATTGTTGATATTCTCAACATCAATAAATTTCCATAATGGATTGTCGATATAGAATCTCTCACATTGAGTATCCTCATTGTTCATGCTTTCAGGCGAAAAAATGTTTCTCCTAAAATCTGCAACATTTCTAGGAGGAATGTCAAAACAAGAGTTCACGCCATCCAGGATTTCGTTTATAGTAGCCTTACGATTCTTGGTGAACCCTCTCTGTATTCTGGTATATTCCTTCTTTTTCCGAGCTTTATTAGAAATATTCTCAACATGAATAGGAGCTGAGGGTTTGTTGTAGTCGAAATTTTGAGACCACCAAATTGGCCAGCGCCCGAGGAGTCGAGGTCAATATTTTCAAGCTTAAACAATTCAATTATAATTTTAGACAAACAAAGTAAAGAATCCTTAGAAGCATATTTACATTTAAAATCATCAAAGAAGTCATACCATAATTTAAATTTTCCGACCCTCGGCAACCTTCTCAACTGCTGGACGATAGCTTCACAAGCCCGAGCATGCTCAAGACGAGTCTGCTCAAGATGAGGTGACGCCACCTGCTCAATGTCAGCACTAGTTGAAGAACTCCCACGAACTCTCCCAGCATTAGGACCAATAGGAGAAAAATAATTATTAGATAAATCCTCAATATTTGTTACACCAGGAGGGCATAGAAGAGAGGGGGAGCAAATATCATCATTATCGGCACAGGAAAGGTCAATAATTACAGAATCATTAGACTTATTCAGTATATTCTCATTACAACACAAATTATTCAGGTCTATATTCTCACCAGACTCAACTTCAACCGCAGAGGGGGGGGGGACAACATCATCGACAACACCACTTAAATCAATAATTAAAGAATCATTTAGTCCACGTCCATCATCTACATAAGTACCATGTGGCACAGGGGAAGGAGCTGGAGAGATATTCATGACAACCGAGGAAGTGAAGTTCTCTTGTACATTAAACGAGTCATTTTGATTAATTCCATCAACATCAGAAACATCACAATCATCTACCTCTATCTGTATAGCAATAGATGGAGAGGCCGGAGACAAAAAAAATCGTTACCTTCGGCAACGGTATTCCCAGTATGCTCAAAGAGATCAGGGATTCCAGAATTACTATTGCCATCATCCCACTTGTATTCATAGATAGGTGAGTCATCATGGCACTGATCATCGTTATCTTCAGAGGAGGACCCCGATAATCTGAAAGATGTATTTTCACAACCACTCCTATCAACAAAATTGTCCATTACAATTTTTAGACTGTTTTTATACCTAGGAGTTTTCATTATCTGCCGGATCTGGTTGTAAGTTCTATATGGTAATAATTTCTCAACCTCACACTAAATTGCCTGCTTAGAGATGCCAAAAACCGTCAATCCATGCACCGTTTCGGCCAGAAGGATGAGCTCTTCGTCGTCACATTTGTGGTTCCGCGCATCTTGACATTTATTTTCCAATTCTAGCAGAAAAGAACAATTTAGCCTGAGTCCCCGAGGGAACTCAGTTTCTAGCGGGAACGACGATAGACGTAAGTGTAGCACTTGGAGGCCAGAGGCTAGGATCCACAATGGGAATGTATTGCGCATAGCTCTCCCTGTAACCACAACCCGCCTTAAGAGAGTCATAGTTACTCCCGCCGTAAAGAAATGACAGGAGCAGAATCATCCAAAATAGGAGTGGGAGCAATGACAGGGGAAGACACACTAGGTGGAACCATGGTCAGTCTCAACCGCTCAACCAATTCTTTATACTTTTTCTGCTTTCTCTTACCTTTCCATTTGACGCTTGGACACCTTCTTTTTAGATTCAGATTTACCACACTTCTTTTTACTAGATTTAGCATCATGTGCAACATGAGCGAAGGTAAGGTTCAGGAACATACAGCGCTTACAGTTCACTACAACGCCTCTATCACTCTAACCTCTGCCGAGGTTAAGGCATCGACAGTAGCTATTTTTTTTTCCTATCGGAAAACTTCGCAGGTAAACTGCTACCCAAGAAAACCCCCCAAAACTATCATGTGATTCCTAGCCGACCCCCTTCCTCGGCCACTTGTGCGACGTCATGTTACTGTACATTCTCCATATAGCACCATTCCCAATTAGAGTCCTTGTCGAGAGGATTCTGGCGTCTTTTTTAGATATAACTCTAAGTCCTGTTAAGTCCTTAAATGAACAATCACTTAATATGCCCCGCCAATTCAACGTGCATGAAGTGAAGTGGACCCCAGCTGGTCTAACATTTAGCTGGTCTTTAAGTATTTTATATTTCTTGATCTTGTTTTGATGAGCATTAGTCAGCGGAAACTGGTCATTAATAACTTGCACATCAACTACTACAACACGATCGATGTTGTAAAGCACCAGATCTGGTTTTAAGATATTATTATTAACTTTAAACCTGGATTCTTTGTGGGCAGTATATCCATGGTTTTCTGGCGAAGCAGCGATGTAATTACAGATGGCGTCGTGCCTCTTAATTCGACCTCCATGTGTGCTATAACAGCTTTGTAAAATGTGGTTCAAAGTTTCGGATTGGCTGCAACCTCTTTGACACAGCGTATCCTTTTCAGGTCGCCCTCTAGAAGCTCTAGATCTTGCATAAAGGGTGTTGTAACGTGCATGAATGCAGGTGATGAAATCACGGCCAGTTAGGAGTCAGGTGCCGTCGCGGATCCAAGAACTGGCCTGTGGAACCCACGACGCTTCCCTAAGTCCTGCACCATCACAAGTATCGTAAAGTCGAGCCTTCCACATTTTCATGATCTTATTTTTAGAGGTTAGGGGCTTTCCGTTATAGTTGACGAGGGAATCTTTCACAGCAACACCTCTATTTTTGGCAAGCATAGGGACATGCCACCTAAGTGATGGCACCCCAAGTCCGCCATCTACAACAGAGGCGTGAATCACTGACATCGGAGTATCTTTCGGAAGATGAAGTATCCTTCTGACGAAGAGCCGGATCTGGATATCGAACTTTTTGAGCTGGCCAAAGAAAATTTTCCCAAAGATCAGTTGATGATAGTAACGAGGTAACAGGTGGAAGTTCAACAGGAACAACTTTTGCTGCGGCTTTAGAAGGCTTTTAAGTAGAATAGTTAGATCTTCTTTTAAAGTAATTTTGGGTGGTAAAATGCCTGAAGGAGAGAAACTGATTCCGAGGTAGTTAAAAGGTGTATTGACATCAATGACTTTTAAGGGTCGATTATTGACCAGAATGACATCTTCTTGGTGGTACAACATTCTCTTCCTTTTCCCATCTTTCATCCAGGAAATGCAGAAGGACTTATCCAAATTAATGCTAAGCCCTCTTTCACGCATCACAGTATCCATGGTTCTCAACATCCACTGCAAACCAGCGGTTTTGTGGGAAATGAGAACCAGGTCGTCGGCATATGCTATATGAGTGGCATTCACATTCCTAGATTTGAAAGAAGCAGGAGTTGGAATGGTTGCTAGAACTTCGTCAAAGACGAAAAGGAAGAGCACCGGCGACAAAGGATCACCCTGCCGAACCCCTCTAGTTGGTAACACTGGATCGGAAACTGCGCCTTGAAAAGAAAGAAAGGTTTTAGCATTGGAGTAAATAAATTTAATGTACTTAATTAAACTATTTGGAACCAGTCTATTGTATAGAGATCTGGGGATGGAGCTATGATCGACAGAGTCGAAAGCCTTTTCAAGGTCGAGGATCGTGGCAGTCATTGGCATTAACTCCTCGTTAACAGCTTTCAAGGCAGCATCTAGCTGAAAAATGCCCCGAGCTATTCCGTCAAACTAACCGACAGAGGCTATTTTTTTTCTCTCCATTTCAAGCCTACACAAACACATAAGACAAAGACACAAGAAGAAAAACTAAAAAGAAGAAGAAATACACAAATCAACTAAATCATAAAAAGAGGACAACTTGAAAAGTGTTAAATTTGGCCACCAGTCAGGCCTCTACGTACAAAAACCCAACGTCCGAAGACGAAGGGAGAAATTGGATCGGGTCCCCTTACCCAATCCCCTTCGTCAGACACCACGTCGTCATAGACTCATGCATCCTATACACTTGCGCACCATAAAGAAGTGTATTCGCTGAAATAACACAAGTCCTTTTTAGAGAGACATTTGTGGAGAATGGCGTCCTTGGCAGAAGACGGTGCAATGCACCCCCTCCAATTTACTGTGATCGAAGAGAAGTTGACATTAGGTCGTAGGTCAGTCAGATTTGTAGAGATGGCATTCTTGTATTTTGAAACTTTAAAATTATGAGCTTTCTCTAGTGGGTATTGATCATTAACGATTTGAATATCGGTGACAAGGATTACACATTCTTTATAGGCGACGATATCGGGTTTAAAAGTTCTTCCATCTGTAGTTTTAAACTTTTCTTCTACGTGGCACGTCCATCCTCTATGGGACATGGACCGTACCACGTAGTGAACGATCTTATTGTGTCTCCTGATTCTTGCCTCGTGGGTGGCGTAGCATTTTTGAAGGATGTGGTTGATGGTCTCAGGCTCCTCACATCCTCTTCATGTTTTAGGGCCTCCCCGTCCTCTCGAGGACCTTGACAAGCAAGGGAGGCAATTGAGCCGGAGCTTCACAGCGTTTATGAAGTCGCTGCCCTTCAGGAACAAAGTCCCGTCGGACAGCCACCTCGACGCCGCAGGCACCCCAGCCGCCTCCCTCAACCCACGACCATCACAGGTCTCGAACCAAGCTTTCTTAAACATGATGAAAGTTTTTGACTTGCTGGTAATAAGGTCGGGGCCGAAACGAAGTAGCGATAGCAACCTCGCCGACCGGTCACCATACCTTTTATAGACCTGGACCGGAACGCTCCAACGAAGACATGGGATTCCTAGTCCACCGTCATTTACTGACGTATACAAAGCAGAATTTGGGACATCTTTAGGCAAATGTAAACACTCACGGACAAACTTGCGAATACGCAGATCAATACTCCTCAAGAAGCCAAGATTGATTTTGGAAGAAACAAGGGAGTGATAAAGTCCTGGAATAAGCATATTTACCAAAAGAAAAATCTTTTGTTGCGGCTTGAGAGGAGACTTTTTGAGTAAGACTGATTTTTCAGCAAGATCTTCTCTAGGCTGAAATCTTATACCACTTGCATCGAAAGATACGCCAAGATATTTGAATTCTTCCATAGGAGCCAGAACAGGAATCTTTTGACCAAAAATATTTAATGAAGCTTTCTCATGATATATTAATCTTTTATTTCTACCATCTTTTAACCAGGAAAAGAGGTGTGACTTCCTGGGGTTAATAGCAAGACCGACACTGCTGGCTGACCGAGCAACCAGATCCAAAGTGCGCTGCAAGTTCTTTTCTGAGTTGGAAAGGAGTACAAGATCATCGGCAAACGCCAGAAAGGGGTACCATTCTTGATCCAGTCTGTACCCAAAGAACTCAGGGATACCGTCTACAACCTGGTCCATCACCATTAAAAAGAGCGCAGGGGACAGGGGATCCTCCTGTTGAACCCCACGAGATGGGTGGATCGGTTTCGATACAGACTTCTTAAAGCAGAGAGAAGTTCTTGCGTTATAATACGTAAATTTAAGATACTTGATAAAAGACGACGGCACACCACGCTTCTTTAAAAGACGAAAGATAGCCGAATGGCTTACGGAATCGAAAGCCTTAGCGAAATCTAAAAGGCACCCAACAAGGGGATGAATATTCTTCTTTGCATCCACACAAACATCATTAAGGATTTTTAAGCTTTTAGCAATGCCGTCGAAAGGTTGAAACCCAAATTGTAACGGTGAAAACTCCAAACAGTTGGCGAGTCTTGACGCAAGAATTTTATGAAACTGCCGTAAAAGCACAGACGCAATAGAAATTGGCCGAAGCTCTGAAGGAGAACGAACATTGGAGCCTTTAGGAATAAAAATGGTGCGACTATCAAGAATGAAGTCCGGAACCCAGCTCAGCGCCATCCACAGGGTGAATAGCTATAATATATATTTATTTAACAGAAAAAAATATACATGTGCAGTTTTTCCACACGGAAGGCACTGCTGAACCCTTACACACACCCCTCATGGCACACGCCAATCAGACTTGAGACGAGGCTTCAAACCCTTAGCATGAGTTGTCATGGACTGATGAGTTCGCCATATTTTATGGTTCAAGGATAAAATTCGGGCAGCTATTATTTTAAAGTCTGATTTACTAAGACCCCCAGTGGGGTACCTTCTTCAGGTATTCAGGGGGAGTCACGCACCCCGGGCACGAGTGATCTTTTTTCTTCTTTTTTTTTCTTCTCGTTTTTTTCCTTTTTTTTTTTTTCCACTTTTGGGTAATTTACCTTTTTTTCCACTGCCAATAAGTTCTTGGTATGTTTTTTTTTTGCTTTGTTTGTTTGTCTTTTATTTTTCATTTCCAATAAGTCCTTGGTCCATTGTTTTGTTGTTAAAAAAAAAAAAAAAAAAAAAAAAAAAAAAAAAAAACCAAAAAAATTAAAAAATTTTTGAAAAGAAAAAAAAAAATTCTACCACTCACCTTGTTATACTAATATACTTTTGTTGTGTTCTGACTCACCCCTTCTTTTTCTGTGTTGGTTGTTATTAAAAAAATAGAAAAACTGTAAAAAAAAATAATAAAATTAAATAAAAGGCAACAAAAAATAAATATACTAACTAATAATCCATTAACCAAGTTAAGTCAGGTGTTGATGTGGCGCTGGCTATTGGGGCAATGATTTTGGTGAGGGTGCCACGGTAGTCTAGCCTTGGGATCACACTGGGAGACTGGTGCCCTTGGTGAAGGTGAGACAACGGTGACTACTCGAACGAGAAACACCGGACTAACACGACTACCACATGTGATGCCTGAACTGGGTCGGCGACCTGGTAGCTGGTGAGTGGTTATGGGTGTCCCAGAGAGGATTCTTAAAAACCCTTTGCGTTTGTGTGTTGGAAGAAACACTCACCCCTTTTTCCTTTTTTCTCTTATTATGACGACAAATATTGGTATTTCGAAAAATGCGTCTGGCTCGGGCCAAGCTATTGGAAATTCAAATGTGAAATCTTGGGCGGAAAGAATAAAAGAGTTTTCTTCCACCCTTAATGAAAATAATGTATTCCTCAATTCCGAGGCAAGATTTTTTGTGCTAAGGAGGAATGAAGGAGATTTCTTACGAACATCTCCATTTTGGATCCAAAAGGCGCTACAATCTATCATGGGTGATCCAAAATCCGTAAAGAAATTAAAATCAGGTGAGTTATTGGTTGAGGTAGAAAGTCAGAAACAAGCTAATAATCTCAAGAAATGTACCCGATTCGGAGACATACCTGTTACTGTTAGTCCACATACAACATTAAATATTTGCCGTGGTGTCATATCAGAATCAGATCTTCAATTTATCCCAGAGGCTGAAATTCTAGACAACCTTAAAGACCAAAAAGTAATTGCAGTGAAACGTATTTCCATTTTTCGTGACAACAAGCCCATCCCAACAAAACACATTATTCTAACAATAGACTCTCCTAATCTACCACGCTCGATAAAAGCTGGTTACCTTGAATGCCCAATCAGATAATACATTCCAAATCCGCTACGCTGCTTCAATTGCCAACGGTTTGGCCATTCTAAGACTTCATGCCGTGGAAAACAAACATGTGCTCGTTGTAGTGCCATTGGCCATGACAGTGAAAATTGCGAAGCCCCGACCTGTTGTGTTAATTGTAAAAAAGATCACCCATCTTACTCAAAGTCCTGTGAAAAATGGAGAACTGAAAAGGAAATTCAAACTGTTAAAACAAAACAAAATATATCATATCCCGAAGCAAGGAAAATTGTAGAATCACGAACCCCTACCATAAGAAAATCATATGCTGCTGCCATAGTTACCAAAAAAACTTATCAATCTATTGCAATCCAAACAGACACTCTCCTGAATACTAGCTCTCCAATCGAAACTACGTTAAACAATTCTTAAAACTTACAATCCAAACCAAATCACGCTTCTAACTCTTCACAGTCCTCTTCATCAAAATCAAGTAATTTAAAGAAAACTCCACAAATTGCTAAAAGCTTCTTATCTGGCAAAAGTCATAATTCTACCTCTCTTAAACATTCTAACTCACCCTCTCGACTCAATATCATTAAAAAAAAGAAACTAACAAAATTGCCCACTTCGACTCCAAATAAAAATAATAAAGTTAACCCTAAAAAACAAGATGATACGATCAGCCTTCATCCTTCTGATAGGGAGGATGGTATGTCTACTGCATCAGAGGACATTGACGTGGATGTTATAATCTAAAAATAAAAAAAATCATGACTAAATTCATTTCATGGAATTGCCGAGGTTTTATGAATAAACGAGATGAAATCAGAGATATTATCTCTGATCATCGACCTATCTGCTTCGCCTTTCAAGAAACGTACTTAAGACAAAAGGATAATGTTAAAATCCGTGGCTATCAGTGTTTTAGAAAAGATTTTACACATTCTGACAGAGCTACAGGTGGTGTAGCTCTTTTAATTTCTAATAATGTTCCACACTCTAATATCATATTAAATACAGACATCCAGGCCATTGCTGTTCAGATCCATATACACATACTTATCACCATCTGCACTGTTTATTTGCCGCCAAATATCACTGTTCGACAATGTGACCTCAATAGGCTTCTTTTGCAACTTCCAACACCTTTTGTAATTCTTGGTGATTTCAACGGACACAATCTACTTTGGGGTAGTCCTGATGTTAATCCTCGGGGACAAATCATTGAAGACCTAATTACTGACCATAATTTATGTATTTTAAATAATGGTGAAAATACATATTTTCATGAACCTTCTAGAACTTTTCATGCAATAGACCTGGCCATTTGCTCTCCTATTCTTTATCCATATTTTAATTTCTTTGTTAGTAACGACCTTCGTAATAGTGACCATTTTCCTCTATTTTTATCTTTTTATAATTTTAATGATCATCATCCTACAAATCAACATTATATTTATGACAAGGCCAACTGGGCTACTTTCACTATAAATGCAACTATCACATACGAAATGACTGAGGGTGATATCAACAGAGCAATCACTGAAGTCACAAATTGTATTATAAGTGCAGCCGATATTGCTATTCCAAAATCCTCTGGACGTCTCAGTAAACATTCAAAGCCATGGTGGAATGATGAATGCAACAATGCAAAAAGACAGCAACAAAAAGCTTGGGGAATTTTTAGGAGGTACCCAACTACTGCGAATTATATCGCATTCAAAAAAGCAAGGGCAGCCGCACGAAGAATCCGCAGAATCTCCCAAAGAAATTCCTGGATAAAATGTGTCCAGTATTACCTCCAATGTAAGCAGTAAACAGCTTTGGCATCGTGTCAAGAAAGCAATGGGAATATATTCTAATCAAAGTATTTCATTTTTAAAAGATAATGGCCAAACTATAACTTCTACTAAAAATATTGCAAACACCATTGGTAAAACTTTATCTCATATCTCCAGCTCTAATTCATATTCCGAACCTTTTTTGTCTCATAAACGTAATTCTGAACGATCATCAATCAATTTTCACTCCCGCTCTTCACCAGACTACAATAGACCTTTTACAGAAAATGAATTAAAAAATGGTTTGAAACATTGCCATAACTCTGCTCCCGGACCCGATGGTGTTACCTACATTATGATTAAACATTTATCTAAACAGTCTATTAAAAATCTCCTTCATCTTTACAATAGAATCTGGACTGAAAATATATTCCCTGTTGCTTGGCACGATGCTATTGTAATTCCTTTTCCTAAGCCAGGCAAAGATGCTACTGACCCAAAAAATTACAGGCCCATTGCTCTTACAAGCTGTCTATGTAAACTACTTGAAAAAATGGTAAATACTAGATTAGTTTTTATTCTCGAAAGAAATAATTTGATTTCTCCATGGCAAAGTGGTTTTCGACGGGGCCGTTCTACGGTTGACAATATTTTATTATTAGAGACAAATATTCGCAAAGCTAATGTGAGACGTAACCATTTGGTGTCGATTTTTTTCGATATAGAAAAAGCTTACGACAAAACATGGCGCTATGGTGTTTTAAAAGATCTTTTTAATCTGGACTTTCGAGGAAATCTCCCCATTTTCATTCAAAACTTCTTAAGAGTCAGACGCTTTAGGGTTCGAATAGGATCAGTTTATTCAGATTTCTATTTCCAGGAGGAGGGTGTGCCTCAAGGCAGTGTTCTGAGCGTCACACTTTTTTCTTTGAAAATAAATGATATACTAAAACAATTACCACAATCTGTAAATGGAAGTTTATATGTTGACGACCTGCAAATTTCTTGCCAGGGGAATGACATGCGTTTCATTGAACGCCAATTGCAACTTGCCATCAAGAATATCATCCACTGGACAAACAAAAACGGTTTTACATTTTCTACTGACAAAACACAGTGTGTGCATTTTTGCCGCAAACGAGGGCTTCATCCTGACCCAGAAATTTTTATGAACAACAGGCCAATTTCAGTTGTTGACACTGCTCGTTTTTTGGGTGTTATTTTTGACAATAAATTGAATTTTAAACCACATATTTTACACTTAAGAATTAAATGTGACAAAGCTCTTAATATTCTAAAAGTCCTTTCTAATACTTCTTGGGGTGCCGATCGTCCATCTCTCCTGAAAATATATAGAGCTGCTATTCGGTCTAAAATTGATTATGCCTGCCATGTTTATGGATCAGCACCCGATTCTTACCTGAAGAGACTTGACACAACGCATCATAGTGCACTTAGAATTTGTTCAGGAGCCTTCCGTACTACGCCCGTCTTTAGTTTATATGCTGAATGTGTGGAAACTTCTCTCACTGACATCAGACAAAGACTTTCATGTGAATTGTACTTTCGCATCCTCTCACATCCTAATCATCCACTTCATTCACTTTTAAATAGTAACGATCATAATCTTTATGTGAATCGCCCATCTTGCATCCCACATTTCACTCTTAGAATTAAGAACTTTCTTGCTGGCACCTCTCATATTCATACAAAAGTTCGTCCTCGGTCTCTTTTAAACGTGACACCTTGGAATTTCCAGGTTATTTCTTGTCTTCATCCATTCAATGGGTTTGACAAATCTAACACAGATGCTTCTATTTTTCAGTCCCTTTACTTATCTCATCGCTCCCATTATAAGGACTACGTCGATATTTTTACTGACGGATCAAAGACCACTAATAAAGTCGGCTGTGGTGTTGTCATTGGTAACACCACTTTTAGCTATCAACTGCCTAACTCCTTTTCCATTTTCTCTGCAGAGTTTTTAGCTATTGAGGTTGCCCTTAATTTTATTTCATCTCATCCAAATCGTAAATTCATTATATATACAGACTCAAAGAGTGTTCTTGATTCTCTTTCATCTACCTCTTGTAATCCATCCTTCACTTCAATTTTAAAAACTTACAACGACCTTCTGAAAAAGGGATTTGACATCTTTTTTTGCTGGGTTCCTGGTCATGTTGGCATCGAAAGCAATGAAGCAGCAGACAAAGCCGCAAGGCAGGCTTCTATTCTTTTAAACTGTCCTGTACCATACAATGATATGAAGCACACACTTAAAACCTATCTTAAAAATATTTGGCAAAGGGAGTGGAATAACCAAACCAATAACAAATTGCAAGAAATAAAACCTGAAATTTTAATCTGGCCTACACTCACCTCCAGAAAATGTGATGTCATTATTACTAGACTAAGAATCGGGCATTTAAGACTCACACATAAATATTTATTGCTTGGGGAACAACAACCTGATTGTCCGAAATGTCATTATAGTGCACTAACCATTCGCCATATTCTCACCGACTGCCCTTGCCTTCGTCATCTATATCGACATCATTTTAATTCATCTTCACCCAATCTGACAAGCCTTTTAGGTGCAAATCCTCATTATCACTTGACAAATTTTTTGAACGAGGCTGGTTTTTACTTTGACATCTAATTTTATTGTTTACAATGTTCATCCTTTTTTACATCTGTTTGTTATTGTATACACTGTTTTTATTATTTTTGATTTTATCTTGTATGTATTTTTGTTTCTTATTTTTAATGTGTTTTTTTAATGACAATCTGGATGGGTGAACCCATCCAGAAGCTGTTTTTTATCTTTTTAAATTTTTGTGTGGCGCAGCATGTCCAAATATGGACCTTGCGCCAATAAAAGTTAATCAACCAACCAACCAACCTGATTTACTAAGAACATTTTTCACTAAGTCTTTAAAAGTTTCTTTAGCAGCGGCACCTCTCCAGTTATAGGTAACAGAAGAAAGTACGGCACCCTTGGGGCGAAGAGGAGAGATCTGATTTAAAAGTTCATTATATTTTGTAAGTTTACTTTGATGTGCTGAAGACAGAGAGAACTGATCATTAATAATTTGCACGTCTATTATATATGAGATTTCTTTGCCGTAGGCAACAATATCTGGTTTTAACGTTTTGTCATCCTTAGTTTTAAAGATAGGTTCGATATTAACAGTATAACCTTTATTATCTAATGATCTAGCCACATACTTGACTATATTGTTGTGACGGTTTATCCTAGATGAGTGAGTAGCGTAACAACGTTGTAATACATGATTCAGAGTCTCACGTTCAGAGCATCCTCTAGAACACTGCACGTGTTCAAAACCAGGGAGCTTCCTCCCTCGTCTGACACGTGCTTTACAAAAAAGGCAATTGTAACGGATATGGACCGAATTGATATAGTCTTTCCCTGATAAGACAGCTGCCATCAGAGACCCACTGGTTGGTAGATGGAACAGCACTAGACTGTCTAAGACCTATACCATCACACATAGAATAGAGTTTATTCTTGAAAAATTTGTAAATCTTGTTATTTGAATCCAAATATGTGCGATCGCTGGTTCTTAAATAGCACCTAAATTTGTCTTTGTTGTCAGATCTTCTCCTCAGGGCTAACATCGGGATGAAGTACCTCAAAGAGGTAACTCCAAGCCCTCCGTCAGCCACTGAGGAGTAGACAGCAGCATCGGGAAAGTCCTTGGGGAGATGAAGGATGCTTTTAATGAATGCCCTAATTGTTTTATCATATCCTCTGAGCCTTCCTAATTGTATACGTTCAAAGACTAGTTGATGGAAAAACTGTGGTATAAACATAGTCTTCAAGAAATATAGTTTCTGTTGGGGCTTCAGCGGAGCGGTCTTCAAAGCTTGTAGCCCCTTTTCCAGCGGGATCTTAGAGCCAGAAAGTCCATTGGGCGTAAACAAAACTCCCAAGTACTTAAATTCATCACTGAGACATAAAGATCGTAATAACTGGGAGTTAATATAAAATTTTGCGTCTTTGTCAAACAGTGCTTTTTTCATCTTTTTGCGCCCGACCCATGAAAAAGTCATGGATTTGGAGACATTAACCTCCAATCCCGTAGACACCAAAAGGTCACTAAAGGAGTCCAGGGTCTTCTGTAGATCCTTACTAGATCTTCCAAACAACATAATATCATCTGCATCATCCACAGGGTGAATAGCTATAATATATATTTATTTAACAGAAAAAAATATACATGTGCAGTTTTTCCACACGGAAGGCACTGCTGAACCCTTAACCACACCCCTCATGGCACACGCCAATCAGACTTGAGATGAGGCTTCAAACCCTTAGCATAAGTTGTCATGGACTGATGAGTTCGCCATATTTTATGGTTCAAGGGTAAAATTCGGGCAGCTATTATTTTAAAGTCTGATTTACTAAGAACATTTTTCAACAATAGGTTGAAACCCAAATTGTAACGGTGAAAACTCCAAACAGTTGGCGAGTCTTGACGCAAGAATTTTATGAAACTGCCGTAAAAGCACAGACGCAATAGAAATTGGCCGAAGCTCTGAAGGAGAACGAACATTGGAGCCTTTAGGAATAAAAATGGTGCGACTATCAAGAATGAAGTTCGGAACCCAGCTCAGCGCCATCCACAGGGTGAATAGCTATTTTCTCCATTTCAAGCTCTACACAAACACATAAGACAAAGACACAAGAAGAGAAGAAAAACTAAAAAGATGATAAAAATACACAAATCAACTAAATCATAAAAAGAAGGACAACTTGAAAAGCATTATCCCTGAGGAGGCAGGGAGCACCTAAAAAGACCCGAAGGTCGACAGAGGTCCCTAACCGACCCCAACCCGCTGCCTCACACTACGGGTCGTAGATGTCAAATGCATGTATCTCTGGAACGTGGTGGCAGTCGACTCGACAACACGAGCGGCAAGAACCTTAAAATCTTTCACGCCTATGGTTCCCAACCTTAAAAGCGACTCAGCACTATCTTGCGACCAGATACCCCTCCAGTTTAAAGTGCAGGAAGTTACAAGAACTTCCGGGGTATCCGTAAGAGAGCGGATTGTACTCAGGAGGGCACCGGAGGAATATTTTTGCACTTTTCGGTTGTGCGCCTCCCGAAGATCAATTCCGTCCCCCACGACCTGAGCATCAATAACAATTGATAATCCGTTTTTGATGGCCACAAGATCAGGCTTGAGCACCCCCGAGCTTAGCCTATATATCGGCTCGAGAGTGGCTTCGAACCCACGCTGCTCAAGGGAGCGCTGTAAGTAGGACACGATCTTATTGTGCCTCTGAATCCTTGAGCCATGGGTTCTAAAACATTGCTGTATAGCATGGTTGGGCGTCTCAAGAGCAGCACACCCGGCTCGACAAGATCTTATTTTCTCTGGGCGGCCTCTTGAGGTTCGACATCTGGTCGGCAGCGCATTTATTCGAGCCTTTATACAACGTATGTAATTCCGACCAGTTAACATGGATGTCCCATCGCTGATCCAAGTGTGCGCATACGGCACCTTGGATGCTTTCTTCAGAGCCAATCCATCGACGGCCCCATATAGGCGTGAGGCCCACATGCAACGCTCGCGATACGCCGAATTGATCTCAATATCTTGATATCTATTGAGTTGGCGACACCTCGAGATGGATGAATATATAAAAGAAGTTAGGCCGCAAGCGGCCGTTCCTTCGGATGAAAATGGGCGATTATCATGGGATGGATATGCTGTATGTATATTTACAGATGAGAAATGGTTATTTACAGATGAAGTAAATGTTGATGAGAGATTTGTATGAGCCAATGATTTTATAAAAGTCTCGAGGCGCGCTATTCTCATCCTGGGCATTGCCCACCTTAACGATGGGATACCCAGACCACCATCCTGTACCGCGGCGTGCATGTAAGCGATAGGAACATCCGCTGGCAGGTCTAACCATCGTCTAACATACCTCCTTACCAGGATGTCCGCCCTCCTGAGGTTTCCGATGTTGGATTTCCCCAGTACTAACTCGTGATAGACACCTGGTAAGAGGTGACTCCGGAGGGCATACAGCCTCTGCTGAGGTTTGTACGGAGCCTTAGTTAGAGCCTCCAGCTTCCCACTTAGGGACTCCACAAGGTTTACCTTGGCCCTCCCTTCGCTGGTAAAGGTGACACCGAGATACTTGAACCCCTCTACGACCCCAAGAGATCGCAGAGGTGTGCCACGAAGGAGGAAAGGGGTCGAAACCACCTTAACCTTCTTCTCTTTACCAGAGGGGACAATGCTAATGGTGAAGGACTTCAGAAAGTTAACCTTCAGACCAAGGCCTTGCAGAGTTTCGAGAGACACATTAAGTAATTCCTGGAGACCCCTCTGTGTTTCGGCAAACAACAGGAGGTCATCAGCATAGGCAGCAGCATTTAAAAGCCGCCCACCTACGGGAACACCAATATACCCAGGCAAGGACCTGAGCAGCACATCGATCGCCATATTAAAGAGCAGGGGGGATAGTGGGTCCCCCTGTCTGACCCCAGCAGATGGATGAATTGGGTCAGAACACCCGTCCGAGAACTGGAGGTAAGTACTAGCCCGTTCGTACATATTTCCCACTAAATTGATCAGATGCATTGGCATTTTAAAGACCCCCAGAACTCTCAGAAGTGCCTCATGGGCGATCGAATCGAACGCCTTTTGTAGGTCGACGGAAGCCACGAAAACCGACCGAATCTCGGCCCTTCGCCCCGAGAGGATCAGGTCCAAGACCGTCGTGTTCTCGAGACAACCATCGACCGGCCTAAAGCCTTTTTGACGTTCGTCCAGCACAATTTTGCTGCTCACTCTCCTTGCTATGATCTTAGTAAAGGTCCTCACCATACAATTGCTAATGGTAATTGGTCTCAGTTCCCCAGGACTATCAGGTTTGTTTACCTTAGGAATGAAGACTGTCCTGGCTGATGTCCATTCACCAGGAATTTGACCACACCACAGGACGAGGTTGAAGATTTTTGTTAGACTAACCCAGTTAACCCCTTTTAATATCCTGGGTGTGACCTTGTCCGGGCCAGCAGCCGACGAGTTAAGAGAGTCATAATTACTCCCGCCGTTTACCCGCGCTTGTCTCGAAGAAGATTATTGCACTTCCTCAATTATATAACTCAGAAACAAGGAAGATATATGATGAACCTCCCAAACCAGTAGAAAAATTTCTCCGGCGGCCGGCACGAACCACCGGATACCGCCAGCGGAAACCAGCACACCAATTTTACGCCGTCGCGATTAGAAGTGTACATTAATGCATTCGCTGTATCATGCGGAAGGTAGAGCACATCCTCCTTAATGAACTTTCTGATAATGCGATGTAAACAGTCCGAGTCCAACCGACACTCTGTAGAAAGGAATATTGGAAAATATTCTAGAAATTACGATGTTTTTGACGGCCCAAAGCCTCTGCTGAGGCTTCAACGGAGCTTTCTTAAGGTAATTTAAAACCACAGCATCCAGGTTATGAGGAGAGTATATACCGTGACTATTAAAGGACACACCCATATAAGAAAACAAGTTGTCTTCGAGAAGTCGCCCCTCTTTTCGTGTTATGGGGAGGGATGATCACTCCATTTTTAGTTCAGAAATCCTTGCAGTCAATGGTAGGTGAACTAAAAAGTATCAAAAAGCTTCGCTCAGGAGAGTTTTTGATTGAGGTGGCAAACAGTGCATTTTCTTAAATTTTTAGCTTGTTTACAAATTTTGGAAATATACCTATAACGGCAATTGCCCACAGAACTTTAAATACTAGGCGTGGAGTGATCTCTGAAACTGACCTGCAGTATGTATCTGAAATAGAAATCCTGGAAAATATTAAAGAACAAAACATTGTTGCTGTTCGCCGGATCTCTATTTTTCGAAAGGGTAAACAAATTGCCATAAAAGATTTAATTCTTACAATCGATTCACCGCAACTTCCAAAACAAATAAAAGCAGGATATCTAAAATGCCCTATTAGACCATATGTTCCAAATCCCCTGCGATGCTTTAAATGTCAGCGTTTCGGCCTCTCGATGACCTCTTGCCGTGGAAATATTACATGGGCTCGCTGCAGTGCAGTGGGCCATGACAGTAAAATTTGCGAAGCTCCTGTCTGCTGCATTAATTGACAAAGATCAGCCAGCATATTCGAAAGTATGTGATAAGTGGAAAATAGAAAGAGATCAAAATTGTCAAAATAAAAGAAAATATCTCGTACCCTCAAGCACGAAAAATAGAATCCAAGGACCCCTGCCATTGGTAAATCTTACGCAGCCGTCACTTCAAACAAAGAGACTTATCGTACAATAGAAAAAGACTGAAGGCCTCAGCTATACCAGCCAACCAACTACTACTATACAAAATGATACAATACAGTCAAAATCTAATCAAACTCCCCACTCTTCAGAGTTGTCCTTAACTAAACCTACAGTTCCCAAGACAGTCAGCCCCCAGGGGGGTACCTTCTTCAGGTATTCAGGGGGAGTCACGCCCCCCGGGCCCGAGTGATCTTTCTTTCTCTCCCTTTTTTTTTTTTTTTTTTTTTTTTTTTGTCCTTCTACCTTCCTTTCTTTTATTTCTTTTAATTTTATTTTATTTTGGCATTTTTTCTTGCTTTTTTGTCCTTGTATTTTTGGTTTTTACTGCCATTAAGCTCTTGGTACTTGTTCTTGTTTATTGTTCTTGTAAAAAAAAAAAAAATGAAAAAAAAATAAAAAATTTGAAAAACTTACAAAAAAATGAAACAACTAACCTTTTTCGTTTCTACTTACCCTGTTTGTTTTTAATCACATTTATTTTTTGGTCTTGTTCTTCTTGGTTCTACTAAAAATACGTAATTTCTAATACATTAACTAAGCTGAGATCGGTGTAGATGTGGCGCTGGTTATTGGGTTGGCGATTTGGCGAGGGTCTCACGGTAGTCTAGCCTTGGGAGCACACTGGGAGACTGGTGCCCTTGGTGAAGGTGAGACAACGGTGACTACTCTAACGAGAAACACCGGACTAACACGACTACCACATGTGATTCTCAATCTCGGTCGACGGTCTGGTAGCTGGTGAGTGGTTATGGGTGTCCCAGGGAGCGATTCTGAAAACCCTTTGCTTTTCCGTCTGTTCAAGAAACGGGCTGACTTGTAGGACTAAGGAAACCCTCGACCTTTTTTTCTTATCTCAATATGGCGACAACTAAAGGTAATACGAATAATGCGTCTGGCTCGGGCCAAGCTATTAAATGCTCAAATGCTAATTCATGGGCAGAAAGAATGGAAGAATTTTCTTCGACTATTAGTGAGAATAATATTTTTGTGGATGGTTCTGATGCACGTTTTTTTGTTATCAAAAGGACTGAGGGAGACTTTTCAAAAACTTCCCCGTTCTTAATCCAGAAAGTGATACAATCAATTGCAGGTGAACCGAAATCTATCAAGAAACTTCGCACTGGTGAGCTTTTAATTGAAGTTCTAAATCATAAGCAAGGGAAAAATTTAAGACTCTGCAATATTCTACAACTTTGCAATATTCCAGTTACTACAACCTTACACCGAACACTAAACACTAGCCGTGGAGTAATATCTGAAGCCGATTTGCAATATGTCCCCGATTCTAAAATTCTTGAAAATCTTAAAGAACAGAAAGTAATTGCAGTCCGTCGCATATCTATTTACCGTGACAATAGACAGATACCTACTAAACACTTAATACTGACTTTTGATTCACCTACTCTCCCACGCTCAATTAAAGCAGGTTATCTAGAGTGTAAAATCAGACCATACATCCCAAATCCTTTACGTTGTTTCAATTGTCAACGCTTTCGCCACTCCAAAACCGCCTGCCGTGGAAATCTCACAAGTGCTCGCTGCAGTGCAGTGGGCCATGATAGTCAAAACTGTGAAGAACCAGTCTGCTGCATAAGTTGTAAAAAAGACCATCCAGCATACTCTAAATCCGGTGAGAAGTGGAAAAGTGAAAAAGAGATTCAGACTATAAGAACAAAAGAAAACATTTCGTATTATGAAGCTAAAAAAATTGTTGAATCGAGAACACCTATTATTGGAAAATCATATGCTGCTGCACCTTCCACCAAAAAAACGTCTAGAACAATAGCTACACAAACCGCCTCTTTAAACAATACCAGCTCTCCGGTTGAAACTGTCTTAAGTAATTCTCCAAAAATGCAACCTAAGCCTATTCAGGCTTCAAATTCTACGCAGTCTTCTAATACTATTCCAATGGAAACAGGTCAAATCAATTCCTTAAATCTACAAACCAAACCAAGTCAGACATCTACCTCCACACAGTCTTCTTTATCTAAACCAACAAATTCTAAAAAATCTAAATCAGTACCAAAAACTGTTCTGTATGACAGGGGACATTCCTCAGTCTCCCTAAAAAATTCTAATTCACCCTTGCATCCCCATATCATTAAGAAAAAGAGAATTGCAAAATTGCCCACTCCACATTCAAAAAAAACAAAAAAAATAAATCTTACAAAACAACAGGACTTAATAAGCCTTCATCCTTCTGATGGGGAAGGTATGTCTACCGCATCAGAGGATAATGACGTGGATGTTTTAATCTAAAACAAAAAATCATAATGACTAATTTCATTTCATGGAATTGCCGAGGTTTTACAAATAAACGAGATGAAATCAGAGAGATAATTTCTGATCATCGACCCATTTGCTTTGCCTTTCAAGAGACCTACTTAAATCAAAATGATAATGTAAAAATTCGTGGCTATAACTGTTTTAGAAAAGACTTTATTCATTCTGACAGGGCTACAGGTGGTGTAGCTCTTCTTATTTCTAATAATGTACCTCACAGTAATATTTCTTTAAATACTAATATCCAAGCTGTAGCAGTCCAGGTCCATATTCACATGCTTGTCACTGTTTGCAATATCTATGTACCCCCAAATATGACTCTCAGTCCCCATGATCTCAATAACCTTGTTTTGCAGTTGCCAACTCCTTTTGTGTTTCTTGGTGACTTTAATGGGCACAATCCACTTTGGGGTAGTCCCAACACTAATCAGCGTGGTCAAGTTATTGAGGATTTTGTCACAGATAATAATCTATGTATTTTAAATAATGGTGACAATACATACTTTCATGAACCTTCCAGAACTTTCCATGCAATAGACCTAGCCATTTGCTCACCTACTCTGTATCCATATTTTAATTTCTTCATAAGTAACAATCTACATAATAGTGATCATTTTCCTCTATTTTTATCATTTTATAATTTTAATGAACGTCAACCTGGAAACCCGCATTATATTTATGACAAGGCCGATTGGACTGCCTTAACTACTAATGCTGTAATTATGTATGACATGATTGGAGGTGATATTAACAAGGCTGTTACTGATGTGACTAATTGTATCATAAACTCTGCTAACATTTCTATTCCAAAATCTTCTGGCTGCCACAATAAACACTCAAAGCCCTGGTGGAATGAAGAATGCTACAAAAAGAAAGCAACAAAATCATGGGGGATTTTTAGGCGGTACCCTATCACTGCCAACTACATTGCATTCAAGAAAGCAAGAGCAAATACTCGAAGAATTCGTAGAAAATCACAAAAGGATTCCTGGGTTAAATATGTTTCCAGCATTACCTCCAATATAAGCAGCAAACTACTTTGGCATCGTGTCAAGAAAGCAATGGGAATTTATTCTACTGAAAGTATTTCTTTTTTAAAATATAATGGCCAAACTATAACTTCTACTAAAAATATAGCAGACACCATTGGTAGATCTTTATCTGACATATTCAGTTCTAATTCCTACTTCGAACCTTTTTTGTCTTATAAACATAATTCTGAACGTTCATCAAATAATTTTCACTCCCGTTCTTCACCAGAGTACAATAGTTCTTTTACTGAAAATGAATTACAAAATAGTTTGAAAAATTATCGTAACTCGACGGTGTTACCTACATTATGATTAAACATTTATCAAAACTGTCTCTTAAAAATCTCCTTCATCTTTACAATAGGATCTGGACTGAAAATATTTTCCCTGTTGCTTGGCACGATGCTATTGTCATTCCTTTTCCAAAACCAGGTAAAGATGCTACTGACCCAAAAAATTACAGGCCCATTGCTCTTACAAAGCTGTCCCTGTAAATTACTCGAAAAAATGGTAAATACTAGATTGGTTTTTATTCTTGAAAAAAATAATTTGATTTCTCCATGGCAAAGTGGTTTCCAACGAGGCCGTTCTACGGTTGACAATATTTTATTATTAGAGACTTATATCCGCAAAGCTAATGTGAGACGTAACCATTTGGTGTCAATTTTTTTCGATATAGAAAAAGCTTATGACAAGACATGGCGCAATGGTATTTTAAAAGATCTTTTTAATTTGGACTTCAGGGGGAATCTTCCTATTTTTATTGAAAATTTTTTAAGGATCAGACGCTTCCAAGTTCGTATTGGATCAGTTCTTTCAGATTTTTATTTTCAGGAAGAAGGTGTACCTCAAGGCAGTGTCTTGAGTGTTACACTCTTCTCTTTAAAAATTAATGACATCCTCAAAGAAATTCCACGACGTGTCCACGGCAGCCTATATTTTGACGACCTGCGCTTCATTGAACGCCAATTACAACTTGCCATCAAGAATATCATTAAATGGACTAATAAAACCCCCAGGGGGATACCTTCTTCAGGTATTCAGGGGGTGTCACGTACCCCGGGCCCGAGTGATCTTTTCTTTTCTCTCTTTTTTTTTTTCCTTTTTCCTCAAGGGGAATACCTCCTTTAGGTATTCTGGGGGTGTCACGAACCCCGGGCCTGAGTGATCTTTTCTTTTCCCCTTCCTTTTATTTTATTTTATTTTTTTTGCTGCCAAAGTTCATGGTCTTTGTTTTTTATTTTACGTTTTTTGCCAATCAGCGCTTGGTCTTTTCTTGTTTTTTTACTCTTGGGTTTTGTTTTTCTTTTTCTGATGTCAAAAAGTTATTGGTCCATTGTTTCGTTGTTCTTTAAAACAAAAACTCTAAAAAATAAAAATAAAAATCCTTCTAAAAAGCACAAAAATATTATACCACTCACCTTTTTTTACTAACATTTGTTATGTTCTGACTCACCTCGTTTTTTCTATGTTGGCTGTTTAAAAAAAAAAATATTGATTTTTAAAGTTTTTTTTTTTTTTTAAACCATTAATACATTAACCAAGTAAAGTCCGGTGTAGGTGTGGCGCTGGCTATTGGGGCAAAGATTTTGGCGATGGTTCCACGGCAGTCTAGCCTTGGGATCACACTGGGAGACTGGTGCCCTTAGTGAAGGTGAGACAACGGTGACTACTCGAACGAGAAACACCGGACTAACACGACTGCCACATGTGGTGCCTGAACTGGGTCGGCGACCTGGTAGCTGGTGAGTGGTTATGGGTGTCCCAGAGAGGATTCTTAGGAACCCTTTGCGTTTGTGTGTTGGAAGAAACACTCGCCCCTTTCTTTCTCTTTCTCTTAATATGGCTACAAATATAGGAATTACGAATAATGCGTCTGGCTCGGGCCAAGCTAGTGGAAATTCAAATGCGAAAACTTGGGCGGATAGAATGGAAGAGTTTACTTCTACTCTGACTGAGAACAATGTGTTCATGAATTGTGAAGCTCGTTTTTTCGTTGTGAAAAGAAAGGAAGGAGATTTCTTTAAGACTTCTCCTTTTCTAATTCAGAAGTCATTGCAATCAATAATGGGTGATCCCAAATCTGTTAAAAAGCTCAAATCTGGTGAAATACTAATTGAAGTGGAAAACAACAAGCAAGCTAATAACCTAAAAAAATGTACTCAATTCGCCAATATTCCAGTCACTGTAAGTATACACAGAACGCTGAATACCTGTCGTGGTGTGATTTCTGAACGAGATCTACAATATATTCCAGAAAGTGAAATACTCGAGAATTTAAAAGACCAAAGAGTTATTGCAGTTAAACGAATTTTAATCTTCCGTGATAATAAGCCGGTTCCCACCACACATATAATTTTGACAATAGACTCCCCTAAACTGCCACAATCAATAAAAGCTGGTTATCTTGAATGCCCTATCAGACAATATATTCCAAATCCTCTACGTTGTTTCTACTGTCAAAGATTTGGCCACTCCAAAACCTCATGCCGGGGAAAACTAACATGTGCTCGCTGTGGTGTAGTAGGCCATGACAATTAAAAATGTGAAGAACCAGTTAGTTGTATCAATTGTAAAGGAGATCACCCATCTTACTCAAAAGCATGTGAAAAATGGAAATTGGAAAAAGAAATACAAACTACTAAAACAAAACAGAATATATCATACCCAGAAGCTAGGAAAATCGTTGAATCTAGAGCCCCTACTGTCGGAAAATCATATGCTGCTGTTACTTCAATAAAAAAAAAAAAACATATAAAACTATAGCTATACAAACAGAATGCCAAAACAATACCTGCATTCCCAAGTGAAACCATACAAATCAGTTCTTCAAACCCACCAACAAAACCTAGTCAATCATCCACCTCCACACAGCCCTTACTCTCTAAACCACCTACCTCCAAGAAATCCCCACAAATTGCAAAAAACATATTGTCTGACAGAGGACATACCTCTGGCTCTCTAAAACATTCCAACTCACCTTCCCGTCACAATATTATTAAAAAAAAGAAAATTCTAAAATTACCTGCCACTAACTCAAATAAGACATCTAAAATAACTCCTGCAAAACAAAATGACATAATCAGTCTCCATCCTCCTGATGCTGAGGATAATATGTCCACTGCATCAGAAGATAATGACGTGGATGTTCTCATCTAAAAATACAAAAAATCATGACTACTTTCATTTCTTGGAATTGCCGAGGTTTTATAAATAAACGAGATGAAATCAGAGAAATAATTTCTGATCATCGACCAATTTGTTTTGCTTTTCAAGAGACTTATTTAAGACAACGTGATAATACTAAATTTCGTGGCTATAACTGTTTCAGAAAAGATTTTACCCAATCTGACAGAGCTACAGGTGGAGTAGCTCTTCTAATTTCTAATTATGCTCCTCACACTAATATCACTTTAAATACTGATCTCCAAGCTGTTACCGTTCAGCTCCATATCCACATGCTTGTCACTGTCTGCACTATTTATTTACCACCAAATATTGACTCTTTATCCTCGTGATCTTAATAACCTTATTTTACAGCTGCCAACCCCATATGTCATACTTGGTGATTTAAATGGACACAGTCCACTCTGGGGTAGTCCAGACATTAATCCACGTGGACAAATTATTGAAGATTTTATCACAGACAATAACTTATGTATTCTAAATAATGGAGATAATACATATTTCCATGAACCTTCCAGGACATTTCATGCAATAAATCTTGCGATCTGCTCTCCCAATCTGTATCCATATTTTAATTTCTTTGTGAGTAACGATCTACATAGTAGTGACCACTTTGATCTCTTTTTATCTTTTTATAACTTTAGTGAGAATCGTCCAGGATATTCACATTTTATTTATGGCAGAGCTGATTGCACTACCTTTACCATTAATGCTGCCATTACACATGAAATGGTTCAGGGTGATATCAATAAGGCAGTAACTAATGTCACTAGCTGCATTATAAAGGCTGCTAATGTCTCTATTCCACAATCTACAGGCCGTCTCTCTAAACATTGTAAGCCCTAGTGGAATGAAGAGTGCAAGATTGCAAAGAAGCAACAGAAAGCATGGGGAATAGTTAGGCGGTACCCAACAACTGCCAACTAAATAGTATTTAAACAAGCAAGGGCAAGTGCACGGAGGATGCGCAGGAAATCTCAAAAAGATTCCTGGGTTAATTATGTTTCTAGCATTACCTCCAACATTAGTAGCAAACAATTATGGCATCGTGTCAAGAAAGCAATGGGTATTTATACTAATCACAGTATTTCTTTATTAAAAGTTAATGGACAAACAATCACTTCATCCAAAAATATTGCAGATACCATTGGTGGAACCTTGTCTCACATATCTAGCTCAAATTCCTATTCTAATCCATTTCTGTCGTATAAACAAAATTGTGAACGTTCAACAATAAACTTTAGATCCCGCTCATCACTTGATTACAATAGTCCTTTCACAGAAAATGAACTAAACAATAGCCTGAAACACAGTCATACCTCTGCTCCTGGACCTGATGGTATTACTTACCTTATGGTCAAACATTTATCTAAAGCATCACGTAATTACCTGCTTCATCTTTACAATAGAATCTGGACTGAACATATTTTTCCTACTGCTTGGCACGATGTTGTTGTCATTCCTTTTCCTAAACCTCTCGAAGATACTACAGACCCCAAAAATTATAGGCCCATTGCCCTCACAAGCTGTCTGTGTAAGTTGCTAGAAAAGATGGTCTATACTAGGCTTGTTTATATTTTAGAAGAGAATAACTTGATTGCACCATGGCAGAGTGGTTTCAGACGAGGCCGTTCAACAGTTGACAATATTTTATTACTGGAGACTAGCATTCGTAGAGCTAATGTGAGACGTAACCATTTGGTGTCAGTTTTTTTTTGACATGGAGAAAGCTTATGACAAGACTTGGCGATATGGTATTTTAAGAGATCTTTTTAATTTGGACTTTAGAGGAAATCTCCCTATTTTTATTCAAAACTTTTTAAGAGTCAGACGCTTTCAAATTCGCATTGGATCAGTTTATTCAGATTTTTATTTCTAGGAGGAAGGTGTGCCTCAAGGCAGTGTTTTGAGTGTTACACTTTTTTCTTTAAAAATAAATGATATTTTAAAACAATTGCCTCCAAGTGTCCATGGTAGCTTATATGTTGACGACCTGTAAATTTCTTGCCAGGGAAATGACATGCGCTTCATAGAACGCCAATTACAACTCGCTATAAACAATATCATTAAATGGACTAATAAAAATGGTTTTAAATTCTCTACTGACTAAACACAATGTGTGCATTTTTGTCGTAAACGAGGTCTTCATCCAGATCCTCATATTTTGAAGAATAACAGGCCAATTTCAGTTGTTGACACTGCCCGATTTCTGGGTGTTTTGTTTGACAGAAAATTGACGTTTATTCCACATATTTCATATTTAAGAACTAAATGTGATAAAGCACTAAATAGTTTAAAAGATCTTTCTAATTGTCATCATAGTGCACTAACCATTCGCCATATTCTCACCGACTGCCCTTGCCTTCGTCATCTGTATCGAAAACATTTTAATTCATCGTCACCCAATCTGACGAGCCTTTTAGGTGAGAACCCTCATCATCTCATGACCAATTTTTTAAAAGATGCTGGTTTTAATCATGACATCTGATTTTATATTTTACACTGTTCATCTTTTTATTATATACACTGTTCATATCCTTTTACTTCGGTTTTTATATACACTGTTTATAACTTTTTGCATCAATTTACTTTATACACTTTTTATTCTGTTTTCTATTATTTCAATATTTGTCTTTTTATATTTTATTATTTTACATATTGTTTTAATTTTCGATGTGTTTTTTACCGACCATCTGGATGAGTAAAACCCATCCAGAATCTAGTGTTTATCTTTTATACTTTTGTTTGGCGCAGCATGTCCCATCGCGGACCTTGCGCCATTAAACAGCAATCAACCAACCTGATGGAGAAAGATTGGAGATTGCAAGGATTTTGCGATCAGTTTGATCGCCGATAGTTAGCTGGAGGAGGGGAGGGGGTTGGCAAAAGAGTTACTTTATAGTTTCTAGAATAAAATAATGAATATTGACTTTTATGCTGTAGATGATGAAAGAATGAAAACGCTAATTTTCCTGCCAAAATGGGGAGATTTGAAATCTCTACACAACTGCTTTAGAAATAATCTGCAGACTTAAAAAAGTTCGACGTACTTCTCGTATTTTCTGTTATGGGACACTTGTCATGTATATTGAAAACTTTGAGCAATAAAAATAGAAAGGAAAATATGCATTCTTATCTAATAGGCCACAATCATTTAGACCCTCAACCAAAAATTGTGCCATCAGACTTCTCAAATGAGGAGAATCAACTAGTATAAATATCTTGCATTAAAATTCTGTGTCGACGATCCGTCAAAAAAATTTACGTTGGGCACAACAAAACACCTAGAAAAAATCCTTTCATTTCAATCATCTATCTGCAATATTTTTTTTGAACAGAAGAAAGATGGAAATAAATGAACACTGTTCGAAGCCATTTTTGTATATATCATGATGTAAAAAAATATTTTGCCTATAATGTTATTGTTAAATACCTAGAATTAAACATAACTAACAAATATACTATATTGACCTCGCTTGGTTTAATGCAGACAGAAAATGGGGTTATTTTGTTGCCCCTCACAAACTTATATCTATTAAAAAAAGAGCCTTTTTAAAATATTTAGTTTAAAAAAAATGATCTTTTTATAAAAAAATTTCACATTTCCTGAATTATTTTTAATTACTTATAACTCGGATCAATGAAACACTATTAACTTGATAATAAACATTTATATAGAACGACTGATAAAATGTACATGTAAAATGCAGGCAGTGATAATTTTGTTTTGTATTCCTTTATTAAATAAGTTTTCAAATATGAATAAAATATGTAAAAGTTAATATTAACAAAAATTAAAAAAACGTTAGTATACTTTTTTTATTTTAACCATATGAGAAAGCATAATTATTTGTAATATGAAAATCGTACATGGAACGGTTAAAATACTTTCTTTTTGTTAATAGTATTAATTTTACACGAAATAACTTAAAATATAAATTCAAAATTGTGATATAATACTGAATATAATGGAATAAGAATTCATTTTACAGTTTAGACCCAAACCAAACATTAAGAATATGAAGTCATTTAATTTTTTAATTATTTACTATTACTTTTAAAATAAACTTAAAATTCTAACCTAATAGTGTTACTCTATGTTCAATACACGCCTTCTCATATTTATAAGGACACTTTGTTTTGAAATAACTAATGTAAAAATAATTGTGAACAAAAATTATACTAAGTGCTCTTAATATACCTAGTATTCTAAAAACCAAAACTGCTATTTTTTTTTAATATGAAATAAAATTAATAAGAAATGATGCAAAATATTTTTTTCGCCACGTTTTTTGATGTTCTTAATTATAGGGACAATCAAGATTTTCTCCTTTTATTTAACTTACTAGCGGATAAGTTACAGTTGACATGCGAGTTCAACTACTGGGCTAGATTAATTCATATATAAGCCTTCAATTTTTCTTGGACGGACATTACTGTTAATTCCTCGAAAAAAAGAACGTTCATGTAGTGAAGTATGATAAATGTGTTTTTTAAGTGAAAAGATAATTTCAAACCGCCGACCCCCAGGGGGGTACCTTCTTCAGGTATTCAGGGGGAGTCACGCACCCCGGGCCCGAGTGATCTTTCTCTCTCTCTCTTTTTTTTTTTTTTTTTTTTTTTTTTTTTTTGTCCTTATACCTTCCTTTCTTTTATTTCTTTCAATTTTGTTATTTTTATTTCTTTATTTATGTTTGCTTATATGTTTTTGGCATTTTTTCTTGCTTGTTTTTTTTCGTTTTACGGCCAATAAGGGTTTGGTGCTTGTTCTTGTTTTTTGTTCATGAAAAAAAAAAAAAAAAAAATGAAAAAAAAAAAAAATTAAAAATTTGAAAAACTTGCAAAAAAATGAAACTACTTATATTGTTTTACTCACCTTTTTGGGTTCTACTTACCTTGTTTATTTTCACTCACCTTTATTTTTTGGTCTTGTTCTTGTTGTTTATACTAATCTTAATTAATTTCTAAAACATTAACCAAGCTGAAAACGGTGTAGATGTGGCGCTGGTTATTGGGTTGGCGATTTGGTGAGGGTCTCACGGTAGTCTAGCCTTGGGATCACACTGGGAGACTGGTGCCCTTGGTGAAGGTGAGACAACGGTGACTACTCGAACGAGAAACACCGGACTAACACGACTACCACATGTGATTCCTGATCTGGGTCACTAATCTGGTAGCTGGTGAGTGGTTATGGGTGTCCCAGGGAGCGATTCTGAAAACCCTTTGCTTTTCTGTCTGTTCAAGAAACGGGCTGACTTGTGGGACTAAGGAAACCCTCGACCCTTTTTTATTATCTCAATATGGCGACAAAGAAAGGAAATACGAATAATGCGTCTGGCTCGGGCCAAGCTATCAAAAATTCAACTGAGAAATCTTGGGCGGAAAGAATGGAAGAGTTTTCTTCCACTCTTAACGAAAATAATGTATTTCTTAATTGCGAGGCAAGATTTTTTGTTGTAAAGAGAAATGAAGGAGATTTCTTTAAGACCTCTCCATTTCTGATTCAGAAATCATTGCAATCGATAATGGGTGATCCGAAGTCTGTTAAAAAACTTAGATCTGGTGAACTACTAATTGAGGTCGAAAATAACAAGCAAGCTAATAACTTAAAAAAATGTACCCACTTTGCCAATATACCAGTCACTGTAAGTATACATAGAACATTAAATATCTGCCGTGGTGTGATTTCTGAACCAGATCTACAATATATTCCAGAAAGTGAAATACTCGATAATTTGAAAGACCAAAAAGTTATTGCAGTTAAACGAATTTCAATCTTCCGTGATAATAAGCCTGTTCCCACCAAACACATTATTTTGACAATAGATTCTCCTAAACTTCCCCAATCAATCAAAGCTGGTTACCTTGAATGCCCTATAAGGCCATATATCCCTAACCCTCTAAGATGTTTTAATTGCCAACGTTTTGGCCACTCAAAGACCTCTTGCCGTGGTAAGCTAACATGTGCCCGTTGCAGTGCAATTGGCCATGACAGTGAAAATTGTGAAGCCCCAGTCTGTTGTGTTAATTGCAAAAAGGATCACCCATCTTACTCAAAATCATGTGAAAAATGGAAAACTGAAAAGGAGATACAAACCATTAAAACAAAACAAAACATATCATATCCCGAAGCAAGGAAAATTGTAGAATCAAGAACACCCATTGTTGGAAAATCATACGCTGCTGCCATAGTTAACAAAAAAACATATCAGTCTATAGCAATCCAAACTGACACTGTTCCCAACACCAACTCTCCAGTTGTAACTGCATTAAACAAAACCCCAACCTTACAATCCAATCAAAATCAGGCTTGTAACTCTTCACAGCCATCTTCATCCAAATCAAGAAACTTAAAAAAAACGCCACAAAATTCTAAAACCTTATTGTCTGGAAAAAATCTTATATCTACCTCTCTAAAGCATTCTAATTCACCCTCCCGTCTCAATATCATCAAGAAAAAGAAACTAGCAAAATTGCCCACTCCTACTACAAATAAAAATAATAAAGGAAATCTTCCAAAACAAGATGATACAATCAGCCTCCATCCTTCTGATGGGGAGGACGGTATGTCCACTGCATCAGAGGACAATGACGTGGATGTTATAATCTAAAAAAAAAAAAAATGACCAATTTCATTTCATGGAATTGCCGAGGTTTTATTAATAAACGAGATGAAATCAGAGATATTATCTCTGATCATCGACCTATCTGCTTTGCCTTCCAAGAAACATACTTAAGACAACACGACAATGTTAAAATCCGTGGCTACCAGTGTTTCAGGAAAGATTTTACACATTCTGACAGAGCTACAGGTGGTGTAGCTCTTTTAATTTCTAATAATGTTCCACACTTTAATATCATTTTAAATACAGACATCCAGGCTATTGCTGTTCAGATCCATATACACATACTTATCACCATATGCACTGTCTACTTACCGCCAAATATGATTGTTCGACAATGTGACCTCAATAGGCTTATTTTGCAGTTACCGACTCCCTTTTTAATTCTTGGTGATTTTAATGGCCACAATGAACTTTGGGGTAGTCCTGATATTAATCCTCGCGGACAAATTATTGAAGACCTAATCACTGATAATAATTTATGTATTTTAAATAACGGTGACAATACATATTTTCATGAACCTTCTAGAACTTTTCATGCAATAGACCTGGCCATTTGCTCTCCTATTCTTTATCCATATTTTAATTTCTTTGTTAGTAACGACCTTCATAATAGTGACCATTTTCCTCTATTTTTATCTTTTTATAATTTTAATGATCATCATCCTACAAATCCACATTATATTTATGACAAGGCCAACTGGGCTACTTTCACTATAAATGCAACTATCACATACGAAATGACTGAGGGTGATATCAACAGAGCAATCGCTGATGTCACAAACAGTATTATAAATGCAGCTGATATTACTATTCCAAAATCCTCTGGACGTCTCAGTAAACATTCAAAGCCATGGTGGAATGATGAATGCAATAATGCAAAAAGACAGCAACAAAAAGCTTGGGGAATTTTTAGGAGGTACCCGACTACTGCTAATTATATCGCATTCAAAAAAGCAAGGGCAGCCGCACGAAGAATCCGCAGAATCTCCCAAAAAAATTCCTGGATTAATTATGTGTCCAGCATTACCTCCAATGTAAGCAGTAAACAGCTTTGGCATCGTGTCAAGAAAGCAATGGGAATTCATTCTAATCAAAGTATTTCGTTTTTAAAAGATAATGGACAAACTATAACTTCTACTAAAAATATTGCAAACACCATTGGTAAAACTTTATCTCACATCTCCAATTCTAATTCCTATTCTGAACCTTTTTTGTCTCATAAACGTAATTCTGAACGTTCTTCAATCAACTTTCACTCCCGCTCTTCACCAGACTACAATAGACCTTTTACAGAAAATGAATTAAAAAATAGTTTGAAACATTGCCATAACTCTGCTCCCGGACCCGATGGTGTTACCTACATTATGATTAAACAGTTATCAAAACAGTCTCTTAAAAACCTCCTTCATCTTTACAATAGGATCTGGACTGAAAATACTTTCCCTGTTGCTTGGCACGATGCTATTGTTATTCCTTTTCCTAAGCCAGGCAAAGATGCTACTGACCCCAATAATTACAGACCCATTGCTCTTACAAGCTGTCTATGTAAGCTGCTAGAAAAGATGGTAAATACTAGGCTTGTTTACATTTTAGAAAAAAGTAATTTGATTTCTTCATGGCAAAGTGGTTTCCGACGAGGCCGTTCAACGGTTGACAATATTTTATTATTAGAGACAAATATCCGCAAAGCTAATGTGAGACGTAACCATTTGGTTTCAATTTTTTTCGATATAGAAAAAGCTTATGACAAGACATGGCGCTATGGTATTTTAAAAGATCTTTTTAATTTGGACTTTAGAGGTAATCTCCCCATTTTCATTCAAAACTTTTTAAGAGTCAGACGCTTTCAAGTTCGTATAGGATCAGTTTATTCAGATTTTTATTTTCAAGAGGAAGGTGTGCCTCAAGGCAGTGTTTTGAGCGTTACGCTTTTTTCTTTAAAAATAAACAATATTCTTAAACAATTGCCTCCAAGTGTCCATGGGAGTTTATATGTTGACGACCTGCAAATTTCTTGCCAGGGAAATGACATGCGTTTCATTGAACGTCAGTTACAACTTGCTATAAAAAACATAATTAATTGGACAAATAAAAATGGTTTTAAATTTTCTACTGACAAAACACAATGTGTGCATTTTTGTCGTAAACGAGGTCTTCATCCTGATCCAGAGATTTTAATAAACAACAGGCCAATTTCAGTTGTTGACACTGCTCGCTTTCTGGGTGTTATTTTTGACAGAAAACTGAACTTTTTGCCACATATTTTACACTTGAGAACTAAATGTGACAGAGCACTTAATATTTTAAAAGTGCTTTCTAATACTTCTTGGGGAGCAGACCGCCCATCTTTACTTAAAATTTATCGTGCTACTATTCGCTCCAAACTTGATTATGCATGTCAGGTATATGGTTCAGCCCCTCACTCCTATATTAAAAAACTTGACACAACACATCACAGTGCACTCAGAATTTGCTCAGGTGCTTTCCGCACGTCTCCAGTCGTTAGTTTATATGCTGACTGTGTGGAGCCTTCTCTCACTGACATCAGACAAAGACTTTCTTGTGAATTGTACTTTCGCATCCTTTCACATCCTAATCATCCACTTCATTCACTTTTAAATTGTAACGATCATAATCTTTATGTGAATCGCCCATCTTGCATCCCACATTTCGCTCTTAGAATTAAGAGCTTTCTTGCTAACACCTCTCACATTCATACCAAAATTCGTCCTCGGTCACTTTTAAACATGACGCCTTGGAATTTCCAAGTTATTTCTTGTCTTCATCCATTTAAGGGGTTTGACAAATCTAACACAGATGCCTGCATTTTTCAAGCACTTTTCTCTTCTCATCGTTCTGAGTATAAGGACTATGTCGAGATTTTTACTGACGGCTCTAAGACAACTAATAAAGTCGGTTGTGGTATCATCATTGATAACACTACATTTAGCTATCAACTCCCTAATTCATTTTCCATTTTCTCTGCAGAGTTTTTTGCGGTTGAGGTTGCTCTTAACATTATTTCATCTCATCGGAGGAGAAAATTCATTATTTATACCGACTCGAACAGTGTTCTTGACTCTCTCTCTTCTAACTCTTGTAACCTGTCCTTCATTTCAATTCTCAAAACTTACAATGACCTTCTTAAAAAGGGATTCAACATTTTGTTTTGCTGGGTTCCTGGCCATGTTGGCATTAAAGGAAATGAAGCAGCAGACAAGGCCGCAAGGCAGGCTTCTCTACTTTTAAGCTGTCCTGTACCTTACGATGACATGAAGCACACACTTAAAAGCTATTTTAAAAATATTTGGCAAAGGGAGTGGAATAACCAAAACAATAATAAATTGCAAGAAATAAAACCTGAAATTTCAATCTGGCCAACACTCACCCCTAGAAAATATGATGTCATTATTACTAGACTAAGAATTGGGCATTCAAGACTCACACATAAATACTTATTGCTTGGAGAACAACAACCTGATTGTCCAAAATGTCATTTTAGTGCACTAACCATTCGCCATATTCTCACCGACTGCCCTTGCCTTCGTCATTTGTATAGACATTATTTTAATTCATCTTCACCCAATTTGACAAGCCTTTTAGGTGCAAATTCTCATCATCACGTGACAAATTTTTTGAAAGAGGCTGGTTTTTATTTCGACATTTGATTTTATTCTTTACACTGTTCATCCCATTTTACATCTGTTTTTACTTTGAGATCTGATTTTATTGTTTACAAATTCATCCTATTTTACATCTGTTTTTTATTGTATACACTGTTTTTATTATATTTAATTTTATCTTGTATCTTGTCTTGTTTCGTTTTTGTCCTGTGACTTTTTAATGACTTTCTGGATGGGTAAACCCATCCAGAGGCCCTTTTTATTCTTTTACCTGTTTGTTTGGCGCAGCATGTCCTACTTTGGACCTTGCGCCAGAAAAAGGCATTCAACCAACCATCAAACCGCCGAAGGAAATGTGATCAAACGTTGAACTGCTGGTTCGATAGGAGAGAGATTTGAGGCAAAATCCCCCCAGGGGGGTACCTTCTTCAGGTATTCAGGGGGAGTCACGCACCCCGGGCCCGAGTGATCTTTCTCTCTCTCTTTTTTTTTTTTTTTTTTTTTTTTTTTTTTTTGTCCTTATACCTTCCTTTCTTTTATTTCTTTCAATTTTGTTATTTTTATTTATTTATTTATGTTTGCTTATATGTTTTTGGCATTTTTTCTTGCTTGTTTTTTTTCGTTTTACGGCCAATAAGGGTTTGGTGCTTGTTCTTGTTTTTTGTTCATGAAAAAAAAAAAAAAAAAAAAAAAAAAAAAAAAATTAAAAAAAAAAAAAATTAAAAATTTGAAAAACTTGCAAAAAAATGAAACTACTTATATTGTTTTACTCACCTTTTTGGGTTCTACTTACCTTGTTTATTTTCACTCACCTTTATTTTTTGGTCTTGTTCTTGTTGTTTATACTAATCTTAATTAATTTCTAAAACATTAGCCAAGCTGAAAACGGTGTAGATGTGGCGCTGGTTATTGGGTTGGCGATTTGGTGAGGGTCTCACGGTAGTCTATCCTTGGGATCACACTGGGAGACTGGTGCCCTTGGTGAAGGTGAGACAACGGTGACTACTCGAACGAGAAACACCGGACTAACACGACTACCACATGTGATTCCTGATCTGGGTCACTAATCTGGTAGCTGGTGAGTGGTTATGGGTGTCCCAGGGAGCGATTCTGAAAACCCTTTGCTTTTCTGTCTGTTCAAGAAACGGGCTGACTTGTGGGACTAAGGAAACCCTCGACCCTTTTTTATTATCTCAATATGGCGACAAAGAAAGGAAATACGAATAATGCGTCTGGCTCGGGCCAAGCTATCAAAAATTCAATTGAGAAATCTTGGGCGGAAAGAATGGAAGAGTTTTCTTCCACTCTTAACGAAAATAATGTATTTCTTAATTGCGAGGCAAGATTTTTTGTTGTAAAGAGAAATGAAGGAGATTTCTTTAAGACCTCTCCATTTCTGATTCAGAAATCATTGCAATCGATAATGGGTGATCCGAAGTCTGTTAAAAAACTTAGATCTGGTGAACTACTAATTGAGGTCGAAAATAACAAGCAAGCTAATAACTTAAAAAAATGTACCCACTTTGCCAATATACCAGTCACTGTAAGTATACATAGAACATTAAATATCTGCCGTGGTGTGATTTCTGAACCAGATCTACAATATATTCCAGAAAGTGAAATACTCGATAATTTGAAAGACCAAAAAGTTATTGCAGTTAAACGAATTTCAATCTTCCGTGATAATAAGCCTGTTCCCACCAAACACATTATTTTGACAATAGATTCTCCTAAACTTCCCCAATCAATCAAAGCTGGTTACCTTGAATGCCCTATAAGGCCATATATCCCTAACCCTCTAAGATGTTTTAATTGCCAACGTTTTGGCCACTCAAAGACCTCTTGCCGTGGTAAGCTAACATGTGCCCGTTGCAGTGCAATTGGCCATGACAGTGAAAATTGTGAAGCCCCTGCCTGTTGTGTTAATTGCAAAAAGGATCACCCATCTTACTCAAAATCATGTGAAAAATGGAAAACTGAAAAGGAGATACAAACCATTAAAACAAAACAAAACATATCATATCCCGAAGCAAGGAAAATTGTAGAATCAAGAACACCCATTGTTGGAAAATCATACGCTGCTGCCATAGTTAACAAAAAAACATATCAGTCTATAGCAATCCAAACTGACACTGTTCCCAACACCAACTCTCCAGTTGTAACTGCATTAAACAAAACCCCAACCTTACAATCCAATCAAAATCAGGCTTGTAACTCTTCACAGCCATCTTCATCCAAATCAAGAAACTTAAAAAAAACGCCACAAAATTCTAAAACCTTATTGTCTGGAAAAAATCTTATATCTACCTCTCTAAAGCATTCTAATTCACCCTCCCGTCTCAATATCATCAAGAAAAAGAAACTAGCAAAATTGCCCACTCCTACTACAAATAAAAATAATAAAGGAAATCTTCCAAAACAAGATGATACAATCAGCCTCCATCCTTCTGATGGGGAGGACGGTATGTCCACTGCATCAGAGGACAATGACGTGGATGTTATAATCTAAAAAAAAAAAAAATGACCAATTTCATTTCATGGAATTGCCGAGGTTTTATTAATAAACGAGATGAAATCAGAGATATTATCTCTGATCATCGACCTATCTGCTTTGCCTTCCAAGAAACATACTTAAGACAACACGACAATGTTAAAATCCGTGGCTACCAGTGTTTCAGGAAAGATTTTACACATTCTGACAGAGCTACAGGTGGTGTAGCTCTTTTAATTTCTAATAATGTTCCACACTTTAATATCATTTTAAATACAGACATCCAGGCTATTGCTGTTCAGATCCATATACACATACTTATCACCATATGCACTGTCTACTTACCGCCAAATATGATTGTTCGACAATGTGACCTCAATAGGCTTATTTTGCAGTTACCGACTCCCTTTTTAATTCTTGGTGATTTTAATGGCCACAACGAACTTTGGGGTAGTCCTGATATTAATCCTCGCGGACAAATTATTGAAGACCTAATCACTGATAATAATTTATGTATTTTAAATAACGGTGACAATACATATTTTCATGAACCTTCTAGAACTTTTCATGCAATAGACCTGGCCATTTGCTCTCCTATTCTTTATCCATATTTTAATTTCTTTGTTAGTAACGACCTTCATAATAGTGACCATTTTCCTCTATTTTTATCTTTTTATAATTTTAATGATCATCATCCTACAAATCCACATTATATTTATGACAAGGCCAACTGGGCTACTTTCACTATAAATGCAACTATCACATACGAAATGACTGAGGGTGATATCAACAGAGCAATCGCTGATGTCACAAACAGTATTATAAATGCAGCTGATATTACTATTCCAAAATCCTCTGGACGTCTCAGTAAACATTCAAAGCCATGGTGGAATGATGAATGCAATAATGCAAAAAGACAGCAACAAAAAGCTTGGGGAATTTTTAGGAGGTACCCGACTACTGCTAATTATATCGCATTCAAAAAAGCAAGGGCAGCCGCACGAAGAATCCGCAGAATCTCCCAAAAAAATTCCTGGATTAATTATGTGTCCAGCATTACCTCCAATGTAAGCAGTAAACAGCTTTGGCATCGTGTCAAGAAAGCAATGGGAATTCATTCTAATCAAAGTATTTCGTTTTTAAAAGATAATGGACAAACTATAACTTCTACTAAAAATATTGCAAACACCATTGGTAAAACTTTATCTCACATCTCCAATTCTAATTCCTATTCTGAACCTTTTTTGTCTCATAAACGTAATTCTGAACGTTCTTCAATCAACTTTCACTCCCGCTCTTCACCAGACTACAATAGACCTTTTACAGAAAATGAATTAAAAAATAGTTTGAAACATTGCCATAACTCTGCTCCCGGACCCGATGGTGTTACCTACATTATGATTAAACAGTTATCAAAACAGTCTCTTAAAAACCTCCTTCATCTTTACAATAGGATCTGGACTGAAAATACTTTCCCTGTTGCTTGGCAAGATGCTATTGTTATTCCTTTTCCTAAGCCAGGCAAAGATGCTACTGACCCCAATAATTACAGACCCATTGCTCTTACAAGCTGTCTATGTAAGCTGCTAGAAAAGATGGTAAATACTAGGCTTGTTTACATTTTAGAAAAAAGTAATTTGATTTCTTCATGGCAAAGTGGTTTCCGACGAGGCCGTTCAACGGTTGACAATATTTTATTATTAGAGACAAATATCCGCAAAGCTAATGTGAGACGTAACCATTTGGTTTCAATTTTTTTCGATATAGAAAAAGCTTATGACAAGACATGGCGCTATGGTATTTTAAAAGATCTTTTTAATTTGGACTTTAGAGGTAATCTCCCCATTTTCATTCAAAACTTTTTAAGAGTCAGACGCTTTCAAGTTCGTATAGGATCAGTTTATTCAGATTTTTATTTTCAAGAGGAAGGTGTGCCTCAAGGCAGTGTTTTGAGCGTTACGCTTTTTTCTTTAAAAATAAACAATATTCTTAAACAATTGCCTCCAAGTGTCCATGGGAGTTTATATGTTGACGACCTGCAAATTTCTTGCCAGGGAAATGACATGCGTTTCATTGAACGTCAGTTACAACTTGCTATAAAAAACATAATTAATTGGACAAATAAAAATGGTTTTAAATTTTCTACTGACAAAACACAATGTGTGCATTTTTGTCGTAAACGAGGTCTTCATCCTGATCCAGAGATTTTAATAAACAACAGGCCAATTTCAGTTGTTGACACTGCTCGCTTTCTGGGTGTTATTTTTGACAGAAAACTGAACTTTTTGCCACATATTTTACACTTGAGAACTAAATGTGACAGAGCACTTAATATTTTAAAAGTGCTTTCTAATACTTCTTGGGGAGCAGACCGCCCATCTTTACTTAAAATTTATCGTGCTACTATTCGCTCCAAACTTGATTATGCATGTCAGGTATATGGTTCAGCCCCTCACTCCTATATTAAAAAACTTGACACAACACATCACAGTGCACTCAGAATTTGCTCAGGTGCTTTCCGCACGTCTCCAGTCGTTAGTTTATATGCTGACTGTGTGGAGCCTTCTCTCACTGACATCAGACAAAGACTTTCTTGTGAATTGTACTTTCGCATCCTTTCACATCCTAATCATCCACTTCATTCACTTTTAAATTGTAACGATCATAATCTTTATGTGAATCGCCCATCTTGCATCCCACATTTCGCTCTTAGAATTAAGAGCTTTCTTGCTAACACCTCTCACATTCATACCAAAATTCGTCCTCGGTCACTTTTAAACATGACGCCTTGGAATTTCCAAGTTATTTCTTGTCTTCATCCATTTAAGGGGTTTGACAAATCTAACACAGATGCCTGCATTTTTCAAGCACTTTTCTCTTCTCATCGTTCTGAGTATAAGGACTATGTCGAGATTTTTACTGACGGCTCTAAGACAACTAATAAAGTCGGTTGTGGTATCATCATTGATAACACTACATTTAGCTATCAACTCCCTAATTCATTTTCCATTTTCTCTGCAGAGTTTTTTGCGGTTGAGGTTGCTCTTAACATTATTTCATCTCATCGGAGGAGAAAATTCATTATTTATACCGACTCGAACAGTGTTCTTGACTCTCTCTCTTCTAACTCTTGTAACCTGTCCTTCATTTCAATTCTCAAAACTTACAATGACCTTCTTAAAAAGGGATTCAACATTTTGTTTTGCTGGGTTCCTGGCCATGTTGGCATTAAAGGAAATGAAGCAGCAGACAAGGCCGCAAGGCAGGCTTCTCTACTTTTAAGCTGTCCTGTACCTTACGATGACATGAAGCACACACTTAAAAGCTATTTTAAAAATATTTGGCAAAGGGAGTGGAATAACCAAAACAATAATAAATTGCAAGAAATAAAACCTGAAATTTCAATCTGGCCAACACTCACCCCTAGAAAATATGATGTCATTATTACTAGACTAAGAATTGGGCATTCAAGACTCACACATAAATACTTATTGCTTGGAGAACAACAACCTGATTGTCCAAAATGTCATTTTAGTGCACTAACCATTCGCCATATTCTCACCGACTGCCCTTGCCTTCGTCATTTGTATAGACATTATTTTAATTCATCTTCACCCAATTTGACAAGCCTTTTAGGTGCAAATTCTCATCATCACGTGACAAATTTTTTGAAAGAGGCTGGTTTTTATTTCGACATTTGATTTTATTCTTTACACTGTTCATCCCATTTTACATCTGTTTTTACTTTGAGATCTGATTTTATTGTTTACAAATTCATCCTATTTTACATCTGTTTTTTATTGTATACACTGTTTTTATTATATTTAATTTTATCTTGTATCTTGTCTTGTTTCGTTTTTGTCCTGTGACTTTTTAATGACTTTCTGGATGGGTAAACCCATCCAGAGGCCCTTTTTATTCTTTTACCTGTTTGTTTGGCGCAGCATGTCCTACTTTGGACCTTGCGCCAGAAAAAGGCATTCAACCAACCAACCAACCTTGAGGCAAAATCAGAGTTGTTTTACAGGGATCGAAAACTCATAATCCCTCTTACTATTCTACTCATAATGACTGCTGCTGAATTTGCGCGTAATTTTTAACGAAAGGTTGGGTTCCACATTTATGCATGTTTAAAATAATTAATATGTTAAAATGAATAAAAAACCTGTAATAATCAATAAGCATTTAATGGGGGAAAGAACTTCTGTGTTAAAGTTGAATAAAGACTATATTAAATGGTAAAATGTTGCATTTTCGGATGAAAACCATTTTATTCTTGGTTAACCAAATGGTTTTAACAGTTACTGGCAGGATCTGAAGCTAGCGAAAGACAGAGGAGATTTTTTAAAGTTAGATATTAATCGGACATTTTAAAGGTGGATCTATGGTGCTCTGGGGAGCTGTTTCTACTAAAGGCAGAATGAATTTAGTATTTTTTTCTATTATGATCGTCAAGAGAATATCCGCAAATTTTAAACGTGGAATTGTCAGATCTTTTTGTTAGATTTTTTTTTTTTTTTTTTTTTTTTTTTTTTTTGGGGGGGGGGGGGTAATAATATTTTTTTTCAACAAGACTTGCATTTTTGCTCTGCTTCTAGAGCAATAGGAAATAGTTTGAAGAAAGAAACTTCTGTATCATTGCCTTTCCCGTGGCCTAAAAGTTGAAAAAACCCTTAAATTATCGTATTAGATAAGTGCATACAAGTGGAAAGCAATTTTAAATAGTTTAAATGTATTCAGAATATCATCTATGCTGTATGAAATGGTATTGAAACTGAATATTAAAAAAAAAAAGTGTGTATATATATATATATTAGAGAGAACGTCTGACTGTTTCACCCTGAAAATAGACTCCATAAAATATTAATTTAAAGAATAACTGAAAAAAAAAATTACTAAGATTCGAGCTGTCCTTATAATTGTGAACACCTGAAAAATCATCTTTTTGACCGTATTTAAAATTTTTTAAGATAAAAAAAACGACAAAACTTTTTAAATAAAGTCTATTAATGAAATTCAAATTAATAAAAAATATATTTGTTTAAATAATAGTATTCAGTGTTTAGTTAATATAGAAAAACGGGTGTCCTTATAATTATGAGAAACAGCGTATAAAATACTCACTCAATTACCAACCCCCTACCAAATAATAATACTGCAGTTATTTTATATTATTGTCCGTGGGGCGAGAGCCGATATCGTTCAGGTTCGTTTACCAGGTCATGGATCTAAGGGAAATTTTGCACATGGGTTTAACATGGTATTTCTTTTAAAAATTTGCAGTGTTCCCCAATAGTGACTTATACATTAATTCTCAATTCTGTCGGTCTGTCCGTCTGAGTTCACGCTCTAAATCCCGAAAATATGCATGTAATTTCTTGAAGCTGATATGTTGTTCAAGTTCACTGCCGGATGTTTCCTATTATAAAGAGAGTAAAGTACTGCTAACAGTTTGTGTACAAAGACCCCTGAAAGTATTCCAAAGCATTACTTTCTATGAGAAGTATTTCCATAAACCATATTTTAATGACTTTACTTTACACAAATCTTAATGAAATTGAAATATGTTATACAAGTTCATTATTGGATATCCCCAATTGATAATGAAGTAAACACAACCACTGATTTGCATTTAGGGGGCATCCGGAATTATTCCAAAGCATCGAGTTCTATGACAGGTATTCCAATAAATAAACCATATTTTAACGACTTTATTTTGCATACATCTTAATGAAATTTTAATGTTATTTATAAGCCCAAAAGAATGTTTTCTACATATTATAGTACGATTAGCTTTAAAATTTACAGGGCAATACAAAAATATTCAGTTGCAGCGAATTTTCAATATTAGACTTTAATGTAACTGCATTTTCAATTACATTAAGCGTTTTTAACACTTCTTAACAATTTTTACGCGTGAATATCATTTGAATTAATGTATCCTTATATCTGACAGTCCGTCTGTTTATCTGTCCATATGACCACCTCCTTATGATATTAGAACGTAAATTTTACGTATCTCTAGTGTTAGCGGCATACAATGAACACGCTAGGGTTAATGAGATATCAAATGATGAAACTATATTAGAAGTTTATGCTCTGTTCCAATTCAGCAATTTTCTCATTAACTCAGTAAATGTCGTCTGCTCTTTGTCAATCGTGTCGCTATAAACGGTCGTGATTGGTTTTTTTAGTTGATAAAGCAGATATTTGATACTTCAGTTGTTTGTTAAATCAACTGTAATTCAAAGTTATCAATACTATATACAGGATAAAATTGTACATTATGATGAAATTTCTAAGTTTTTGTAAATGATATATATATATTAAATCTTCTAGTCTACACTAAGAATAATTGATTGAACCAACATACCTATTTATTACTGTATTTGCATAATGTTGAAAGTTTAAAATGGGAGATTAGGTAAGTTTAAAACTGAAGAAAATTAGTTTTTTTTTTTTACTCTGAGGTGTATTGGTACATTTATTCACATTCAAATACGACTATCAGTCTGTAAGATTGAATACAGAAACTTCTCTCAATAAAACCATTTTAAATAATCAAATACTATGTGCCGGACCACGCCATATGTCTTTTCGCAATTATTAACTGGTGTTTACAATACCTTGTATTTGCTTTTTGATTATAAATAATCGCAGACGTTGACTATATTTAATGCTAACAGAAACATTTTAAATTCTTACAATTAACGAAGCAGGTGGAAATGAGAATGACTTCGTGAAACGTCGTACAAAGATTTTTCTATGACCCTTGTAATATTGGAAGTTGGTGAAATTCGTTTTTATGAAAGTAATCATTTAATACGTTGGTAATAACCGTACACTGGAAAAAAAAATTTAAAAGTACAGGAAAAATCTGGCAGCTGGGGTGCCAGTATTTCTCCGTCAAATATACAGTTTAAAACCGTAAAATTGTATCACTGACATATATTTTACACAGGAATCCTGTAAATCAAACCGGTTTTTTCTTAAAAGTACAGTTTTGTCCTGTATGTTTGACGGAGAAATACTGGCTCTTCAGCTGTCAGATTTTTCCTGTACTTTTAACGGTTTTTTACAGTGTAGGAAGAAAAGTAATACTTTAAATAATGCAATTTGTCCACATTCTGTAGTACACCTTTTACTATGCATGTCTGAATAATACTTGAAGAAAAAAAAATAAATAAACTCGTGTTTTTCTTGAAATAAAAATAATCAAAGCAGAATAAAATTACTCTTGACTAAAGGCAATTTCTTTAAAAATACCATTAATGGATAACTTCATCTTGTTTGTGGTGGAGGTTTCCCGACTTTTTCTAATTCTTTTGCAACATCGCCAACAGTGATATCTGCCACGGTATTCTTCACTTTAGCACTTTCATGTTTTAAGAGCCAAAAGAAAGCAGTAGAGCCATTTTAGGAGCAATGGGATCTTTCCATAGCAGTTTTTTCACTATTACCTCTTTCTGACGGAAGAAGAGAAAAAACTGTCTTTTCCGAGCTGCCAAACGACCAGTGCGAGTAAAGAACGGACTGTGATAAAATAGGCAGCAACTTACTAAAATGTTATTTGATAATTTGCAACATCGCCAACAGTGGTATATGCCACGGTATTCTTCACTTTAGCACTTTCATGATTTAAGAGCCAAAAGAAAGCAGCAGAGCTATTTTAGGAGCAATGGGATCTTTCCATAGCAGTTTTTTCACGGGTTTTTTAATTAAAGAAGAGAAAAAACTGTCTTTTCCGAGCTCTCAAACGACCAGTGCGAGTAACGAACGGACTGTGATAAAATAGACAGCATCTTACTAAAATGTTATTTCATAATTGACAAACATCAAAATTAGCTAATTTATCAGACTTCTTCCAATTCTTTTGCAACATCCCCAACAGTGGTATGTGCCACGGCATTCTTAACTTTAGCAGTTTCATGTTTTAAGAGCCAAAAGAAAGCAGTAGAGCTATTTTAGGAGCAATGGGATCTTTCCATAGCAGTTTTTTCAGTATTACCTCTTTCTGACGGGTTTTTAATTAAAGAAGAGAAAAAACTGTCTTTTCCGAGCTGTCAAACGACCAGTGCGAGTAAAGAACGGACTGTGATAAAACAGACAGCAACTTACTAAAATGTTATTTCATAATTTGCAACATCGCCAACAGTGGTATCTGCCACGGTATTCTTCACTTTAGCACTTTCATGATTTAATAGCCAAAAGAAAGCAGCAGAGCTATTTTAGGAGCAATGGGATCTTTCCATAGCAGTTTTTTCACGGTTACCTCTTTCTGACGGGTTTTTAATTAAAGAAGAGAAAAAACTGTCTTTTCCGAGCTGTCAAACGACCAGTGCGAGTAAAGAACGGACTGTGATAAAATAGACAGTAACTTACTAAAATGTTATTTCATAATTTGCAACATCGCCAACAGTGGTATCTGCCACGGTATTCTTCACTTTAGCACTTTCATGATTTAAGAGCCAAAAGAAAGCAGCAGAGCTATTTTAGGAGCAATGGGATCTTTCCATAGCAGTTTTTTCACGGGTTTTTTAATTAAAGAAGAGAAAAAACTGTCTTTTCCGAGCTCTCAAACGACCAGTGCGAGTAAAGAACGGACTGTGATAAAATAGACAGCATCTTACTAAAATGTTATTTCATAATTGAAAAACATCAAAATTAGCTAATTTATCGGACTTCTTCCAATTCTTTTGCAACATCCCCAACAGTGGTATGTGCCACGGCATTCTTAACTTTAGCACTTTCATGATTTATGAACCAAAAGAAAGCAGATAGCTATTTTAGGAGCAATGGGATCCTTCCTTAGCAGGTTTTTCACCTTTACCTCTGCCTGAGTGGTTTATAGTTAAAGAAGAGAGAAAAAAAAAGTCTTTTCCGAGCTCTCGAACGACCCGAGCGAGGAAAGAACGGATTGTGATAAAATAGACAGCAGCTATCTAAAGTGTAATTTCATGATTGATAAACATCAAAATTAGCGAATTCAAAATCTATAAATTTCAGTATAAACATTCAAATAATTAACTTACCAAACAATACTTTTAATATATAAATGACTCAAACTTCCAGTTTAAAGTTAGAAATGCAAAATTTAATGAAAATCAAACATGATTTACATTTTAACCTGATCAGGTTATCGCTTTTTCGGCACCTTGTCAGGTTTATCATGGGTCTTCTATTCACAACTTTTGAAAAAATCAGATTTCATAATAAAATTTAAAACAGGGATTTTTACGGAAAAAATGATGGACACGATAAATAGGTATTTCTTTTATATATGGATACTTAGGCTTGAGACAAAAGAAACATGGCTCGGGTCTCCAACGACGCACGATAACTTGATCGGGTTAAATGATAATGAACTAATAAACTGAAACATGTCACATTTGTAACAACGCTCTGCTAATTTATGCGAGCAAGTGGATTTTATAATTTTTTTTCAATTATATTACTTCCATCGCTTTGACATATTACAACTGATTTGGGCTATCAAGATAGTTCTATCTTTCTGTATGAAATATTTTATTCTAAGGACATCCTATATGGGGGAATCCGCGATGAATATCAGAAAATTCAAGTCCTGTTAGCATTTTTCTATTATTGAATGAATACTTTATTAGAAAATGAGATTTTTTCTACCGCTATTCATGCAGCATGCTTTTCGGAACACACTATCTACGCATTTGAAAAAATTTCTGTAATGTACTAATGTATTTGAATATTCCTCAAAATTTTCCTTCCCCATGGTCGTTAGGTTTTAAAATTGTCAGCTAAACCAGATTGTCTCGCTTCCATATAGAAGAGTTGGTATCGCCATTGTCTTGAAAGATTTTATTCTTGTATTTCTTAATGTTCTTCTAATAGTCCCGCAGATGTATTTAGCTTGTTTTGTATATCGTTGTAATTATAAGATACGTCACATCCTAGATAACTAAAATGTGAAATTTGTTCAATTGGTTTATTTTCTAAAATAATCTTTGTTCTAATACGGTCTTTGCCTTCAAAACCCATCACCTTCGTTTTACCCTTTGAAAGGGCGGTGGGTCTTGCGTGCACTTGTGACCCTGAGAGATATGCCGGCGGTAGCTTGCTATTGGTAGGGTCTCCCAAGCCGAACAGGTCGAAGGGTAGGTGCCAGACGAAAAGAAACACCCTGGTCCTCCAGATCTGTTTGGCGCAGTCTGTCCCTTTGTGGACCTTGTACCATTAAAAGGGTATCAACCAATCCTGGTTCTCCAGGTTGGGGGTTGTGCGCAAGGTTGGTTCCCTGGCCACTTAAAAAAAAAAAAAAAAAACACTTACTCATAAGCCTCAAAAGCAAAGACCTATATAGTGATCTACTTAGATCTATTTATTTGGACAAATTAAGGGTTAATTAGTTTGACTACTTTGTTTCCAGAAATGAGAATCTCATTAATACTATATTTTTCGGTTCTTTTATATATTGATCTATTTTACTAGGGGTAAACCCTAATTTTTCTAGTATTTTCAGATCTTAAACAAGCATCCATAACTTGAAATATTAAATTCGTTGGATGCTTTAATGTAATACGCAAGCCTCATTTTTTCTCAACTGGATTCGTATGTAGCCTTCTGCCTAAGTAAAATTCTTCTGTTTATTACAGAGTTTATTATATTTAGTTTCCATTTATTATATAGTAAATAATGACTTGGAAAAAACATAAAGCATTTTATATACAATTTAATGTGTATGTGTGTGTACATATATATAGCACTGAAAATAAATTTTAATATATATATATATATACCGTTGAAAAAAAATTGTTTTCATTATTAATCTACTTTTTTCTTCTTTAAAAAAAAATTACATGGTATTTCCATATTACTGTAATAATCGCCATACATACGACTTTGATGGGTTTTGATAAATCATCTGAATAATTTTCGTTTTGATTTTTAGCCATTTGAGATCGGTGTCCTGGAGAACAATTAACCGTCGTAAGTGCTTTTTCTTAATATAATTTCTTATTTATAAGATTGTATAAGCATCTCGTGGCTAAAGAGCATACCTATTATTCTAATTATTGCAGTAATTTTTTAATACTTGAAATCGAGTCATATTGCCACTACTTAAATTTATATAAATTTTTTTTTCACTACCTTCCACTACGACTTCTCTCCATTCTGTCAAGAATAAATGCTGACAAGCTTAAGACGGTCATTATCCAATTATGAATAATAAGCAGAAAATAAAAATTAACCCCTTCCGGTACGATTTAATAATGAAAAAGTGTGCATGAAATAACCATTTAATTTTTATTTAAAAAAACTTGTTTCATTTTATAATTCTTACATATTATTAATTTTCATTTTTACATATTGTTAAATGACACTAAAAACGGTAAAATTAAGAAAAAATCAGAGCAAAACTTTAATAAGGTATATAGTTAAGTCTTCAAGCGTGTGGTACTTTTCAAAACACTCTGGTAAGTGCAAAGGAATCCTGCATTGTTTACACTGCCAGGGAGCCTCACTTCTAATTTTATTCTTGTAACACACACGGCACCTCTTAGTAGGTTTTCTTTTATTCTGAGTTGAAGGAATGTATTCTGGAAAATGTCCCCATCTTTTAGCCTGCAACCTAGCCGGTGTGTCACTACATGAAGGACGTCCACGGGTGGTTTTATAATCCGGTAGTGTAACTTTTTGTACGCTTTGCTCTACTATGTCCAGTCGAAAGCTCGCAATTCCGATTTTGTTGGCATTATTCATTTTGTTTTATAAAACATATGAATTGTAGAGTGCAATGTCAAACATGTAAAAAAATATTTTCTTATATCCTTATATATATTCTTCTGATTCTTCATAATCGCTCCAATCACCTTGACCTTCATATTCTGCAAAACACTTATCCATTATGGTATTTACTATACAACACGTTTTTCCTTTACAGAAATATATATTGACCGATGCTCACACTAAATTTTTACAAGAATGAAATCTTACAGACTAACAACAATTCGGCCGTGACTTGTACCAAGAAATTCTAACGGTAAACAATATGTGATAGGGATCTGTGATATTTCCACAAGTAAAAAAGGTGTTGCCAAATTCAGTACACTAGAAATTTTAAACTAAATTAATTATCATATGCAACAGTAAGCATGACGAGTGTAGCTCGTCATTGTGCGATATGGCATGAAAAACCAATGACGAGCTAGACTCGTCATTTTACCGGAAGGGGTTAAAAGAGATTTCTTCAGTCTAAAAATTCGCTGAAAATAACTTTATTCAAATTATTATGCATTAGGTAGTGAGCTTTTAATCGGAGATGATATTAGCAAGACAAAATTTATTTTTAAAAGCCTTATGAAATAATTTTCAGTGTTGCGTATAACATGATAATAGGATTACGGGAATTCGAAAACGTATCATTTGCTATTCTTTATGGCACTGTTCTAAGTTGGCGCATCGCCTATGAAATGAATTTCTAATAACGTTTTTGTAGGTTATTACTTTAAATAATATAAGTGTAATTAGTTTTTCAATTTTAATCTAAACTTACAGCCCCCAGGGGGGGGGGGTACCTTCTTCAGGTATTCAGGGGGAGTCACGCACCACGGGCCCGAGTGATCTTTTTCTTTCTTTTTTTTTTTTTTTTAAATATATTTTACCTTCCTCTCTTTTATTTCTTTCACTTTTTGGTTTTTTTTCTTGGTTTTTCGTCCTTGTTTGTATTTTTGGTTTTTACTGCCAATCAGCTCTTGGTACTTGTTCTTGTGAAAAAAAGGGAAACCCTCGACCTTTTCTCTTTTATTCTGATTATGGCGACAAATTTAGGAATTTCGGATAATGCGACTGGCTCGGGCCAAGCTAATAATACACAAGCGAAATCTTGGGGCGACAGATGTGATGAATTCTCTTCAACGCTGAATGAAAATGTTTTTTTAAATTGTGAAGCCAGATTCTTTGTAGTAAAGCGAAATGAAGGAGATTTTTCAAAAACTTCTCCATTTTTAATTCAAAAGGCTGTACAGTCCGTCGTAGGCGAACCTAAATCTGTAAAAAAACTTAAAACAGGAGAATTACTGATCGAACTTGAGAACAATAAGCAAGCAAAAAATCTAAAAAAATGTACTTTATTCGGAAATATGCCTGTTACTGTTATTGCTCATAGAAGCCTAAACACTAGCCGTGGAGTCATTTCAGAATCAGATCTCCAATATATCCCAGAAAGTGAAATACTAGAAAATTTAAAATCACAAAATGTCATTGCTGTTCGTCGCATTAATATCTATAGAGACAATAAACAAGTACCTACTAAACATATTATTCTTACAATAGACTCACCAAAACTCCCACGTTCAATCAAAGCTGGCTACCTTGACTGCCCTATAAGACCTTACATCCCAAATCCACTGCGTTGCTATAACTGTTAACGATTTGGCCATTCAAAACAATCTTGCAGAGGGAACCTTACTTATGCACGTTGCAGTGCCATGGGCCATGATGATAAAAACTGTGAAGCACCTGTCTTCTGTATAAACTGCAAAAAAGATCACCCTGCCTATTCTAAAGCCTGTGAAAAGTTTAAATATGAAAAAGAAATTCAAACGATCCGTACAAAACAAAATATTCCTTATCCTGAAGCAAAAAAAATGGTCGATTCTAGAACCCCAACTATAGGTAAATCTGATGCCGCCGCCACTGCAAGCAAAATTCAGAAATCATATCAAACAATAGGCACCCAAACTGAAAATCCTACCGGTTACTTATCTGATAAAACTGTTAAAGATAACTCTCAAAAAGCTCCAGATAACCCTAATCAGACTTCTTCCTCTTCACAATCATCTTCCACTAACACTACTATTAAGAAATCTTTTCAAAATACAAATTCTGTACAGCCTGATAAGAAACTACACCCTATCTCAAAAAAGCTTACTCCCCCATGGGGATACCTTCTTTAGGTATTCAGGGGGTGTCACGTACCCCGGGCCCGAGTGATCTTTTCTTTTCTCTCTCCTTTTTTCTTTCTCCTCAAGGGGAATACCTCCTTTAGGTATTCTGGGGGTGTCACGAACCCCGGGCCTGAGTGATCTTTTCTTTTCCCCTTCCTTTTATTTTATTTTATTTTATTTTATTTTTATTTATTTATTTTAGTTTTTTGCTGCCAAAGTTCATGGTCTTTGTTTTTTATTTTACGTTTTTTGCCAATAAGCGCTTGGTTTTTTCTTGTTTTTTTTACTCTTGGGTTTTGTTTTACTTTTTCTGATGCCAAAAGTTTTTGGTCCATTGTTTTGTTGTTCTTTAAAACAAAAAACTGTAAAAGAAAAAAAAAAATTAAAAATCTTTCTAAAAAGCACAAAAAAATTATACAACTCACCTCTTTTTACTAACATTTGTTATGTTCTGACTCACCTCGTTTTTTCTATGTTGGCTGTTTAAAAAAAAAAAAAACTTTAAAAAAAAATTATAAAATTATAAAATGCAATAAAAAATCAATATTTTAACCAAGTAAAGTCCGGTGTAGGTGTGGCGCTGGCTATTGGGGCAAAGATTTTGGCGATGGTGCCACGGCAGTCTAGCCTTGGGAGCACACTGAGAGACTGGTGCCCTTGGCGAAGGTGAGACAACGGTGACTACTCGAACGAGAAACACCGGACTAACACGACTGCCACATGTGGTGCCTGAACTGGGTCGGCGACCTGGTACCTGGTGAGTGGTTATGGGTGTCCCAGAGAGGATTCTTAAAAACCCTTTGCGTTTGTGTGTTGGAAGAAACACTCACCCCTTTTCTCCTTTTATCTTATTATGGCTACAAACATGGGAATTTCGAATAATGCGTCTGGCTCGGGCCAAGCTAGTGGAAATTCAAAAGCGAAAACTTGGGCGGATAGAATGGAAGAGTTTTCTTCTACTCTGACTGAGAACAATGTGTTCATGAATTGTGAAGCTCGTTTTTTCGTTGTGAAAAGAAAGGAAGGAGATTTCTTTAAGACTTCTCCTTTTCTAATTCAGAAGTCATTGCAATCAATAATGGGTGATCTCAAATCTGTTAAAAAGCTCAAATCTGGTGAACTACTAATTGAAGTGGAAAACAACAAGCAAGCTAATAACCTAAAAAAATGTACTCAATTCGCCAATATTCCAGTCACTGTAAGTATACACAGAACACTGAATACCTGTCGTGGTGTGATTTCTGAACAAGATCTACAATATATTCCAGAAAGTGAAATACTCGAGAATTTAAAAGACCAAAGAGTTATTGCAGTTAAATGAATTTCAATCTTCCGTGATAATAAGCCGGTTCCCACCAAACACATAATTTTGACAATAGACTCCCCTAAACTCCCACAATCAATAAAAGCTGGTTATCTTGAATGCCCTATCAGACAATATATTCCAAATCCTCTACGTTGTTTCAACTGTCAAAGATTTGGCCACTCCAAAACCTCATGCCGGGGAAAACTAACATGTGCTCGCTGTGGTGTAGTAGGCCATGACAATCAAAAATGTGAAGAACCAGTCAGTTGTATTAATTGTAAAGGAGATCACCCATCTTACTGAAAAGCATGTGAAAAATGGAAATTGGAAAAAGAAATACATACTAAAACAAAACAGAATATATCATACCCGAAAGCTAGGAAAATCGTTGAATCTAGAACCCCTACTGTCGGAAAATCATATGCTGCTGTTACTTCTATCAAAAAAACATATAAAACTATAGCTATACAAACAGAATGCCAAAACAATACCTGCCTCCCAAGTAAAACCATACAAATCAGTTCTTCAAACCCACCAACAAAACCTAGTCAATCTTCCACCTCCACACATCCCTTACTCTCTAAACCACCTACTTCCAAGAAATCCCCACAAACTGCAAAAGACATATTGTCTGACAGAGGACATACCTCTGGCTCTCTAAAACATTCCAACTCACCTTCCCGTCACAATATTATTAAAAAAATGAAAATTCTAAAATTACCTGCCACTAACTCAAATAAGACATCTAAAATAACTCCTGTAAACCAAAATGACATAATCAGTCTCCATCCTTCTGATGCTGAGGATAATATGTCCACTGCATCAGAAGATAATGACGTGGATGTTCTCATCTAAAAATACAAAAAATCATGACTACTTTCATTTCTTGGAATTGCCGAGGTTTTATAAATAAACGAGATGAAATCAGAGAAATAATTTCTGATCATCGACCAATTTGTTTTGCTTTTCAAGAGACTTATTTAAGACAACGTGATAATACTAAATTTCGTGGCTATAACTGTTTCAGAAAAGATTTTACCCAATCTGACAGAGCTACAGGTCGTGTAGCTCTTCTAATTTCTAATTATGCTCCTCACCCTAATATCACTTTAAATACTGATCTCCAAGCTGTTGCCGTTCAGCTCCATATCCACATGCTTGTCACTGTATGCACTATTTATTTACCACCAAGTATGACTCTTTATCCTCGTGATCTTAATAACCTTATTTTACAGCTGCCGACCCCATATGTGATCCTTAATGATTTAAATGGACACAGTCCACTCTGGGGTAGTCCAGACATTAATCCACGTGGACAAATTATTGAAGATTTTATCACAGACAATAACTTATGTATTCTAAATAATGGAGATAATACATATTTCCATGAACCTTCCAGGACATTTCATGCAATAGATCTAGCGATCTGCTATCCCAATCTGTATCCATATTTTAATTTCTTTGTGAGTAACGATCTACATAGTAGTGACCACTTTCCTCTCTTTTTATCTTTTTATAACTTTAGTGAGAATCGTCCAGGAAATCCACATTTTATTTATGACAGAGCTGATTGGACTACCTTTACCATTAATGCTGCCATTACACATGAAATGGTTCAGGGAGATATCAATAAGGCAGTAACTAATGTCACTAGCTGCATTATAAAGGCTGCTAATGTCTCTATTCCACAATCTACAGGCCGTCTCTCTAAACATTGTAAGCCCTGGTGGAATGAAGAGTGCAAGATTGCGAAGAAGAAGCAACAGAAAGCATGGGGAATATTTAGGCGGTACCCAACAACTGCCAACTACATAGAATTTAAACAAGCAAGGGCAAGTGCACGGAGGATACGCAGGAAATCTCAAAAAGATTCCTGGGTTAATTATGTTTCTAGCATTACCTCCAACATTAGCAGCAAACAATTATGGCATCGTGTCAAGAAAGCAATGGGTATTTATACTAATCACAGTATTTCTTTTTTAAAAGTTAATGGACAAACAATAACTTCATCCAAAAATATTGCAGATACCATTGGTGGAACCTTGTCTCACATATCTTGCTCAAATTCCTATTCTAATCCATTTCTGTCGTATAAACAAAATTGTGAACGTTCAACAATAAACTTTAGATCCCGCTCATCACTTTATTACAATAGTCCTTTCATAGAAAATGAACTAAACAATAGCCTGAAACATAGTCATAACTCTGCTCCTGGACCTGATGGTATTACTTACCTTATGGTCAAACATTTATCTAAAGCATCACGTAATTACCTGCTTCATCTTTACAATAGAATCTGGACTGAACATATTTTTCCTACTGCTTGGCACGATGTTGTTGTCATTCCTTTTCCTAAACCTGGCAAAGATACTACAGACCCCAAAAATTATAGGCCCATTGCCCTCACAACCTGTCTGTGTAAGCTGCTAGAAAAGATGGTAAATACTAGGCTTGTTTATATTTTAGAAAAGAATAACTTGATTGCACCATGGCAGAGTGGTTTCAGACGGGGCCGTTCAACAGTTGACAATATTTTATTACTGGAGACTAGCATTCGTAGAGCTAATGTGAGACGTAACCATTTGGTGTCAGTTTTTTTTGACATGGAGAAAACTTATGACAAGACTTGGCGATATGGTATTTTAAGAGATCTTTTTAATTTGGACTTTAGAGGAAATCTCCCTATTTTTATTCAAAACTTTTTAAGAGTCAGACGCTTTCAAATTCGCATTGGATCAGTTTATTCAGATTTTTATTTCTAGGAGGAAAGTGTGCCTCAAGGCAGTGTTTTGAGTGTTACACTTTTTTCTTTAAAAATAAATGATATTTTAAAACAATTGCCTCCAAGTGTCCATGGTAGCTTATATGTTGACGACCTGCAAATTTCTTGCCAGGGAAATGACATGCGCTTCATAGAACGCCAATTACAACTCGCTATAAACAATATCATTAAATGGACTAATAAAAATGGTTTTAAATTCTCTACTGACAAAACACAATGTGTGCATTTTTGTCGTAAACGAGGTCTTCATCCAGATCCTCATATTTTGATGAATAACAGGCCAATTTCAGTTGTTGACACTGCAGGATTTCTGGATGTTACGTTTGACAGAAAATTGACGTTTATTCCACATATTTCATATTTAAGAACTAAATGTGATAAAGCACTAAAAATTTTAAAAGTCCTTTCTAATACTTCTTGGGGAGCAGACCGTCCATCGTTACTCAAAATATATCGGGCTACTATTCGCTCCAAACTTGATTATGCTTGCCAGGTTTATGGATCAGCAGCTCATTCTTACCTTAAAAAACTTGACCCAACACACCACAGTGCACTTAGAATTTGCTCAGGAGCTTTCTGCACTAGTCCGGTTTTTAGTTTATATGCTGACTGTGTGGAGCCTTCTCTCACTGACATTAGACAAAGACTCTCACTTGAATTGTACTACCGCATCCTTTCACATCCTAATCATCCACTTCACTCACATTTAAATAGCAACGATCATAATCTTTATGTGAATCGGCAATCTTGCATCCCTCATTTTGCTCTTAGGATTAAAAATTTTCTTGCGGGCACTTCTCATATTCATACCAAAGTTCGTACCCGGTCTATTTAATCATGACGCCTTGGAATTTTCAAGTTATTTCTTGTCTTCATCCATTTAAGGGGTTTGACAAATCTAACACAGATGCTTCCATTTTTCAAGCGCTTTTCTCATCTCATCGCTCTGAATATAAGGATTATGTTGAGATTTTTACTGACGGCTCCAAAACAAGTAACAAAGTTGGTTGTGGTGTTGTCACTGGCAACACCACGTATAGCTATCAACTCCCAAGCTCTTTTTCCATCTTTTCTGCAGAGTTTTTTGCTGTTGAGGTAGCTCTAAACATTATATCCTCCCACCGCAAGAAGAAATTCATCATTTATACAGACTCAAAGAGTGTTCTTGACTCTCTTTCGTCTAACTCTTGCACTCTTTCTTTTATCTCTGTTTTAAAAACATATGAAATCCCTTCCTCAGAAGGTCGTTATATTTTATTTTGTTGGATTCCAGGCCATGTTGGTATCAAAGGCAATGAAGCTGCAGACAAAGCCGCAAGGCAGGCTTTTGTTATTTTAAACTGTCCTATTCCTTACGAAGACGCCCCCAGGGGGGTACCTTCTTCAGGTATTCAGGGGGAGTCACGCCCCCCGGGCCCGAGTGATCTTTTTTTCTCTTTTTTTTTTTTTGTCCTTCTCCCTTCTTTTCTTTTATTTCAGTTTAGTTTTATTTATTTATTTATTTTTTTTTATTTTTATTTATTTATTTATTTATTTTTTATTTACTTTTTTTTTTTTTTTTTTCTTCCCCTATGTTTTTGGCATTTTTCTTGCTTTTTTGTCCTTGTTTGTATTTTTGGTTTTTACTGCCAATAAGGTTTTGGTACTTGTTCTTGTTCATTGTTCTTGAAAAAAAAAAAATTAAAAAAAAAAAAATTAAAAATTTGAAAAACTTAAAAAAAAAAAATGAAACTACTTACCTTGTTTTACTCACCTTTTGGTTTTCTACTTACCTTATTTATTTTTACTCACCTTTATTTTTTGGTCTTGTTCTTGTTGGTTATACTAAAATTACTTAACTTCTAAAACATTAACCAAGCTGAAAATGGTGTTGATGTGGCGCTGGTTATTGGGTTGGCGATTTGGTGAGGGTCTCACGGTAGTCTAGCCTTGGGATCACACTGGGAGACTGGTGCCCTTGGTGAAGGTGAGACAACGGTGACTACTCGAACGAGAAACACCGGACTAACACGACTACCACATGTGATTCCCAATCTGGGTCGACGGTCTGGTAGCTGGTGAGTGGTTATGGGTGTCCCAGGGAGTGATTCTGAAAACCCTTTGCTTTCCGTCCGTTCAAGAAATGGGCTGACTTGTGGGACTAAGGAAACCCTCGACCCTTTTTACTTTTCTCAATATGGCGACAAACAAAGGAAATACGAATAATGCGTCTGGCTCGGGCCAAACTAGTGAAAATTCAAAGGCGAAAACTTGGGCGGACAGAATGGAAGAATTTTCTTCCACTCTGAATGAGAGCAATGTATTTATGACCTTAGAAGCTAGATTTTTTGTGATCAAAAGAAAAGAGGGTGATTTTCTAAGGACATCGCCTTTTCTTATACAGAAAGCATGTCAATCAATAATGGGCGATCCAAAGTCTATAAAAAAACTGAGATCGGGCGAACTTTTAATTGAAGTCGAAAATGCCAAACAAGCTAACAACTTAAAAAAATGTAATCAATTTGCTAATATTCCAGTCACTGTTGATGTCCATAGAACATTAAATACTTGCCGTGGTGTCATATCTGAACCTGACCTCCAGTTTATACCAGAAGCCGAAATTCTTGAAAACCTCAAAGAACAAAAAGTTATCGGAGTAAAACGTATATCCATATTTCGCGACAATAAACCAATTCCAACTAAACACATTATCTTAACTATAAACTCCCCAAAACTCCCAACATCAATAAAAGCTGGGTATCTTGGATGCCCCGTCAGACAAAACATACCAAATCCGTTACGCTGCTTCAACTGCCAACGTTTTGGCCATTCTAAAACATCCTGCCGTGGAAAACAGACATGTGCCCGTTGCAGTGCCATTGGTCATGACAGTCAAAATTGCGAAGCCACAGTATGTTGTGTAAATTGTAAAAAAGATCACCCGTCATATTCTAAGTCTTGTGAGAAATGGAAAATAGAAAAAGAGATTCAAACCATTAAAACAAAACAAAATATATCATAGCCAGAAAAATAGTAGAATCTAGAACACCCATCGTTGGTAAATCATATGCTGCTGTTACTTCCACCAAAAAAATTTGTAAAACAATAGCTACACAAACTGACTCTCTAATCAATACCAGCCCCCCAGTTGAAACTGTTTCATGTAATTCTACAAAAATACCCAATACTAGCTCTCCACTCGAAACTACAGTGAACAATTCCCAAAACTTACAAACCAAACCAAATCAGTCTTCTAACTCTTCACAGTCCTCTACATCAAAATCAAGAAATTTAAAGAAAATTCCACAAACTGCTAAAACCTTATTGTCTGGGAAAAGTCTTAACTCTGCCTCTCTAAAGCATTCTAATTCACCCTCTCGTCTCAATATCATCAAGAAAAAGAAACTAACAAAATTGCCCACTCCCACTACAAATACCCCCAGGGGGGTACCTTCTTCAGGTACTCAGGGGGAGTCACGCACCCCGGGCCCGAGTGATCTTTTTATCTCTTCTTCATTTTTTTTTTTTTTTTTTAACCTTTTACCTTCTTTTCTCTTATTTTTTATTTTATTTTATTTTTTTTATTTTTATTTATTTATTTATTTATTTTATTTTATTTTATTTTTTTTTTCTTGCTTTTTCGCCCTTGTTTTTTTTTTTTTTTTTTGTTTTTTAATGCCAATAAGGTTTTGGTACTTGTTCTTGTTCATTGTTCTTGAAAAAAAAAAATTTGAAAAAAAATTAAAAATTTGAAAAACTTACCAAAAAATGAAACTACTTACCTTGTTATACTCACCTTTTTGGTTTCTACTTACCCTGTTTATTTTCACTCACCTTTATTTTTTGGTCTTGTTCTTGTTGTTTATACTAATATTATTTAACTTCTAAAACATTAACCAAGCTGACACCGGTGTAGATGTGGCGCTGGTTATTGGGTTGGCGGTTTGGTGAGGGTCTCACGGTAGTCTAGCCTTGGGAGCACACTGGGAGACTGGTGCCCTTGGTGAAGGTGAGACAACGGTGACTACTCGAACGAGAAACACCGGACTAACACGACTACCACATGTGATTCCCAATCTGGGTCGACGGTCTGGTAGCTGGTGAGTGGTTATGGGTGTCCCAGGGAGCGATTCTGAAAACCCTTTGCTTTCTGTCCGTTCAAGAAATGGGCTGACTTGTGGGACTAAGGAAACCCTCGACCCTCTTTATTTAATTTAATTATGGCGACAAACAAAGGAAATACGAATAATGCGTCTGGCTCGGGCCAAGCTATTAAAAATTCAAATGAGAAATCTTGGGCTGAAAGAATGGAAGAGTTTTCTTCCACCCTTAATGAGAGTAATGTTTTCATAAATTGCGAAGCTCGATTTTTTGTAGTGAAGAGAAATGAAGGAGATTTCTTTAAGACTTCTCCTTTTCTAATTCAGAAATCAATTCAATCAATAATGGGTGATCCAAAATCTGTTAAAAAGCTTAGATCAGGTGAACTGCTAATTGAGGTCGAAAATAACAAGCAAGCTAATAACTTAAAAAAATGTACACACTTTGCCAATATACCAGTCACTGTAAGTATGCATAGAACATTAAATGTCTGTCGTGGTGTTATTTCTGAACCAGATCTACAATATATTCCAGAAAGTGAAATACTCGATAATTTGAAAGACCAAAAAGTTATTGCCGTTAAACGAATTTCAATCTTTCGTGATAAGAAGCCTGTTCCCACCAAACACATTATTTTGACAATAGATTCTCCTAAACTTCCCCAGTCAATCAAAGCTGGTTACCTTGAATGCCCTATAAGGCCATACATCCCTAACCCTCTACGATGTTTCAATTGCCAACGTTTTGGCCACTCAAAGACGTCTTGCCGTGGTAAACTAACATGTGCCCGTTGCAGTGCAATTGGCCATGACAGTGAAAATTGTGAAGCCCCAGTCTGTTGTGTTAACTGCAAAAAGGATCACCCATCTTACTCGAAATCATGTGAAAAATGGAAAATTGAAAAGGAGATACAAACTACTAAAACAAAACAAAACTTATCATATCCCGAAGCACGGAAAATTGTGGAATCAAGGACACCCATTGTTGGAAAATCATATGCTGCTGCCATAGTTACCAAAAAAACATATCAGTCTATCGCAATCCAAACTGACACTGTTCATAATACTAGCTCTCCAGTTGTAACTGCATTAAAGAATTCCCCAAGCTTACAATCCAATCCAAATCAGGCTTCTAACTCTTCACAGTCATCTTCATCCAAATCAAGAAACTTAAAGAAAATGCCACAAACTCCTAAAACCTTATTGTCTGGAAAAAGTCTTAACTCTATCTCTCTTAAACATTCAAATTCTCCCTCTCGTCTCAATATCAAGAAAAAGAAGCTAACAAAATTGCCCACTCCAACAACAAATAAAAATAATAAAGTAAATGTTCCAAAACAAGATGATTTGATCAGCCTCCATCCTTCTGATGGAGAGGACGGAATGTCCACTGCATCAGAGGACAATGACGTGGATGTTATAATCTAAAAAAAAAAAATAATAATAATGACCAATTTCATTTCATGGAATTGCCGAGGTTTTATTAATAAACGTGATGAAATCAGAGATATCATCTCTGATCATCGGCCTATATGCTTCGCTTTCCAAGAAACATACTTAAGACAACACGATAAAGTCAAAATTCGTGGCTATACCTGTTTCAGGAAAGATTTTACACAGTCTGACCGAGCTACAGGTGGGGTAGCCCTTCTGATTTCTAATAATGTACCACACTCCAATATCCCTTTAAATACAAACATTCAAGCTGTTGCCATTCAGGTACACTCTCATTTATTAATGACCATCTGCACTCTCTATCTTCCACCAAATGCATCCATAAACCAGCATGACCTCAATAGCCTCATTTCTCAACTTCCAACTCCCTTCTTAATTTTTGGAGATTTCAATGGACATAATTTGCTGTGGGGAAGCCCTAATAATAACCCCCGTGGTCAAATCATTGAAAATGTTATTTCTGACAACAACTTGTGTATCTTAAATAATGGGGACAATACTTACTTTCACGAACCTTCTAGGACTTTCCATGCAATTGACCTCGCCATCTGTTCTCCCAATCTTTACCCATATTTTAATTTTTTTGTGAGTAACGATCTACATAGTAGTGATCACTTTCCTTTATTTTTATCTTTTTATAATTTCAATGAACATCACCCGGGTAATCCACATTATATATATGACAAGGCCAACTGGACTGCGTTCACTATCAATGCAACTATAACCCATGATATGACTGAAGGTGATATCAACAAAGCAATCACTGATGTCACTAATTGTATAATAAATGCAGCTAATCTTACGATTCCAAAATCATCTGGGCGTCTCCATAAACATTCAAAGCCATGGTGGAATGATGAATGCAGTATTGCAAAAAGACAGCAGCAAAAAGCATGGGGAATTTTTAGGAGGTACCCAACCACTGCTAATTATATCACATTCAAAAAAGCAAGGGCAGCCGCACGCAGAATTCGCAGAAAATCCCAAAAGGATTCCTGGATTAAATATGTGTCCAGCATTACCTCCAATTTAAGCAGCAAACAGCTTTGGCATCGCGTTAAAAAAGCAATGGGAATTTACTCTAATCATAGTATTTCTTTTTTGAAGGATAATGGCCAAACAATTACTTCAATGAAAAATATTGCAGATACCATTGGTAGAACTTTTTCTAACGTCTCTAGCTCGAACTCCTACTGTGAACCTTTTCTATCTTATAAATATAATTCTGAACGCTCAACAATAAATTTTAGGTCCTGCTCATCACAAGATTACAATAGCCCATTTACTGAAAATGAATTACACAATAGTTTGAAACATAGCCATAACTCTGCCCCTGGTCCTGATGGCATTACTTACCTCATGATCAAACACTTATCAATACAGTCTCTTAAAAATCTCCTTCATCTTTACAATAGAATCTGGACCGAAAATACTTTTCCTATTGCTTGGCATGATGCCATTATCATTCCTTTTCCTAAGCCCGGCAAAGATGCAACCGATCCAAAAAACTACAGGCCAATTGCTTTGACTAGCTGCTTATGCAAACTGCTCGAGAAAATGGTTAATACTAGGCTGGTTTATATCCTTGAAAAGAGAAGGTTAATATCCGCATGGCAAAGTGGTTTTAGGCGTGGCCGCTCTACTATTGACAACGTTTTACTTCTAGAGACCAATATTCGAAAAGCTAATGTTAGACGTAACCATTTGGTGTCGATCTTTTTTGATATGGAAAAGGCATATGACAGGACATGGCGCCATGGCATTTTGAAGGATCTATTTAATTTGGACTTTCGTGGTAACCTTCCCATTTTTATTAAAAATTTTTTGAGAGTCAGACGCTTCCAAGTTCGGATTGGTTCTGTTTATTCAGACTTTTACTTTCAGGACGAAGGTGTACCTCAAGGCAGTGTCTTGAGTGTTACACTCTTCTCTTTAAAAATCAATGATATAATAAAACAACTTCCACAAACCGTTCACGGCTGTCTATACGTTGACGACCTGCAGATTTCTTGCCAGGGAAATGATATGCGCTTCATTGAACGACAGTTGCAACTTGCTGTTAAAAACATTCTTAAATGGACTAATGAAAATGGTTTTACTTTTTCCAGTGACAAAACACAGTGTGTGCATTTTTGCCGCAAACGTGGTCTTCATCCTGATCCACAAATTTTTATTAATGACATACCTATTTCGGTAATTGACTCTGCCCGTTTTTTGGGTGTTATTTTTGACAAAAAACTCAATTTTAAAGACCATATTTCTTATTTAAGGACGAAATGTGAAAAAACTTTAAATATTTTAAAAGTACTTGCAAACACATCTTGGGGTGCTGATCGCATTTCTCTACTAAAAATCTATCGCTCCTTAATTCGTTCAAAATTAGACTACGCCTGTGAAATTTATGGGTCTGCTCCTAATTCTTACCTTAAAAAACTTGACACAGTTCATCACAGTGCACTTAGGATCTGCTCAGGGGCCTTTCGGACTTCTCCAGTCATCAGCTTATATGCTGACTGTGTAGAGCCTTCCCTTACTAATATTAGACAGCAGTTATCTGTACAACTGTACCATAGGATACTTTCTCATCCTAATCATCCAATTCATCCTCATATCAACAACAGTAATGACAATCTCTTTTTAAACCGTCCATCCTGCATCCCACATTTTGGTCTCAGAATCAAGAATATTCTTGCCGGCAATCCTCATCTTCATACCAAAATTCGTCCTAGGGGTTTTTTAAATATGACTCCGTGGAACTTCCAGGGTATTTCATGTCTTCATCCTTTTAAAGGTTTTGACAAAGGTAACACTGATGCCTCTATCTTTCAGACCCTCTACAAAGCTCATCGAAGCAATTATAAAGAATATACCGAAATTTTTACTGATGGTTCTAAAACAAGCAATAAGGTTGGTTGTGCGATTATCTCTGACAATACTACTCTAAGCTATGAACTTCCTAACGCTTTTTCTATTTTCTCTGCAGAGTTTTTAGCTATTGAAGTTGCCCTTGATTTTATTTCATCTCATCCAAATCGTAAATTCATTATATATACAGACTCAAAGAGTGTTCTTGATTCTCTGTCATCTACCTTTTGTAACCCATCTTTCACCTCTATTTTAAAAACTTACCATGACCTTCTGAAAAAGGGATTTGACATCTTGTTTTGCTGGGTTCCTGGTCATGTTGGCATCAAAGGCAATGAAGCAGCAGACAAAGCCGCAAGGCAGGCTTCTATTATTTTAAACTGTCCTATACCTTATGATGACATTAAGCACACACTAAAAAGCACTTTCAGAAGTAATTGGCAAATGGAGTGGAATAATCAACAAAATAATAAATTACTTGAAATAAAACCTCAAATTGCAGTCTGGCCTACACTGAGTCCTAGAAAACATGATGTCATAATTACTCGTTTAAGAATTGGGCATTCAAGGATCACGCATAAATACTTACTACTTGGACAACAGGAACCTGACTGTCCGAAATGTCATTTCTGTGTGCTTACCATCCGCCATCTGCTCACTGACTGTCCTTGTCTTCGTCATCTGTATAGGGATTATTTTAATTCATCTTCACCCAATCTGACAAGCCTTTTAGGTGCAAATCCTCATCATCAGTTGACAAATTTTTTAAAGGAGGCTGGGTTTTACTTCGACATCTGATTTTATTGTTTACAATGTTCATCCCATTTTACATCTGTTTTTTATTGTATACTGTTTTTACTATTTTTGATTTTATCTTGTATGTAGTTTTACTTCCTTTTCTACTGTGTTTTCTTAATGACTTTCTGGATGGGTAAACCCATCCAGAGGCTCCTTTTTTCTTTTACCTTTTTGTTTGGCGCATCATGTCCTACTTTGGACCTTGCGCCAGGAAAAGTCATTCAACCAACCAACCAACCAACCCACTACAAATAAAAATAATAAAGGAAATCTTCCAAAACAAGATGATATGATCTGCCTCCATCCTTCTGATGGAGAAGACGGTATGTCTACTGCATCAGAGGATAATGACGTGGATGTTATAATCTAAAAAAAAAAAAAAAATCATGACTAATTTCATCTCATGGAATTGCCGAGGTTTTATTAATAAACGAGATGAAATAAGAGAAATAATCTCTGATCATCGACCTGTATGCTTCGCTTTCCAAGAAACATACCTAAGACAAAACGATATTGTTAAAATCCGTGGCTATCAGTGTTTCAGGAAAGATTTTACACATTCTGATAGAGCTACAGGTGGTGTAGCCATTTTAATCTCTAATAATATTCCACATTCATGTATCACTTTAAATACCAATATCCAGGCTATTGCAGTTCAGATCCATAAACACATACTTATCACTATCTGCACTGTCTATTTACCGCCAAATATGACCATTCGCCCAAGTGACCTAAATAGGCTTATTTCACAACTGCCGACACCTTTTTTAATTCTTGGTGATTTAAACGGGCACAGTCCACTTTGGGGTAGTCCCGATATTAATCCTCGTGGACAAAAGATTGAAGACTTTATCACTGACAATAATTTATGCATTTTAAATAATGGTGACAATACCTACTTCCATGAACCTTCCAGAACTTTTCATGCAATAGACCTGGCCATCTGCTCTCCACCTCTGTATCCGTATTTCAATTTCTTTGTTAGTAACAACCTTTATAATAGTGACCATTTTCCTTTATTTTTATCTTTTTATAATTTTAACGATCATCATCCTACAAATCCACATTATATTTATGACAAGGCCAACTGGACTACTTTCACTATAAATGCAACCATCACGTACGAAATGACTGAGGGTGATATCAACAGTGCAATCACTGATGTCACAAAGTGTATTATAAATGCAGCTGAAATTAGTATTCCAAAATCCTCTGGACGTCTCAGTAAAAATTCAAAGCCATGGTGGAATGAAGAATGCAATAAGGCAAAAAGACAGCAACAAAAAGCTTGGGGAATTTTTAGGAGGTATCCAACTACTGCTCATTATATCGCATTCAAAAAAGCAAGGGCAGCCGCACGAAGAATCCGCAGAAACTCCCAAAAAAATTCTTGGATTAAATATGTTTCCAGCATTACCTCCAATGTAAGCAGTAAAAAGCTTTGGCATCGTGTCAAGAGAGCAATGGGAATTCATTCTAATCAAAGTATTTCATTTTTAAAGGATAATGGCCAAACTATAACATCTATTAAAAATATTGCAAACACCATTGGTAGAACTTTATCTGACATATCCAGCTCTAATTCCTACTCTGAACCTTTTTTGTCATATAAAAATAATTCTGAACGATCATCAATCAACTTTCACTCCCGCTCTTCACCAGACTACAATAGGCCTTTTACAGAAAATGAATTAAAAAATAGTTTGAAATATTGCCATAACTCTGCTCCCGGACCCGATGGTGTTACCTACATTATGATTAAACATTTATCAAAACAGTCTCTTAAAAATCTCCTTCATCTTTACAATAGGATCTGGACTGAAAATAGTTTCCCTGTTGCTTGGCACGATGCTATTGTTATTCCCTTTCCTAAACCGGGTAAAGATGATACTGACCCAAAAAATTACAGGCCCATTGCTCTTACAAGCTGTCTATGTAAACTACTCGAAAAAATGGTAAATACTAGATTGGTTTTTATTCTTGAAAAAAATAATCTGATTTCTCCATGGCAAAGTGGTTTCCGACGAGGCCGTTCTACGGTTGACAATATTTTATTATTAGAGACAAATATCCGCAAAGCTAATGTGAGACGTAACCATTTGGTGTCAATTTTTTTCGATATTGAAAAAGCTTATGACAAGACATGGCGGTATGGTATTTTAAAAAATCTTTTTAATTTGGACTTTCGTGGAAATCTCCCCATTTTCATTCAAAACTTTTTAAGAGTCAGACGCTTTCAAATTCGTATAGGATCAGTTTATTCAGATTTTTATTTTCAAGAGGAAGGTGTGCCTCAAGGCAGTGTTTTAAGCGTCACGCTTTTTTCCTTAAAAATAAATGATATTTTAAAACAGCTGCCGCAAAGTGTCCATGGGAGTTTATATGTTGATGACCTGCAAATTTCTTGCCAGGGAAATGACATGCGCTTCATAGAACGCCAATTACAACTTGCTATAAAAAACATAATTAAATGGACAAATAAAAATGGTTTTAATTTTTCTGCTGACAAAACACAATGTGTGCATTTTTGTCGTAAACGAGGTCTTCATCCTGATCCTGAGATTCTGATGAATAACCGGCCAATTTCCGTTGTTGACACTGCTCGCTTTCTGGGTGTTATTTTCGACAGAAAACTGAACTTTATGCCACATATTTTACATTTGAGAACTAAATGTGACAGAGCACTTAATATTTTAAAAGTGCTTTCTAACACTTCTTGGGGAGCAGACCGTTCATCTTTACTCAAAATTTATCGAGCCACTATTCGCTCCAAACTTGATTATGCTTGTCAGGTTTATGGCTCAGCCCCTCACTCTTATATTAAAAAACTTGACACAACACATCATAGTGCGCTCAGAATTTGCTCTGGTGCTTTCCGTACGACTCCAGTCCTTAGTTTATATGCTGACTGTGTGGAGCCTTCTCTCACTGATATTAGACAAAGACTTTCTTTTGAATTGTACTATCGCATCCTTTCTCATCCTAGTCATCCACTTCACTCTCATTTAAACTGTAATGATCATAATCTTTATGTGAATCGCCCATCTTGCATCCCACATTTTGCTCTTAGGATTAAAAACTTTCTTGCTGGCACCTCTCATATTCATACCAATGTCTGTTCTCGTTCTCTCTTAAACATGACACCTTGGAACTTCCAGGTTATTTCTTGTCTTCATCCGTTTAAAGGATTTGACAAACCTAACACTGACGCTTCTATTTTTCAGGCCCTTTATTCATCTCATCGCTCTCATTACAAGGACTACGTCGAGATATTTACAGACGGCTCTAAGACAAACAATAAAGTCGGTTGTGGTGTTGTCATTGGTAACACCAGTTTTAGCTACCAACTCCCTAATTCATTTTCCATCTTCTCTGCAGAATTTTTTGCTGTTGAGGTTGCTCTTAACATTATTTCATCTCATCATAGTAGAAAATTCATTATATATACAGACTCAAAGAGTGTTCTTGATTCTCTCTCTTCTAGCTCTTGTAACCTGACTTTCATTTCAGTTTTAAAAACTTACAACGACCTTTTGAAAAAGGGATTTGACATCTTGTTTTGTTGGGTTCCTGGTCACGTAGGCATTAAAGGCAATGAAGCAGCAGACAAAGCCGCAAGGCAGGCTTCCATACTTCTAAACTGTCCTGTTCCTTACGAGGACATAAAGCACACACTTAAAAGCTATCTTAAAAATATGTGGCAAAGGGAGTGGAATAACCAAAGTAATAATAAGTTGTATGAAATAAAACCTCAAATTTCAGTCTGGCCTACACTTACCCCCAGAAAATATGATGTTCTTATTACACGACTACGAATCGGGCATTCAAGATTTACCCATAAACACTTACTACTTGGACAACAGGAACCTGAGTGTCCAAAATGTCATAATAGTGCTTTAACCATTCGTCATGTCCTCACCGACTGCCCTTGCCTTCGTCATCTTTACCGACAAAACTTTAATTCATCTTCACCCACTCTGAAGAGCCTTTTAGGTGTAATTCCTCATTACCATCTGACAAACTTCTTGAAGGAGGCTGGTTTTTACTTCGACATCTGATTTTATTCTTTACATTGTTCATCCTGTTTTACATCTGTTTTATTATATACACTGTTTTTATTATTTTTGATTTTATCTTGTATGTATTTTTGCTTCATTTTTCTACTGTGATTTTTTAATGACTTTCTGGATGGGTAAACCCATCCAGAAACTACTGTCTCTGTTATCCGTTTGCTTGGCGCAGCATGTCCAACTTTGGACCTTGCGCCAAAAAAAGGCCATTCAACCAACCAACCAACCTCTCACTGATATTAGACAAAGACTTTCTTTTGAATTGTACTATCGCATCCTTTCTCATCCTAGTCATCCACTTCACTCTCATTTAAACTGTAATGATCATAATATTTATGTGAATCGCCCATCTTGCATCCCACATTTTGCTCTTAGGATTAAAGACTTTCTTGCTGGCACCTCTCATATTCATACCAATGTCCGTTCTCGTTCTCTCTTAAACATGACACCTTGGAACTTCCAGGTTATTTCTTGTCTTCATCCGTTTAAAGGATTTGACAAACCTAACACTGACGCTTCTATTTTTCAGGCCCTTTATTCATCTCATCGCTCTCATTACAAGGACTACGTCGAGATATTTACAGACGGCTCTAAGACAAGCAATGAAGTCGGTTGTGGTGTTGTCATTGGTAACACCAGTTTTAGCTACCAACTCCCTAATTCATTTTCCATCTTCTCTGCAGAATTCTTTGCTGTTGAGGTTGCTCTTAACATTATTTCATCTCATCATAGTAGAAAATTCATTATATATACAGACTCAAAGAGTGTTCTTGATTCTCTTTCTTCTAGCTCTTGTAACCTGACTTTCATTTCAGTTTTAAAAACTTACAACGACCTTTTGAAAAAGGGATTTGACATCTTGTTTTGTTGGGTTCCTGGTCACGTAGGCATTAAAGGCAATGAAGCAGCAGACAAAGCCGCAAGGCAGGCTTCCATACTTCTAAACTGTCCTGTTCCTTACGAGGACATAAAGCACACACTTAAAAGCTATCTTAAAAATATGTGGCAAAGGGAGTGGAATAACCAAAGTAATAATAAGTTGTATGAAATAAAACCTCAAATTTCAGTCTGGCCTACACTTACCCCCAGAAAATATGATGTTCTTATTACACGACTACGAATCGGGCATTCAAGATTTACCCATAAACACTTACTACTTGGACAACAGGAACCTGAGTGTCCAAAATGTCATAAAAGTGCTTTAACCATTCGTCATGTCCTCACCGACTGCCCTTGCCTTCGTCATCTTTACCGACAAAATTTTAATTCATCTTCACCCACTCTGACGAGCCTTTTAGGTGTAATTCCTCATTACCATCTGACAAACTTCTTGAAGGAGGCTGGTTTTTACTTCGACATTTGATTTTATTATTTACAATGTTCATTCTGGTTTTACATCTGTTTTATTGTATACACTGTTTTTATTATTTTTAATTTTATCTTGTATGTATTTTTGCTTCATTTTTCTACTGTGATTTTTTGATGACTTTCTGGATGGGTAAACCCATCCAGAAACTACTGTCTCTTTTATCCGTTTGCTTGGCGCAGCATGTCCAACTTTGGACCTTGCGCCAAAAAAAGGCCATTCAACCAACCAACCAACCTTACGAAGACGTTAAGCATACACTTAGAAACTTTCTCAGCGATATTTGGCAAAGGGAGTGGAATAATCAAAATAATAATAAATTACATGAAATTAAAACTCAAATTGGAATGCGGCCTACGCTCTCTCCCAGAAAATATGACGTTATTATTACTCGTCTGAGAATTGGGCATTCAAGAGTTACTCATAAACACTTACTATTAGAACAACAAAAGCCTACATGTCCCAGATGTCATTTTAGTGACCTTACCATTCGCCATATTCTCACTGACTGTCCTTGTCTTCGTCATCTGTATCGACAGCATTTTAATTCATCTTCACCAAGTCTGACTAGCCTTCTAGGCATGAATCCTCATCATAAACTGACAATTTTTTTAAAAGAAGCTGGTTTTTATTACGACATCTAATTTTATTATTTACACTGTTCACCCGTTTTTATTATATACACTCTTCATAACTTTTTATTTTTTTTTTTCATATACACTGTTTACTCCTCACCCCTAGAAAATGTGATGTCATTATTACCAGACTAAGAATCGGGCATTCAAGACTCACACATAAATACTTATTGCTTGGAGAACAACAACCTGATTGTCCAAAATGCCATTTTAGTGCACTAACCATTCGCCATATTCTCACCGACTGCCCTTGCCTTCGCCATCTTTATCGACATTATTTTAATTCATCTTCACCCAATCTGACAAGCCTTTTAGGTGCAAATCCTCATCATCACTTGACAAATTTTTTGAAAGAGGCTAGTTTTTACTTCGACATTTGATTTTATTGTTTACAAATTCATCCTATTTTACATCTGTTTTTTATTGTGTACACTGTTTTTATTATTTTTTTGATTTTATCTTGTATATAGGTTTTCTTTTTTCTCCTGTGTTTTTATTTAATAACTTTCTGTATGGGTGAAACCCATCCAGAGGCTATTTTTTCTTTTACCTGTTTGTTTGGCGCAGCATGTCCTACTTTTGACCTTGCGCCAGAAAAAGGCATTCAACCAACCAACCACTGTTTACTCTGTTTTCTGTTATTTTTAAACATTTGTCTTTTTCTATTTTAACAATTTACATATTCTTGTTTTAACTTTAAATGTGTTGTTTTTTTACTGACCATCTGGATGGGTAAACCCATCCAGAAGCTAATCTTTATTCTATACTTCTGTTTGGCGCAGTATGTCCCATTGTGAACCTTGCGCCATTAAATGGGAACCAACCAACCAAAAAAGCATACTACTGCTAATTTACTCAAAAAGAAAAAACTTGTAACAAAGCCTACGACGAACTTAAAAAAACCAAAGAAATCTGATTCTGCAAAACAAGATGACACTCTTAAAATCTACCCTTCAGATGAGGATAATATGTCGACCGCTTCTGAAGATAATAACATAGATACTTTTATCTAAAAAGAATTAAAATGACTAACTTCATTTCTTGGAACTGTAGAGGTTTTAATAACAAACGGGATGAAATAAAAGATATTGTCTTTGATCATCGACCTATCTGCATCGCTTTTCAAGAGACAGACTTAAAACAAAGTGATATTGTGAATATTCGCGGGTACAACTGCTTCAGGAAGGATTTCCACCAGAATAACAGGGCTACTGGTGGTGTTGCTTTTCTTATCTCTAATAGTGTTCCACACTCCAATATTCCATTAAACACTAATATCCAAGCCGTTGCTGTCCAAATTCATATTCACTTCTTAGTAACTTTTTGCACAATCTATTTACCACCAAACATGCCTCTTCAACACCATGAACTCAATAGCCTTATTCTGCAACTGCCAACCCCGTTTATCATTCTTGGAGATTTTAATGGTCATAATCCACTTTAGGGTAGTCCTGACATAAAATCACGTGGCCAAATTATTGAAGACTTTGTTACTGACAATAATTTATGTATTTTAAACAATGGTGACAATACTTATTTCCATGAACCTTCCAGAACATTCCATGCAATTGACCTTGCCATCTGCTCACCTATTCTTTACCCATATCTTAATTTCTTTATCAGCAATGACTTACACAATAATGACCACTTCCTATTATTCTTAACTCTTTATGATTTTAATTACTCTCTTACTCATAATCCTCATTTTATTTATGACAAAGCTGATTGGGCTGCTTTTCCTTTAAATGCAACTATTACAAATGACATGATTCAGGGAGACATAAATAGGGCAGTTACTGAGGTTAACAATACTATAATTAATTCTGCTTCCTAAGTCTACTGGCCATCTCATTAAGCACCCAAAACCATGGTGGAACGAGGACTGCAAATTAGCTAAAAAACTTAAACAAAAAGCATGGGGAATTTTTCGCAGATATCCTACCACTTCCAATTACATAGCATATAAGCGTGCAAGGGCAAATGCACGTAAAGTCCGGAGAAAATATCAAAGGGAGTCTTGGACCAGCTATGTATCCAATATAACATCAAACATTAGCAGTAAACAACTATGGCAGCGTGTCAGAAAAACAATGAGAATTCAAACTAATCACAGTATTTCATTCCTTAAACTTAATGGTCAGACTATTACCTCTATGAAAAATATTGCAAATACCATTGGCAGCTGTTTCTCTAGTACATCAAACTCAAATTCCTATTCTGAACCTTTCCTTCCATATAAAAAGAGAACTGAACGCTCTATTATCAACTTTAATTCTAACTCTTTTGAAGATTACAATAAGCCTTTTACTGAAAATGAATTAACCAATAGTCTGAAGAATACTCACTCCTCTGCTCATGGGCCTGATGGCATAACATGCACCATGATTAAACACTTATCCAGATATTCCCTTAAAAATCTGCTTAAACTTTATAATAGAATCTGGTCGGAGCATGTTTTTCCTATTGCCTGGTGCGATGCTATCGTTATACCATTTCCCAAACCTGGTAAAGATGCACCCAAAAAATTATAGACCTATTGCCCTCACTAGCTGCCTTTGTAAATTGCTTGAGAAAATGATAAATACTAGACTTGTTTTCACTCTTGAAAAAAATAATCTAATCTCTCCGTGGCAAAGTGGTTTTAGACAAGGCCGTTCTACTATTGACAATATCCTCTTACTTGAGACTAATATACGGAATGCTATTGTTAGACGTAACCATTTGGTGTCAGTTTTCTTCGACATTGAAAAAGCGTATGACAAAACCTGGCGTTATGGCATTTTAAGGGACATTTTTAATTTGGGTTTAAGGGGCAATCTTCCTATATTCATTGAGAATTTTTTAAAGGTGAGACGCTTTCAAGTTCGAATTAGATCAGTATACTCAGACTTTTACTTCCGGGAAGAGGGTGTTCCTCAAGGTAGTGTCTTAAGTGTAACACTGTTCTCTATAAAAATTAATAATATACTAAAACAACTACCTCAAAATGTTCATGGGAACCTGTATGTTGACGACCTGCAGATTTCTTGCCAGGGAAATGATATGCGTTTTATTGAGCGCCAGCTTCAACTAGCCATCAATAATATTACCAAATGGACAGATAAAAATGGTTTCACTTTCTCAATTGACAAAACACATTGTGTGCATTTTTGCCGCAGACGAGGTCTTCATCCCGATCCAGAGATTTTTATTAACAATAGAATTATATCTGTAGTTGACACTGCCCGCTTTTTAGGCGTTATCTTTGACAAAAAACTGAATTTTATGCCACATATTTTAAATTTAAGGACAAAATGTGATAAAACATTAAATCTTTTAAAGGTACTTTAAAATACCTGTTGGGGAGCAGATCGCAGTTCTTTACTGAAAATCTACCGAGCTGTTATCCGTTCTAAATTAGATTATGCCTGTCAAGTTTATGGCTCAGCTCCCATTTCCTATCTTAAGAAATTAGACACAGTACATCATAGTGCGCTTAGATTTTGTTCAGGGGCTTTCCGCACTTCTCCAATCCTTTGTCTTTATGCTGACTGTGTGGAGCCTTCTCTTGCCAATATTAGACAACAACTATCATTGGATCTCTACTATCGCATTCGTTCTCATCCTAATCATCCACTTCATCCCCATTTAACCCTCTCAGCGTTTGACTCAATGTCACGTTTCTGCTTCAAAAATAATCTTATTGTTAGGAGGAAGCTACCTTGAAAATCCCCTGTTATGTCCGTTGAAGTTACACCAAAAATTTTCGAACATTTTCCCCCCCACAACTGGGGGTGTGTCCGTTCGAACAAAAGCCCTTTGTGACCGAAGATATTTCCAAACTGGGATTAGGAAGAGAATGTACATGTAGAAGAAACTGGATTGATATTTCAAAAACCTTTTGGAAATATAGCAACAGACTTTATCATTTCTATGCAAGAAACATGAGTTCAGAAAAATTAAAGCTGTAATTTAAAATAGCTTTAGCAGCGCAAAATTTAGTCTGCCTTGTATTTCCAATTCATAAATTTAAATTTCCATAACCTTTATTATCAGAAATCATAAATGATTAATTAATTATATGCAGCACAAACTATAAACACTTTGAACGTAATATTTACTAATTTTATAGATATTTTAAATTAAAATGGTATGCAAAAATGAATTGTAAAACTTTCTTATTTATACAAATACCATAATAATAATAATTTATAAATGTTTTAAATTATTTTTTTTTATTTATTTATTATTATTATTATTATTATTATTTTGAATGAATGAATTAATTTATATATATTTTACAGCTATCTTTATTCTCTTTAATTGCACTTTCTTTTAAAATTATAATGAAAATAAAAATGCTGTTGATATAAGGAACAGAAATAAATGTATATATTTCGATTTTATTTCTCAAAATTGTAACTATGTTAATCTACATTAATTAGTAAAGTTAATTTCAATGACAGCTTAATTTGGTTAATCAATAAATATATAATAAATAATGAAATATAATAAAATTAGCAAAATTATTAAGTAAAAAAAAAATATATATATGTTTTTTTTTTTCTTTTAATATTTTACTAATAACCAATTTACAAAGAAAATTTATTCCATTATATGAATTATTTCTTAACTATAATAACACAGCAACATACGTGATCAGACGCAGAAAGGAGCTCTCAAAAGTTCAACTACAACAAAAATAATAGTAAGGAAACGATAAAGAATTTCCTTAAAATAAATCGAAACATCAACACTTCAGTTAAATTACTAAAGGGGGGGGGGGGATAAATAAATAATAAATAGCTGTTTGGGAAAAGTATTAGACTATATTTCAACACAACTTTATTTGTTTGAAATTCATATTCCTTCATAAAACTAACTTATGGTGTGAAACTTTTTGAGTATATAGAAAATGATTATATTATGATTTGTTAAATTCACGTTTATATTTATGAATTTCCGTAATTAATGCATTCTGCATATCATTTTGTATAATTATATATTTGTAAAAATATATATGATAAATTGGAAACTTTTATAAAGGATATTATAGAATCAAATGAGCTATGTTTAGCACATCACTAAACGCTGAAAATTGTAGTAAAAACGATTTTTTTTTTTTTTTCATTCATTAATTTTTTTAACTATTAATAGCAAGTACTTCAAATTTTTATGACTTCAGTTTCTCATCGCAAATAATACATATATATATATTTTTTATATTTTAATTACATTTATTTTATTTTATTTATTTATTTATTTTTTAACATGTCAAACCTATTTTTCCAATAAATAAATAAATAAAATTTGGAGGATTGTCTAATGAAATAGAAAATAAGCTAACGACATTTTTTATTTTTCAGTGAGTATAACAGAATTCAAAAGGACATTCTTTCATGTCACCTTTTCTGAAATCTTTTCCCAAAAATCTCATGTCTTTACTGAAAAAAAAAAAAACATTAATTTTTTTGTCGTAAAAGCAAGCATAATTACAAGTGTTTTTATGCCTTTGCAATAAAATTTAGTTGAAAGATTTGAAAAAAAAAAATCGGAAGAAAGTAATAAGCCGGCTTAATGCGCGCATTTTGTCATTTTATTCTCGAAAAACGGTTGTTTATTATAATTATTTAAATTAATTCAATTATCTATTTAAAAAAAAAAAAAAAAAAAAAACAGATATACCTGCAAGTTTTATACGTTTACGATTAAATGATTTCAGAAATAAATCAGGAAAGAAGAAGAAAAAAAAAAAAAAAAAAAACTCTGACATTTAGTCATGGCTAAAGAAAAATTGACCATTTTGTACCATATTTAGTTTTTAGATATTTTGCTCTGACTTTGTAATTGCAAGAAATTTAGTTAATCTCTGTCAAATGATTAAAAGAAATGAAAGAAAAATGAGTATGCGATTAAAATTTAAGCTTTTGATTCTTACCGCAGTAATTCACAGTACACAGATTGTTATCTTTCTATTCAATACCTTTTAAAGCTCTGCAATGCATTTAGTTTAAATAATTCCTTCTGAAACAAATATTGGGTTACTCTGATTTTACAGGTATCATTAAGAATATATATATTCAGAATTTTTATTCAAATTTGACAAAACATTTTTTTTTTTTTTTTTTAATTGGCTGTCTTTACATTTACAGTGCAATGTGCAAAATGTTTTTACCCAGTATAATACTCCTAATCCATTTTTAAAGTGATATCACTAACAAAGTTGGTTATGTTTCTTTTTCTAATCCGATTTGTGTACGATATCAGAGGGGTGGCATTTTCACAAATTTGCAATCCTCTCAAAATCTATCTACATCCAAATCCCTTTTGCTTTTTTTTTTTTTTTTTTTTTTTTTTTTTCCGTAGTACTATTTCTTTCAGACAATGACTATGAGTTGTCACCATATATTGTATTACACCTTCAATGAACGTGCAGATATTTTTGTTTTATTTAAAATACATAAAATTAAAAAATCGTCATCGTATCTGTTCGAATTACTAGATTTTATCAAAAATTCGAACACTTATTAATCAGGACCAAATATAGTTAATACTTTATTTTTTTATTCAATCGGATATTCATTCGTAAGATATTAAATAAAAAGTACGTTATAGCTTTAAAATCAAAAGAAAAAAATAGTGTTTTGAAAAAACACAAATAAATGAAGAAGTAAAAATATTTATTTTTATGTCGGGACAAATCAAAAAGGAGGGGGGGGGGGAGACCTGCAAGCATATTTCCTTTTTAAATAATTAAAATAAAATTGAGAAGAATCGTGCTAAAGAACTGAGACAGTATAGAATGGTACACATGCATTATTATTATTTATATACTAGCAGGCTACGCCCGCTTCGCTGGTCACTATTTTTAAATGAATCGCAATAATTAATGAGTTCTCAAAATTGCATTAATTTTTATCATATGATAAAAAAAGAGAAATAAAATTTCTGATCGGGAAATATGTCGTACCGGGTCCCCACTGCCTTCGGCAGCGTAGACCCGTGCGCTGCGCGCACGTATTCCTTCACCATCCTTATGACTTCTCAAAAATCCGTGTTATTACTCGTAAACATTCATTCTTAAGAAAATGAATTAAAAAATATATCAATTAGCATCGGGTAAAAACTCACACCGGGACCACACTGCCTTCGGCAGCGCAGACGCATGCGCGCTGCGCGCGCACGTTTGAGGATATACGTGCGCTGTACACGCATATTCCTTCTCAACTCAAACTTTTATTATCAAGAAAATAAAATTAAAAAAAAAATTATCATCGGGTAAAAACTCGCACCGGGTCCGAAACCCATGCGCGCTGCGCGCGCACATGTTAAAATATATGTGCGGTGCGCGCACATATTCCTTCTGAAATCAAACTCTTATTCTTAAGAAAAGAAAATTAAAAACATCATTTCTCATCAGGTAAATTGTTGGACCGGGTCCCCACTGCCTTCGGTAGCGCAGAATTCCTTCCCCCCACCCTTCCAGCCCCTCCTAATTAACTTACATATACCAATTTTGAACGGTCTTACTCAATTAGCTGAGATGCAAAAGAAAACCTGATCATGCCACCTTAAATTTGTAAATGAGGTGAAATTTCGAATTCCACTTTCGATAATATAAAAGAACTTTAAAATATCTTTCGAATGATGTATTAGAAATAATTTAATCATAATTAGAATTTGAAATATTGAAATTTAAAAATATTACAGCGCCACCTGGCGGTAAAAATTTCTGTAATCTATTGTTCCATTCCAGATCAACAAAGCTTTCAAATGATGTATTACTCATGAAATTATTTTAATTAGTAGATGAGATACAAAAGAAAACCTAATCAGGACACCTCAAAACGTGTAAATCGGGTGAAATCTCGAATTCCATTTTCCATAATGTAAAAATGCTGTCGCCTTTTATTTTATTACACCTTGATATGTATATTAAGATTTAGATAATATTTAATTTAGAAAATAAAAAGTGCGCATGTAGATTGAAATTAAAAAGTACTGGATATTTTAATTTCAATTTATAGAGATGTCAACGATATTGAAAAAAACTATTTTGGCCATTTTCTTTCGTTTAATAAACAGAATGAAAAACGGATAATATTTTATCTGGAGATATTTTGTCTATTTGTCCAATAATTTCCCCCCTCTCCTCTGGCATTAAGTTAAAAAAATAATTAAATAAAATTGAAAAAATTCTGCTAAAGCAATGGAGCAGCTTGAACCTCTTGGCAAAATTTGAAATTTATCACCAAAATAGCTCGGTCGCTTCTCACCAAGATGTTTACTTACGTAATTGCGATACCTATTTTAGTTTATCGTCAAAATGAAAACAAAAATATAAAAACTGCCAAGGGGCTCCTGTGCTAAAGCTGTTCTAAAGTAATTTTAATAAATGAATATAGTAACCGTTGCTAGGGAATGAAAGAGTTCCTGCATGTCTTTATATGAAAAATGTGACTAAAATAAGTTTTTCTAGATTAGAAACACATCTGACTTATCCTCTTTTTATCGAAGATTACTTTTCATTGCTAACCTTCACTTCGTCCGTGAGAAAATATGGCAGAAACGTGATTTTCTTAGAAATTACTTGAATGATTTTGATAAAAATTCAGATTTAGGGATATTTTGAGTTTACAATTTAATCTGAATTGTGCTCTTCTTCAGTAAAATTAGCGTTCACGGGAAACCCGCGTTTTGTCAGGGGAAAAAAAAAGTAGCTAAGACTGCGTTTTCTTCGAAAATACTTGAAAGATTAGAAAAAAAAAAAGATAGAGTTTATGTGTTTTTTTGACGATATTTTGATATTAAATATTTTGATCTTCAGGAATTATCGTTCACTGGTAATTCGCACTAAATCCGGAAAAAATATGGCAGAAATTTGGTTTTGTTGGAAATCGCTAGAACAATTTAAATATATATATATATATATATATATATAATATAGATAGTGTTAGAGATTTTTTTGATACGTAAAATATATCTGATTATTAGGTAACAGATTTAAATATTAGTAAACGCAAAACCTAGAAGAATATTTTCTAGGAAATTGCTAGATTTAGGGGTTTCCGATGATAGTTCGATTTGAATAGCGCTCCCCCGAAACAAATATATATATTGGGGGGGAGAGGGGGTTGGGGGTTTTATTTCATTTTATTCATTGATAATTTATTCCTATATTTAAGTTTTGCATTTCCTTTTGTAGCAATTCTGCGCATTGGCTTGCAATTCTCTTTTTTTTGTTTTTCTTATCTGTAAACTCATAAATTCGTTAAAATAGTTACCTTTATATATATAATACACTTCCGAAAACGAATCATTGTATTAAACTATGAATAATTTTTACAATGAAACCAAGTAAACTGTAATTGAGGTACTGAATATAAAAAGAGAAAAACCTGTTTCAGGATATTAAAATGCTTTACATTAATATTTAATTAAAACACTGTTTTATGCAGAATATTCGGTTAGTTCATAAATAATAATAATAATAACAATAATAATAAAGCTGCTGATTTAACAAATAATTGTCATTATTTTATTCTAACAATAATGTCTTTTATTATTAATTTTAAGATTCCTATGAAACAAAATCGTCATCTAAGTGATGTAATTTAAATTGAAAAAATAAAAAGTTTTTATGCGAAGTTCTGTTTAACCAAGCAGTATTTTAACTGATTTTACAAATTATCAACAGCTCTTCTTGAACATTTTTCACTATTCTATTCTTTTGTTATCAACCCTCTCTTTCAACAAAGAAGCATATCAACTGTCAGCTTACCTTATCGTCATTGTCCGCCCCTTGTCAATCCGTGTTGGTAAAAGGGGGAAGGGTCAGTTACAAGTTTCCGTCTCTAACAATTTTGGAGTAGTTATTTAGAGTTACAAGAATCAGGTTCGCACGATTTAGAGAGAGATTTCTTAAATTACAAGAATCAGTCTCAAACCGTTTCGAGGGAGTTTGTTCGTGTTACAAAATTCCGGTTCAAACGCTGAGAGGGTTAAATAACAACAATGAAAATCTTTTTCTGATTCGTCCATCTTGCATTCCACATTTTGGTCTTCGGATTAAAAACTTGCTTGCTGGCACCCCTCATCTTCACACAAAAGTTCGTCCTCGTTCCTTTTTAAATGTGACTCCTTGGAACTTCCAGGTTATTTCTCACCTTCATCCTTTTAGTGATTTTAGAAAATCTGACACAGATGCTTAAATTTTTGGGGCACTTTATGCTGCTCATCGAAGCGTTTATCAGGATTATATTGAAATTTTTACTGATGGCTCTAAGACTTGCAATCAGGTTGGTTGTGGTGTTGTTTCAGGTGAAACCATTTTTAGTTATCGACTTCCTTGCTCATTCTCCATTTTCTCTGCAGAGTTTTTTGCAGTTGAAGTTGCACTTAATTTTATTTCGTCTCATCCCAACAGGAAATTCATCATTTACACTGACTCTAGGAGTGTCCTAGATTCTCTTTCTTCTAGTGCTTGTGCGCTTTCTTTTATGTCAGTTTTAAAAACTTATAATGATCTTTTAAGAAAAGGCTTTGACATATTATTCTGTTGGGTTCCTGGTCACGTTGGCATCAAGGGCAATGAATTAGCAGATAAAGCAGCAAGACAGGCATTGATTGATATTAACTGTCCAGTTCCATATGAGGATGTTAAGCACTCCTTTAAAGTTTTCTTAAAAAATATGTGGCAAAGAGAGTGGAATTGTCAGACAAATAATAAATTACAGGGAATCAAACCACACATTTCAGTCTGGCCGGCACATACTCTTAGGAGTTATGATGTGATAATCACTCGTCTCAGGATTGGGCATTCGAGACTTACACACAAACATTTACTTCTTGGAGAACAGGAACCTACCTGCCCCAAATGCCACTTCAGCTTACTAACCATTAGCCATATCCTCACCGATTGCTCTAGCCTTCGTCATCTGTATAGGCACTATTTTAATTCATCATCACCAAATTTGACTAACCTGTTGGGTATTAATCCTCATTATCATCTGACCAACTTTTTAAAAGAGACAGGTTTTTACTACGATATATGATTTTATTATATACTTTATCATTCTTCATCGCTGATTTTATCATTTACACTGCCATTTTCTACATCTCATTTTATTATATACATTGGTTATAATCTTTACATATTGTTTTATCTTATACACTGTTTACTCTATTTTTTATTATATTTATCTATTATTATATACATCTTTTCTATTCTTTTTCTTTTTTAGACTATGGATGGGATCCCCCATCCAGAGTATAAAGTTTGGCGCAGCATATCCAATTCTGGATCTTGTGCCACAAAAAACCAACCAACCAACCTGGTAAAGATGCATCTGATCCAAAGAACTATCGACCAATCGCCTTAACTAGCTGCCTGTGTAAACTTTTAGAGAAAATGATCAACAACCGGCTTGTTTTTATGTTAGAGAAGAATAATTTAATTTCACCATGGCAAAGTGGATTTCGTAAAGGTCGTTCGACAATCGACAATATTCTTTTATTAGAGACGAATATTCGTAATTCTATTATTAGACGTAGCCATCTGGTGTCAGTTTTCTTTGATATCGAAAAAGCATATGACAAAACCTGGCGTTACGGTATTTTAGATCTTTTTAATTTGGATTTTAGAGGAAACCTTCCTATTTTTATTCAAAACTTTCTAAATGTCAGACGTTTCCGTGTTCACATTCGTTCAACTTACTCAGATTTTTATTTTCAGGAAGAAGGTGTACCTCAAGGCAGTGTCTTGAGTGTTACACTTTTCTCATTAAAAATTAATGATATTCTAAAACAGTTGCCACCTAATGTACAGGGCAGTCTTTATGTTGACGACCTACAAATTTCTTGCAAGGGAAACGACATGCGTTTTATCGAACGTCAATCACAACTTGCTATAAATCGCATTACAAAATGGACAAAAGAAAATGGCTTTACGATTTCTAATGACAAAACACAGTGTGTGCATTTTTGTCGTAAACGTGGTCTTCATCCTGACCCAGAGATTTTTATGAATGGAAACAAAATTTCTGTTGTTGACACAGCTCGTTTTTTGGGTTGCGCGCACCCTGACTCCTCCTTTCTAACTCAAGAAGAAACAAATCAAGATGCGCGCTCCGCTTATGTACACCAAGTCCACTTTTCGTTGAATGACCCTGTCACAAAAAAGACACGAGAATGGACCTTTATCAAGTGTTGCAAAGTAATCCTCATCACCTCTACTTTCCAAACCAATACACGAAACATCGTCGTCCCTAAAAGATTGTGACAGTTTGTTAATATCACTGCTTATGAGATCAGCTTCTTTGTTACAAATGCTAGCCAGTTGACCATCAATAACATTGTCGATTTCACAGGTTATCTCAGACATAGATAATTCAAGATTATCGTTGCTAATACAACAAAATGAACCTTCTTTTAATTCCTCAACAACAGTTTTATAAAATTTTCTGCTTCTTTGACGCTTAATATGAACATTATCTGGAATATTGAGAATGTCAGCCAGATTTTACGACAACCAGGGTTCACTGACTCGACAATTAAGTCTAACTTTGCCAACAAAGTTAGCTCGTTAGATGAATAAGAACCTAAAGGATCTGAAATGAGATTATTATGATATGATTTGAAATGTAAAAATAAAAATAAAAAAAATGGATGAAACAGCTCCCGCACAGCAGGGGCAAATGATTTCCATGGTGTGTTAATGAGTCAGACGAATCGGGATTACGACTCGACATAAAAACAGTAAGAATATATAAATATGAAACTGGACTGTCATGAGAGCGAGTCGGGCAGCGCACCGACAAGCCCCGCCTAGAATGGCTTCTAATGGAGGGAAATCCCACCAGGCATTCCACCACCCAGACTTCAATAGATATAAAAGAAAAAATAACAACAGTTAAAACATATCTATTGCGTTCAATGCCAAATAGAAAATATTAAAATGATGGATAATATAAAATATATATACATCAAAATAAATAAAAGGCTAAAAAGATTAAAATTTTTCGATATACGGAGAATAGTGGTATATAATTAAAAGATTAAAATTGCCGAACAGTAGCATAATATATAATATAAAATTAATTAAAAGCAATTTCCAGCACTTTGAGAGCCTCGCGCAAACAAAAGTACATAAAGATAACAAAAGCAAAAGGAGTGTTTTAAAAAACTTTCATCATATATAGGAGCAGAGGCTACTGAACTTGAAACAAGGAAAAACGTAATTTTAATTATAAATGAGAATATAAACAATAATTAACATACGAATATTTTAAATAAGACTAGAAAAATAGAATCTTCATGAAAAGATGACGTAAACATAAAGTTATAATAAATTATGCAATCAATATTAAGAACATTAAAAGTAAATATTAGCTTAGTTTTACTTCAGTAGAACATAAACAAAACGTCAGCCATTATGTGGCGTTTCAGCGAAGCAAAACAATGCAGGATCACAACACATAGACACTTGAATTACTTCAATAATTAGCATAAAAAGTACTTTAAAGTGAATATCTGAAGGCACAAACAGTTAGCACAGAGATAAACAATCACAAATATAGACGAGTAATCCTTGAATGCATAAATTATAGATTAAAAAGAAAACCATCAAGCATCACATGGATCACGTTGCACGATAATTTCATTCCAAGTCCACAAGAAACACAATGGAATCACAAGAAACACAATGGAATCACATAAAAAACACATAGGCAGATGCACAACATTTAGATGAGTAAATTGATAGCACTTTCATATAATACCTATAATGAATAACTTAATAAATTCGATAATTTAAATAATTTTTGTGGAGCGAGAAAACGCCGACGCATAAAGAGACTCATAATTACTCCCGCCGTTTACCAGCGCTTGTCTCCAAGAAGATTATTGCACTTCCTTGTTTCGTCGTTTATATAGTTGAGGAAGGTATCAGATGAACCTCCCAAACCAGCTGCAAAATTTCTCAGGCGACCGGCCCGAAGCACCGGATACCGCCAGCGGAAATCCAGCACCCCGAGTTCGCCGTCGCGAACAGAAGAATACATGAATGCGTTCGCTGTATCATGCGGGAAGTAGAGCACATCCTCTTTAATGAACTTTCTGATAATGCTGTGTAAACAGTCTAAGAGTCCACCCGACACTCTGTAGAAGGGAAGGTTGGAAAAAATTCTAAGAATTGCAATGTTTTTGACGGCCCAAAGCCTCTGCTGAAGCTTCGAAGGAGCTTTCTTAATTTTCTTAAGGTACAGTGAGAGTCAAAAAAAAGTAAACACCATTCTTTCATTTATAAAATGATTAATTTTTAATACTTCCTTACGTATAGTATAAAGTAAATACACAGAATGAAGAACTTATTCAAGAAGAATTTAACAATTTATAAACATTAAATTCTAACAAAATACAAGAAGAAATAATTTAACTTAAGCAGAAATGCATCTAATTTTATGCGTCAAAAAAAAGTAAACAGAGAGTATTTTTAACAAAATTATAATGAAAACAATTATAATTAATATTTCGTTTGTTTTTCTTTTGCTTTTATCACAGCCTTTAACCTTTTAGGCACAGATGCCACCAGATTTTTTGTTATTTCTGGCGAGATATTTTGCCATTCTTCCATGATAGAAGTTTTCAATTCTTCTTTATTAGAAATGGTTCTTTGGCGTACTTTTTTATCAAGGTATGCCCATAAATGCTCAATGGGATTGAAATCCGGGGACTGCGGAGGATGGTTTAAAGTTTTGGGTGCCCGATATAATAACTATTCTTTCACTATTTTTGATGTGTGTTTGGGATCGTTATCGTGTTGGAAGATCCAACTTCGTGACAGTCCCAATTTCCCAACGCTAGGAGAAACATTGTTTTTCAAAATACTTAAATAATCCATTTTATTCATAGTAGCTTCTATAAATACTAAATTTCCAACCCCTGCTACCCCCATACACCCCCAGACCATAACTGAACCACCCCCATGTTTGATTGTTTTAGCTGCATACTTATCACTAAGTTCCTTGTTTTTCGGTCTCAATATTTTTGGTTGCTTCTTTGTACTAAAAATTTCAATTTTTTCCTCATCACTAATTAAAATATTATTCCAAAAATTTAACTCCTCGTTACGGTATTTTTTAGCAAGTTGCAGACGTTTAATCTGGTTTACTTTTGATATGAATGGTTTCTTACGCGGAAACCTACCGTGTAACCCATGCTCATTAAAAGTCCTTCTTATAGTACTTGCACTTACTTTCTTTCCTGATGTTTGCAAGATCTTTTCAGACATTTTTACTGCACTAGTAGATGGATTTGCTTTTACCTCTCGTAGAACAGTTCTCACTTCTGCATTAGTAAGTCGTCTTGGTCTTCCAGTTCTCTGAAAATCCTTTATCTGTTTGTACCTGATGTATTTGTCAATAATATTCTTGACTGTACAATGGCTTCTTTGAACTATTTCTCCTATTTCGCGTAATGATTTCCCATTTCTTTTCAAATTTATTATCATTTTTCTTGTTTCTAGCGATGTTTGTTTCCCCATAGCTAAATCTCTTAATTTTTAAAAGAAAATTCCAGAAAATATGTCATGAGCAATGCAGGCATCGAGAATTTAAGAAAAAAGTAGTGGAAACATATTTTAAAAGATTTTGAAATGAAGATTTGTCGATGTTTACTTTTTTTTTGACACGTAAAAATGGAAATACTTTTTATTAAAGTGAAATATTTCTTCTTCTAATTACAGTTTGTCTAATATTTATAAGAAGTTAAACTTCTAATAAATAGTTACTTAACTAGACAATATCATATTCTGTTACAAGTGATTAATGTATTTGTAATAAAGGGTTTAGTATATGATAAGTTAGTGTTTACTTTTTTTTTACTCTCACTGTAATTAAAAACCACAGCATCCTGGTTATGAGGAGAGTAAATACCGTGATAATTAAAGGACACATCCATATACAGTTAGTCAAAAAAGTATTCGACCTTACTAATGAATGTCTTTAAAAAGATATAAAAGATAGTCCTACTTATTTACTGTAAACCTAATTTTACTGTTTCCTTTATCAAGATGTTTACTAGTCATTTAATGCAAAATCGTATTTTTTAAAACAAATTTAATTGCAATAAACATCATCAATTTCTGGTACATCAACCCATTTTAATCGCCAAAAAAGTATTCGACTCTGACCATTCATACCCGTTTTAAAGGGTTACCAAGTTTAAATTAATGCTTTTAGGATGCCTTACAAAACAAAAGTATTGACTTAAAGTTATTTGAAACTTCTGTACTTGAATGAAGCGCATTTCTATAATTTTAAACGGAATATTTAAAAATGTCATGGAAGGAAAAAGAAACTACAATAGAAGAAAGAAAAATTATAATTATTATGAGGAAATATGGAGAAAAATATGACAAAATTGCTAAAACTCTCAAAAGACCTCTTTCAACCGTAAAATACGTTGTAAAAAGGCATTTGGAGTCAACAAATTTAGAAAAGAAGGCAAGGAATGGAAGACCAGAAAAATTTACCACATATGATAAACAATATCTTTTACAACAAGTTACAAAAGATCCGACGTTAAATGGCCCCAAATTGAAATTATTGGTCAAGAAAGAACTGTGTACACAAACAGTAAGAAATGCCCTTAAAAAAATTGGTTATAATAGACGATCTTCTCGAAAACAATATTACGTGTCTGAAGTCAACAGAAAAAAAGGCTGTCATTCGCGAAAAAAATATGTAAACGAGCCTCTAGATTTTTGGAAAAAGGTTATATTTTCTGATGAATGTAAGTATAATTTATTTAGAGCAGCAGATGACAATCATAAGGTGTGGAGACAACCAAATAAAGAATTTGATCTAAGAAATCACGGTGGTGGTTTGGGGGTGCATGTCTTATGGAAGTGTAGGAAAGCTGCATTTTATCGATGGCATAATGGACCATAAGATGTACATTCATATACTAAAAACAAATTTACATTCCAGTGCTCAATCTATGGGGTGTAAGAGACTGATTTTGTGTTCATGCAAGATAATGCCCCAAAACATAAAGCGCTAAATACAAGTCTTTGGTTGTTGTACAACACCCCAAAAGCGCTTGAAACACCCCGACAATCTCTAGATATAAATCCTATAGAGAATTTATGGGAAGAATTAGGTCGAAGAATCAGCAATAAAAATGCTACAAATAAAAAGAACTTTAAAAAGCATTTAGAAGTAGAATAGTATAAAATAGAAAATGATTACACTAAAAAACCAGTTGAAAGCATGTCATCTAGACTAAAAGCCATTATTAAATCTAAAGGAAATCCTACAAAGTATTAATTATAATTTATTTATTTTGGTCGATTTAGAAAAAAGTCGAATACTTTTTTTACCTATATTACTGAGAAATGAAAGCTTTATTTTTGTTTTATTTTACTGTACTTTATCTAATTTCTTTGTAAATGTACCAGAGGTATATCTTTATGTTATTTAATACTGCATAAACAAAAAATTTAACATAGTATTGAAAGCACTTCAATAACCTATTGTTTAGAGATCTAAACCGAGGTCGAATACTTTTTTGAGTAACTTTAATTAGATGAGAATTGTTTTGGGAATATTTTTCCCTTTCGCAAGAAAATTCTGCATCAAGCCTAAGAATTAGCCCTAGCTGCAGGGAAGTTCAAATCAAGTAGATAATACAGCCCTAAATATAAAATGGTTGCACGTTCCAGGTAACAATCTTCTTTCAAATGGAGCGCTTGGCCCCCACTAAGGAGTACTTTGGTAGTTCCAAATAAAAAGACTCGGCAATGGCAGTCTTTGCTCTGAGAGTATATTCACCCTAGATAGAAATTTGTAAGAAAATCTTTTTTAAAAATATTAATAAACAAATTAATTTTTTTTTTCAAAATTTATAAATGTATTTACAAAGCTTATAAAAATATTTTCTTTATAATGTTGTAAAATTAGAGTAACTAAAAGAAAACTTCTGTTTACAAAACATACGTAACTAATTTACATATTTTATGTTAATTATTATTTTCTTAACATATTTCTAGGAAAAATGATAGAATAGTTATATATACAATGAGTCCCTTCTGTCTGCTGTGCGATAACGTAGGCAAAGAATATTAAAAGTTATTCGATACAACAGTTGCGAACAGTTGAAAAGTGTTACTAATTAATGCGTATTTCATGATTTTTCTTTCTTTCGTAGCTTAGTTTACATATAAAATTTTAATATGCAAAATTATACTTACGTTCGTGCTCTTACCTCAGTTTTTTATTTCCTCCTTGAGCCCTTTTGAGCAGCTGCATATTTGAAGGGGAATCACCTCTTGCTTTTTATCTAAAATTTTAAAGAATTTTATTAGTCAGTTGACACACACTTTAATACAGTAATATCTCTTTGGAAAGAGTAAAATAATTTCTTTAACATAAAAATGTTTTATCTAAATATGAGAACTCTAGATTATTGGGTGCCAATCACCAGTGGGCGACTATTACATTGAAAATGGCTGCTTAAAAAATAAAATCCTAGTTGTCAATGTGATGATTATGTTACAGTCTGCTTAACCCCCCGATTTCACAAGATGGGGTCATTTTTACCCCATTTTGAAGTTGAAATTTAGTTACGGCAACCACATTTATAAAGTGCGCTAATACGCCAGAGATAGCAAACGTAACCAATAGAATGTTGCAACTTATAAACGATACAAAAAGGCGCGGTGTTGGTGATTTTTGTCAAACGCGCCAAGCGGCACCTGAAAGCAATTTTTCTGTAGTAACGCCTTGATCTTGGGAAAGCGAGGGTTAAAATAAATCAAAAGCATGGATTACATGCCATACATGAGAGCAATTATAGTATTGCCAATTGCCATAGTTTTTACTGGGAGCGATAGGCTATGACTTAATATATATACCAACAAATCCATGTGCAGGCACACCATAAACTGGAATGCTTGCGAAATTTCCAAAGAGAACCTCAAAGAGCTCTCAAAAGCCACTTTGCTCGTCTCCTTTTCTAAGAATTAAATTAAAACATATAAGCATCAGTAACAGCTCGTGGACCCAAAAATAGGCGAAAAGGCATTTCACCTGAAATTTAAATTCTCATTGCTGCAGTTACAAGGACTACATCCAAATTTTTACAGATGGCTCAAAGGCAGGCGATAAAGTTGGCTGTGGTGTTGTTTCTGGTACAACTATTTTCAGCTATCTTCTTCCAAGTACTTTTTCAGTTTTCTCGGCAGAATTTTTTGCAATTGAGGTCGCACTTAACTTCATTTCTTCTCATCAGTATAGAAAATTTATAATTTACACAGACTCAGAGTGTTTTCGATTCTCTTTCTTCCATTTCATGTACATTCTTATTTATTTCAGTTTTAAAAACATACAACGATCTGTTGAAAAAGGGATTTGATATTTTATTTTGTTGGGTTCCAGGACATGTTGGGATTAAAGGTAATGAAACTGCTGATAAGGCTGCAAAACAGGCTTTAACTACTCTTAACTGCCCAGTTCCATACGAAGATTTAAAGCATGCCCTCAAACAGTCCCTTAAATTCCTTTGGCTAAGAAAGTGGGAATGTCAAGTGGATAATAAACTACAAAATATTTGTATGTCCCATTGCGGACCTTATCCGCAAAGCTAATGTGAGACGTAACCATTTGGTTTCAATTTTTTTCGATATAGAAAAAGCTTATGACAAGACATGGCGCTATGGTATTTTAAAAGATCTTTTTAATTTGGACTTTAGAGGAAATCTCCCCATTTTCATTCAAAACTTTTTAAGAGCCAGACGCTTCCAAATTCGTATAGGATAAGTTTATTCAGATTTTTATTTTCAAGAGGAAGGTGTGCCTCAAGGCAGTGTTTTTAAGCGTTACGCTTTTTTCTTTAAAAATAAACAATATTCTTAAACAATTGCCTCCAAGTGTCCATGGGAGTTTATATGTTGATGACCTGCAAATTTCTTGCCAGGGAAATGACATGCGTTTCATTGAACGTCAATTACAACTTGCTATAAAAAACATAATTAAATGGACAAATAAAAATGGTTTTAAATTTTCTACTGACAAAACACAATGTGTGCATTTTTGTCGTAAACGAGGTCTTCATCCTGATCCAGAGATTTTAATTCCCCAGGGGGGTACCTTCTTCAGGTATTCAGGGGGAGTCACGCACCCCGGGCCCGAGTGATCTTTTTTCTTCTCGTTTTTTTTTCCTTTATTTTTTCTTTGTTTTCCACTTTTGGGTTGTTCACCTTTTTTTCCACTGCCAATAAGTTCTTGGTCTGATTTTTTTTGCTTTGTTTGTTTGTTTGTTTCTTTTGGATTGTCTTTTATTTTTCATTGCCAATAAGTCCTTGGTCCATTGTTTTGATGTTCAAAAAAAAAAAAAAAAAACCCAAAAAAAATTAAAAAATTTTTGAAAAGAGAAAAAAAAAATTGTACCACTCACCTTGTTTTCCTAATATACTTTGTTGTTCTGACTCACCCCTTCGTTTTCTGCGTTGGTTGTTATTAAAAAAAATAGAAAAACTGTAATAAAAATAAATAAAAGGCAACAAAAAATAAATATACTAACTAATAATCCATTAACCAAGTTAAGTCAGGTGTTGATGTGGCGCTGGCTATTGGGGCAATGATTTTGGTGAGGGTGCCACGGTAGTCTAGCCTTGGGATCACACTGGGAGAGTGGTGCCCTTGGTGAAGGTGAGACAACGGTGACTACTCGAACGAGAAACACCGGACTAACACGACTGCCACATGTGGTGCCTGAACTGGGTCGGCGACCTGGTAGCTGGTGAGTGGTTATGGGTGTCCCAGAGAGGATTCTTAAAAACCCTTTGCGTTTGTGTGTTGGAAGAAACACTCACCCCTTTTTCCCTTTTTTTCTCTTATTATGGCGACAAATATTGGTATCTCGAATAATGCGTCTGGCTCGGGCCAAGCTACTGAAAATTCAAATGTGAAATCTTGGGCAGAGAGAATGGAAGAATTTTCTTCGTCCCTTAATGAGAAAAACATATTTCTAAATTCTGAGGCAAGATTTTTTGTGATAAAGAGGAATGAAGGAGATTTCTTGCGATCATCTCCATTTTTTAACCAGAAAGCGCTACAGTCTATCATGGGTGATCCAAAATCCGTAAAGAAATTAAGATCAGGTGAGTTATTGGTTGAGGTAGAGTCAGAAACAAGCTAATAATCTTAAGAAATGTACCAAATTCGCAGACATACGAGTTACTGGTAGTCCACATAGAACATTAAATATTTGCCGTGGCGTCATATCAGAATCAGATCTTCAATTTATCCCAGAGGCCGAAATTCTAGACAACCTTAAAGACCAAAAAGTAATTGCAGTGAAACGTATTTCCATTTTTCGTGACAATAAGCCCATCCCTACAAAACACATTATTCTAACAATAGACTCCCCTAATCTACCACGCTCCATAAAGGCTGGTTACCTTGAATGCCCACCCCCAGGGGGGTACCTTCTTCAGGTATTCAGGGGGAGTCACGCACCCCGGGACAGAGTGATCTTTTTTTTTTCTCCTCTTTTTATTTTATTTATTTTTTTATTTTTTATTTTTTTATTTTTTTACCTTCTACCTTCTTTTTTATTTCTTTCACCTTTTTTTTTTTTTTGTTAATAAGATTTTGGCATTTTCTATTGCTTTTTTGTACTTGTTAGTATTTTTGGTTTTTACTGCCAATCAGGTTTTGGTACTTGTTCTTGTTTCTTGTTCTTGTAAAAAAAAAAAAATAAAAATTGAAAAAAAAATAAAAAATTTGAAAAATTTACAAAAAAATGAAACAGCTTACCTTGTTTTACTCACCTTTTTGGTTTCTACTTACCTTGTTTGTTCTTACTCACCTTCATTTTTTGGTCTTGTTCTTGTTAGTTATACTAAAATTAGTTAATTTCTAAAACATTAACCAAGCTGAGACCGGTGTAGATGTGGCGCTGGTTATTGGGTTGGCGATTTGGTGAGGGTCTCACGGTAGTCTAGCCTTGGGAGCACACTGGGAGACTGGTGCCCTTGATGAAGGTGAGACAACGGTGACTACTCGAACGAGAAACACCGGACTAACACGACTACCACATGTGATTCCCAATCTGGGTCGACGGTCTGGTAGCTGGTGAGTGGTTATGGGTGTCCCAGGGAGCGATTCTGAAAACCCTTTGCTTTTCCGTCTGTTCAAGAAACGGGCTGACTTGTGGGACTAAGGAAATCCTCGACCCTTTTTTCTTATCTCAATATCGCGACAAATAAAGGAAATACGAATAATGCGTCTGGCTCGGGCCAAGCTAATCAGATCCCCCAGGGGGGTACCTTCTTCAGGTATTCAGGGGAAGTCACGCCCCCCGGGCCCGAGTGATCTTTTTTTTCTCCTCTTCCTTTTTTTTTTTTTTTAACCGTCTACCTTCTTTTTTTTCTTTTTTTTTTTCTTGCTTTTTCGTCCTTGTTTATATTTTTGGTTTTTGCTGCCAATAAGGTTTTGGTACTTGTTCTTGTTCATTGTTCTTGAAAAAAAAAAATTGTAAAAA